>JBBBDQ010002259.1:0-435671 GCA_037127315.1 Ascarosepion bandense | reverse complement strand
ATTCCGAAAATTGGGCATGTAGTCTATTTTCATGCATATCAATTTTAATGCTGATTCTTATGTAAATTGATGTGTAGAATCATATTTATTCTGATCAATATAAATGACTGTACTGAAAGACCAAGAACTGCGCATTTAGTGAATTTTCATGCATATCAAGATTAATGCTGATTCTTATGTAAATTGATGTGTAGAATCATATGGTCTCATTTAAAATTGACTCTGAGCGATATAAATTGATGTGCAGAATCATATGGTCTCATTTCAAATTCCCTCTGAGCGATATAAATGAGTGTACTGAAAGCCCGAAAATTGCGCATTTAGTGTATTTTCATGCATATCAAGATTAATTCTGATTCTTATGAAAATTGATGTGTAGAATCATATGGTCTGATTTCAAATTGACTCTGACCGATATAAATGAGTGTACTGAAAGACCGAAAATTGCGCATTTAGTGTATTTTCATGCATATCAAGATTAATGCTGATTCTTATGTAAATTGATGTGTAGAATCATATGTAAATTGATGTGTAGCATCAGATGGTCTCATTTAAAATTGATTCTGAGTAATATAAATGATTGTACTGAAAGCCCGAAAATTGCGCATTTAGTGTATTTTCATGCATATCAAGATTAATGCTGATTCTTATGTAAATTGATGTTTAGAATCATATGGTCTCATTTAAAAATGATTCCGAGCAATATAAATGAGTGTACTGAAAGCCCGAAAATTGCGCATTTAGTGAATTTTCATGCATATCAAGATTAATGCTGATTCCTATGTAAATTGATGTGTAGAATCATATGGTTTCATTTAAAATTGATTCTGAGCAATATAAATGAGTGTACAGAAAGCCCGAAAATTGCGCATTTAGTGCATTTTCATGCATATCAAGATTAATGCTGATTCTTATGTAAATTGATGTGTAGAATCATATGTTTTCATTTAAAATTGATTCCGAGCAATATAAATGAGTGTACTGAAAGCCCGAAAATTGGGCATTTAGTGTATTTTCATGCATATCAAGATTAATGCTGATTCTTATGTAAATTGATGTGTAGAATCATATGGTCTCATTTAAAAGTGATTCTGATCAATATAAATGACTGTACTGAAAGACCAAAAACTGCGCATTTAGTGTATTTTCATGCATATCAAGATTAATGCTGATTCTTATGTAAATTGATGTGTAGAATCATATGGTCTCATTTAAAATTGACTCTGAGCGATATAAATGAGTGTACTGAAAGCCCGAAAATTGCGCTTTCAGTGTATTTTCATGCATATCAAGATTAATGCTGATTCTTATGTAAATTGATGTGTAGAATCATATAGTCTCATTTAAAAGTGATTCTGATCCATATAAATGACTGTACTGAAAGACCAAAAACTGCGCATTTAGTTATATTTTCATGCATATCAAGATTAATGCTGATTCTTTTGTAAATTGATGTGTAGAATCATATGGTCTCATTTAAAATTGATTCTGAGCGATATAAATGAGTGTACTGAAAGCCCGAAAATTGCGCATTTAGTGTATTTTCATGCATATCAAGATTAATGCTGATTCTTATGAAAATTCATGTGTAGAATCATATGGTTTCATTTAAAATTGATTCTGATCAATATAAATGAGTGTACTGAATGACCAAAAACTGCGCATTAATGTATTTTCATGCATATCAAGATTAATGCTGATTCTTATGAAAATTGATGTGTAGAATCATACGGTCTCATTTAACATTGATTCTGATCAATATAAATGAATGTACTGATAGTCCAAAAACTGCGCATTTAGTGTATTTTCATGCATATCAAGATTAATGCTGATTCTTATGTAAATTGATGTGTAGAATCATACGGTCTCATTTAAAATTGATTCTGAGCAATATAAATGAGTGTACTGAAAGCCCGAAAATTGCGAATTTAATGTATTTTCATGCATATCACGATTAATGCTGATTCTTATGTAAATTGATGTGTAGAATCATACGTTTTCATTTAATATTGATTCTGAGCAATATAAATGAGTGTGCTGAAACCCCGAAAATTGCGAATTTATTGTATATTCATGCACATCAAGATTAATGCTGATTCTTATGTAAATTGATGTGTAGAATCATATGGTTTAAGTTAAAATTGATTCTGAGCAATATAAATGAGTGTACTGATAGACCAAAAACTGCGCATTTAGTGTATTTTCATGCATATCAAGATTAATGCAGATTCTTATGTAAATTGTTGTGTAGAATCATACGGTCTCATTTAAAATTGATTCTGAGCAATATAAATGAGTGTACTGAAAGCCCGAAAATTGCGCATTTAGTGTATTTTCATGCATATCAAGATTAATGCTGATTCTTATGTAAATTGATGTGTAGAATAATATGGTTTCATTTAATATTGATTCTGAGCAATACAAATGAGTGTACTGAAAGCCCGAAAATTGCGCATTTAGTGCATTTTCATGCATATCAAGATTAATGCTGATTCATATGTAAAGTGATGGGTAGAATCATATGGTTTCATTTAAAATTGATTCCGAGCAATATAAATGAGTGTACTGAAAGCCTGAAAATTGGGCATTTAGTGTATTTTCATGCATATCAAGATTAATGCTGATTCTTTAGTAAATTGATGTGTAGAATCATATGGTCTCATTTAAAATTCTCTCTGAGCGATATAAATGAATGTACTGAAAGCCCGAAAATTGCGCATTTAGTGTATTTTCATGCATATCAAGATTAATGCTGATTCTTATGTAAATTGATGTGTAGAATCATATGGTCTCATTTAAAATTGATTCTGAGCAATATAAATGATTGTACTGAAAGCCCGAAAATTGCGCATTTAGTATATTTTCATGCATATCAAGATTAATGCTGATTCTTATGAAAATTCATGTGTAGAATCATATGGTTTCATTTAAAATTGATTCTGATCAATATAAATGAGTGTACTGAATGACCAAAAACTGCGCATTAATGTATTTTCATGCCTATCAAGATTAATGCTGATTCTTATGAAAATTGATGTGTAGAATCATACGGTCTCATTTAAAATTGATTCTGATCAATATAAATGAGTGTACTGATAGTCCAAAAACTGCGCATTTACTGTATTTTCATGCATATCAAGATTAATGCTGATTCTTATGTAAATTGATGTGTAGAATCATACGGTCTCATTTAAAATTGATTCTGAGCAATATAAATGAGTGTACTGTAAGCCCGAAAATTGCGAATTTAATGTATTTTCATGCATATCAAGATTAATGCTGATTCTTATGTAAATTGATGTGTAGAATCATATGTTTTCATTTAATATTGATTCTGAGCAATATAAATGAGTGTGCTGAAAGCCCGAAAATTGCGAATTTAGTGTATATTCATGCACATCAAGATTAATGCTGATTCTCATGTAAATTGATGTGTAGAATCATATGGTTTCATTTAATATTGATTCTGAGCAATATAAATGAGTGTACTGATAGACCAAAAACTGCGCATTTAGTGTATTTTCATGCATATCAAAATTAATGCAGATTCTTATGTAAATTGTTGTGTAGAATCATACGGTCTCATTTAAAATTGATTCTGAGCAATATAAATGAGTGTACTGAAAGCCCGAAAATTGCGCATTTAGTGTATTTTCATGCATATCAAGATTAATGCTGATTCTTATGTAAATTGATGTGTAGAATAATATGGTTTCATTTAATATTGATTCTGAGCAATATAAATGTGTGTACTGAAAGCCCGAAAATTGCGCATTTAGTGTATTTTCATGCATATCAAGATTAATGCTGATACTTATGTAAATTGATGTGTAGAATCATATGGTCTCATTTGAAATTGATTCTGAGCAATATAAATGATTGTACTGAAAGCCCGAAAATTGCGCATTTAGTGTATTTTCATGCATATCAAGATTAATGCTGATACTTATGTAAATTGATGTGTAGAATCATATGGTCTCATTTGAAATTGATTCTGAGCAATATAAATGATTGTACTGAAAGCCCGAAAATTGCGCATTTAGTGTATTTTCATGCATATCAAGATTAATGCTGATTCTTATGAAAATTCATGTGTAGAATCATATGGTTTCATTTAAAATTGATTCTGATCAATATAAATGAGTGTACTGAAAGACCAAAAACTGCGCATTTAGTGTATTTTCATGAATATCAAGATTAATACTGATTCTTATGTAAATTGATATGTAGAATCATACGGTCTCATATAAAATTGATTCTGAGCAATATAAATGAATGTACTGAAAGCCCGAAAATTGCGCATTTAGTGTATTTTCATGCATATCAAGATTAATGCTGATTCTTATGTAAAGTGATGGGTAGAATCATATGGTCTCATTTAAAAGTGATTCTGATCCATATAAATGACTGTACTGAAAGACGAAAAACTGCGCATTTAGTGTATTTTCATGCATATGAAGATTAATGCTGATTCTTCAGTAAATTGATGTGTAGAATCATAGGGTCTCATTTAAAATTCTCTCTGAGCGATATAAATGAGTGTACTGAAAGCCCGAAAATTGCGCATTTAGTGTATTTTCATGCATATCAAGATTAATGCTGATTCTTATGTAAATTGATGTGTAGAATCATATTGTCTCATTTAAAATTGATTCTGAGCAATATAAATGATTGTACTGAAAGCCTGAATATTGCGCATTTAGTATATTTTCATGCATATCAAGATTAATGCTGATTCTTATGAAAATTCATGTGTAGAATCATATGGTTTCATTTAAAATTGATTCTGATGAATATAAATGAGTGTACTGAATGACCAAAAACTGCGCATTAATGTATTTTCATGCATATCAAGATTAATGCTGATTCTTATGAAAATTGATGTGTAGAATCATACGGTCTCATTTAAAATTGATTCTGATCAATATAAATGAATGTACTGATAGTCCAAAAACTGCGCATTTAGTGTATTTTCATGCATATCAAGATTAATGCTGATTCTTATGTAAATTGATGTGTAGAATCATACGGTCTCATTTAAAATTGATTCTGAGCAATATAAATGAGTGTACTGAAAGCCCGAAAATTGCGAATTTAATGTATTTTCATGCATATCACGATTAATGCTGATTCTTATGTAAATTGATGTGTAGAATCATACGTTTTCATTTAATATTGATTCTGAGCAATATAAATGAGTGTGCTGAAACCCCGAAAATTGCGAATTTATTGTATATTCATGCACATCAAGATTAATGCTGATTCTTATGTAAATTGATGTGTAGAATCATATGGTTTAAGTTAAAATTGATTCTGAGCAATATAAATGAGTGTACTGATAGACCAAAAACTGCGCATTTAGTGTATTTTCATGCATATCAAGATTAATGCAGATTCTTATGTAAATTGTTGTGTAGAATCATACGGTCTCATTTAAAATTGATTCTGAGCAATATAAATGAGTGTACTGAAAGCCCGAAAATTGCGCATTTAGTGTATTTTCATGCATATCAAGATTAATGTTGATTCTTATGTAAATTGATGTGTAGAATAATATGGTTTCATTTAATATTGATTCTGAGCAATACAAATGAGTGTACTGAAAGCCCGAAAATTGCGCATTTAGTGCATTTTCATGCATATCAAGATTAATGCTGATTCATATGTAAAGTGATGGGTAGAATCATATGGTTTCATTTAAAATTGATTCCGAGCAATATAAATGAGTGTACTGAAAGCCTGAAAATTGGGCATTTAGTGTATTTTCATGCATATCAAGATTAATGCTGATTCTTTAGTAAATTGATGTGTAGAATCATATGGTCTCATTTAAAATTCTCTCTGAGCGATATAAATGAATGTACTGAAAGCCCGAAAATTGCGCATTTAGTGTATTTTCATGCATATCAAGATTAATGCTGATTCTTATGTAAATTGATGTGTAGAATCATATGGTCTCATTTAAAATTGATTCTGAGCAATATAAATGATTGTACTGAAAGCCCGAAAATTGCGCATTTAGTATATTTTCATGCATATCAAGATTAATGCTGATTCTTATGAAAATTCATGTGTAGAATCATATGGTTTCATTTAAAATTGATTCTGATCAATATAAATGAGTGTACTGAATGACCAAAAATTGCGCATTAATGTATTTTCATGCCTATCAAGATTAATGCTGATTCTTATGAAAATTGATGTGTAGAATCATACGGTCTCATTTAAAATTGATTCTGATCAATATAAATGAGTGTACTGATAGTCCAAAAACTGCGCATTTACTGTATTTTCATGCATATCAAGATTAATGCTGATTCTTATGTAAATTGATGTGTAGAATCATACGGTCTCATTTAAAATTGATTCTGAGCAATATAAATGAGTGTACTGTAAGCCCGAAAATTGCGAATTTAATGTATTTTCATGCATATCAAGATTAATGCTGATTCTTATGTAAATTGATGTGTAGAATCATATGTTTTCATTTAATATTGATTCTGAGCAATATAAATGAGTGTGCTGAAAGCCCGAAAATTGCGAATTTAGTGTATATTCATGCACATCAAGATTAATGCTGATTCTCATGTAAATTGATGTGTAGAATCATATGGTTTCATTTAATATTGATTCTGAGCAATATAAATGAGTGTACTGATAGACCAAAAACTGCGCATTTAGTGTATTTTCATGCATATCAAAATTAATGCAGATTCTTATGTAAATTGTTGTGTAGAATCATACGGTCTCATTTAAAATTGATTCTGAGCAATATAAATGAGTGTACTGAAAGCCCGAAAATTGCGCATTTAGTGTATTTTCATGCATATCAAGATTAATGCTGATTCTTATGTAAATTGATGTGTAGAATAATATGGTTTCATTTAATATTGATTCTGAGCAATATAAATGTGTGTACTGAAAGCCCGAAAATTGCGCATTTAGTGTATTTTCATGCATATCAAGATTAATGCTGATACTTATGTAAATTGATGTGTAGAATCATATGGTCTCATTTGAAATTGATTCTGAGCAATATAAATGATTGTACTGAAAGCCCGAAAATTGCGCATTTAGTGTATTTTCATGCATATCAAGATTAATGCTGATTCTTATGAAAATTCATGTGTAGAATCATATGGTTTCATTTAAAATTGATTCTGATCAATATAAATGAGTGTACTGAAAGACCAAAAACTGCGCATTTAGTGTATTTTCATGAATATCAAGATTAATACTGATTCTTATGTAAATTGATATGTAGAATCATACGGTCTCATATAAAATTGATTCTGAGCAATATAAATGAATGTACTGAAAGCCCGAAAATTGCGCATTTAGTGTATTTTCATGCATATCAAGATTAATGCTGATTCTTATGTAAAGTGATGGGTAGAATCATATGGTCTCATTTAAAAGTGATTCTGATCCATATAAATGACTGTACTGAAAGACGAAAAACTGCGCATTTAGTGTATTTTCATGCATATGAAGATTAATGCTGATTCTTCAGTAAATTGATGTGTAGAATCATAGGGTCTCATTTAAAATTCTCTCTGAGCGATATAAATGAGTGTACTGAAAGCCCGAAAATTGCGCATTTAGTGTATTTTCATGCATATCAAGATTAATGCTGATTCTTATGTAAATTGATGTGTAGAATCATATTGTCTCATTTAAAATTGATTCTGAGCAATATAAATGATTGTACTGAAAGCCTGAATATTGCGCATTTAGTATATTTTCATGCATATCAAGATTAATGCTGATTCTTATGAAAATTCATGTGTAGAATCATATGGTTTCATTTAAAATTGATTCTGATGAATATAAATGAGTGTACTGAATGACCAAAAACTGCGCATTAATGTATTTTCATGCATATCAAGATTAATGCTGATTCTTATGAAAATTGATGTGTAGAATCATACGGTCTCATTTAAAATTGATACTGATCAATATAAATGAGTGTTCTGATAGTCCAAAAACTGCGCATTTAGTGTATTTTCATGCATATCAAGATTAATGCTGATTCTTATGTAAATTGATGTGTAGAATCATACGGTCTCATTTAAAATTGATTCTGAGCAATATAAATGAGTGTACTGAAAGCCCGTAAATTGCGAATTTAATGTATTTTCATGCATATCAAGATTTATGCTGATTCTTATGTAAATTGATGTGTAGAATCATATGGTTTCATTTAATATTGATTCTGAGCCATATAAATGAGTGTGCTGAAAGCCCGAAAATTGCGAATTTAGTGTATATTCATGCACATCAAGATTAATGCTGTTTCTTATGTAAATTGATGTGTAGAATCATATGGTTTAATTTCAAATTGATTCTGAGCAATATAAATGAGTGTACTGAGAGACCAAATACTGCGCATTTAGTGTACTTTCATGCATATCAAGATTAATGCTGATTCTTATGAAAATTCATGTGTAGAATCATATGGTTTCATTTAAAATTGATTCTGATCAATATAAATGAGTGTACTGAATGACCAAAAACTGCGCATTAATGTATTTTCATGCATATCAAGAGTAATGCTGATTCTTATGAAATTTGAGGTGTAGAATCATACGGTCTCATTTAAAATTGATTCTGATCAATATAAATGAGTGTACTGATAGTCCAAAAACTGCGCATTTAGTGTATTTTCATGCATATCAAGATTAATGCTGATTCTTATGTAAATTGATGTGTAGAATCATACGGTCTCATTTAAAATTGATTCTGAGCAATATAAATGAGTGTACTGAAAGCCGGAAAATTGCGAATTTAATGTATTTTCATGCATATCAAGATTAATGCTGATTCTTATGTAAATTGATGTGTAGAATCATATGGTTTCATTTAATATTGATTCTGAGCAATATAAATGAGTGTGCTGAAAGCCCGAAAATTGCGAATTTAGTGTATATTCATGCACATCAAGATTAATGCTGATTCTTATGTAAATTGATGTGTAGAATCATATGGTTTAATTTAAAATTGATTCTGAGCAATATAAATGAGTGTACTGAGAGACCAAAAACTGCGCATGTAGTGTACTTTCATGCATATCAAGATTAATGCAGATTCTTATGTAAATTGATGTGTAGAATCATACGGTCTCATTTAAAATTGATTCTGAGCAATATAAATGAGTGTAGTGAAAGCCCGAAAATTGCGCATTTAGTGTATTTTCATGCATATCAAGATTAATGCTGATTCTTATGAAAATTCATGTGTAGAATCATATGGTTTCATTTAAAATTGATTCTGATCAATATAAATGAGTGTACTGAATGACCAAAACGGCGCATTAATGTATTTTCATGCATATCAAGATTAATGCTGATTCTTATGAAAATTGATGTGTAGAATCATACGGTCTCATTTAAAATTGATTCTGAGCAATATAAATGAGTGTACTAATAGTCCAAAAACTGCGCATTTAGTGTATTTTCATGCATATCAAGATTAATGCTGATTCTTATGTAAATTGATGTGTAGAATCATACGGTCTCATTTAAAATTGATTCTGAGCAATATAAATGAGTGTACTGAAAGCCCGAAAATTGCGAATTTAATGTATTTTCATGCATATCAAGATTAATGCTGATTCTTATGTAAATTGATGTGTAGAATCATATGGTTTCATTTAATATTGATTCTGAGCAATATAAATGAGTGTGCTGAAAGCCCGAAAATTTCGAATTTAGTGTATATTCATGCACATCAAGATTAATGCTGATTCTTATGTAAATTGATGTGTAGAATCATATGGTTTAATTTAAAATTGATTCTGAGCAATATAAATGAGTGTACTGATAGACCAAAAACTGCGCATTTAGTGTACTTTCATGCATATCAAGATTAATGCAGATTCTTATTTAAATTGATGTGTAGAATCATACGGTCTCATTTAAAATTGATTCTGAGCAATATAAATGAGTGTACTGAAAGTCCGAAAATTGCGCATTTAGTGTATTTTCATGCATATCAAGATTAATGCTGATTCTTATGTAAATTGATGTGTGGAATCAAATGGTCTCATTTAAAACTGAATCTGATCAATAGAAATGACTGTACTGAAAGACCAAAAACTGCGCATTTAGTGTATTTTCATGCATATCAAGATTAATGCTGATTCGTATGTAAATTGATGTGTAGAATCATATGGTCTCATTTAAAATTGACTCTGAGCGATATAAATGAGTGTAATGAAAGCCCGAAAATTGCGCATTTAGTGTATTTTTATGCATATCAAGATTAATGCTGATTCTTATGTAAATTGATGTGTAGAATCATATGGTCTCATTTAAAATTGATTCTGATCAATATAAATGAGAGTACTGAAAGACCAAAAACTGCGCATTTAGTGTATTTTCATGCATATCAAGATTAATACTGATTCTTATGTAAATTGATATGTAGAATCATACGGTCTCATATAAAATTGATTCTGAGCAATATAAATGAGTGTACTGAAAGCCCGAAAATTGCGCATTTAGTGTATTTTCATGCATATCAAGATTAATGCTGATCCTTATGTAAATTGATGGGTAGAATCATATGGTCTCATTTAAAATTGATTCCGAGCAATATAATGAGTGTACTGAAAGCCCGAAAATTTGGCATTTAGTGTATTTTCATGCATATCAATATTAATGCTGATTCTTATGTAAATTGATGTGTAGAATCATATAGTCTCAGTTAAAAGTGATTCTGATCCATATAAATAACTGTACTGAAAGACCAAAAACTGCGCATTTAGTGTATTTTCATGCATATGAAGATTAATGCTGATTCTTATGTAAATTGATGTGTAGAATCATATGGTCTCATTCAAAATTCTCTCTGAGCGATATAAATGAGTGTACTGAAAGCCCGGAAATTGCGCATTTAGTGTATTTTCATGCATATCAAGATTAATGCTGATTTTTATGTAAATTGATGTGTAGAAACATATGGTCTCATTTAAAATTAATTCTGAGCAATATAAATGATTGTACTGAAAGCCTGAAAATTGCTCATTTAGTGTATTTTCTTGCATATCAAGATTAATGCTGATTCTTATGAAAATTCATGTGTAGAATCATATGGTTTCATTTAAAATTGATTCTGATCAATATAAATGAGTGTACTGAATGACCAAAAACTGCGCATTTAGTGTATTTTCATGCATATCAAGATTAATGCTGATTCTTATGTAAATTGATGTGTAGAATCATACGGTCTCATTTAAAATTGATTCTGAGCAATATAAATGAGTGTACTGAAAGCCCGAAAATTGCTCATTTAGTGTATTTTCATGCACATCAAGATTAATGCTGATTCTTATGTAAATTGGTTTGTAGAATGATATGGTTTAATTTAAAATTGATTCTGAGCAATATAAATGAGTGAACTGAAAGCCAGAAAATTGCGCATTTAGTGTATTTTCATGCATATCAAGATTAATGCTGATTCTTATGTAAATTGATGTGTAGAATCATATGGTCTCATTTGAAATTGATTCTGATCAATATAAATGAGTGTACTGATAGACCAAAAACTTCGCATGTAGTGTATTTTCATGCATATCAAGATTAATGCTGATTCTTATGTAAATTGATGTGTAGAATCATACGGTCTCATTTAAAATTGATTCTGTGCAATATAAATGAGTGTACTGAAAGCCCGAAAATTGCGCATTTAGTGTATTTTCATGCATATCAAGATTAATGCTGATCCTTATATAAATTGATTTGTAGAATCATATGGTCTCATTTGAAATTGAATCTGGGCAATATAAATGAGTGTGCTGAAAGCCCGAAAATTGCGAATTTAGTGTATTTTCATGCACATCAAGATTAATGCTGATTCTTATGTAAATTGATGTGTAGAATCATATGGTCTCATTTAAAATTGAATCTGAGCAATATAAATGAGTGTACTGAAAAGCCCGAAATTGCGCATTTAGTGTATTTTCATGCATATCAAGATTAATGCTGATTCTTATGTAAATTGATGTGTAGAATCATATGTTCTCATGTAAATTTCTCTCTGAGCGATATAAATGAGTGTACTGAAAGCCCGAAAATTGCGCATTTAGTGTATTTTCATGCATATCAAGATTAATGCTGATTCTTATGTAAATTGATGTGTAGAATCATATGGTCTCACTTAAAATCGATTCTGAGCAATATAAATGATTGTACTGAAAGCCCGAAAATTGCGCATTTAGTGTATTTTCATGCATATCAAGATTAATGCCGATTCTTATGAAAATTCACGTGTAGAATCATATGGTTTCATTTAAAATTGATTCTGATCAATATAAATGAGTGTACTGAATCACCAAAAACTGCGCATTTAGTGTATTTTCATGCATATCAAGATTAATGCTGATTCTTATGTAAATTGATGTGTAGAATCATACGGTCTCATTTAAAATTGATTCTGATCAATATAAATGAGTGTACTGATAGTCCAAAACTGCGCATTTAGTGTATTTTCATGCATATCAAGATTAATGCTGATTCTTATGTAAATTGATGTGTAGAATCATACGGTCTTATTTAAAATTGATTCTGAGCAATATAAATGAGTGTACTGAAAGCCCGAAAATTGCGCATTTAGTGTATTTTCATGCATATCAAGATTAATGCTGATTCTTATGTAAATTGATGTGTAGAATCATATGGTTTCATTTAATATTGATAATGAGCAATATAAATGATTGTACTGAAAGCCCGAAAATTGCGCATTTAGTGTATTTTCATGCATATCAAGATTAATGCTGATTCTTATGTAAATTGATTTGTAGAATCATATGGTTTAATTTAAAATTGATTCTGAGCAATATAAATGAGGGTGCTGAAAGCCCGAAAATTGCGCATTTAGTGTATTTTCATGCATATCAAGATTAATGCTGATTCTTATGTAAATTGATGTGTACAATCACATGGTCTCATTTAAAATTAATCCTGAGGAATATAAATGAGTGTGCTGAAATGAGTACACTCATTTATATTGCTCAGAATTAATTTTAAATGAGACCATATGATTCTACACATCAATTTACATAAGAATCAGCATTAATCTTGATATGCATGAAAATACACTAAATGCGCAATTTTCGGGCTTTTAGTACACTCATTTATATTGCTCAGAATCAATTTTAAATGAGACCATATGATTCTACACATCAATTTACATAAGAATCAACATTAATCTTGATGTGCATGAAAATACACTAAATTCGCAATTTTCGGGCTTTCAGCACACTCATTTATATTGCCCAGAATCAATTTCAAATGAGACCATGTGATTCTACAAATCAATTTATATAAGAATCAGCATTAATCTTGATATGCATGAAAATAAACTAAATGCCCAATTTTCGGGCTTTCAGTACACCCATTTATATTGCTCAGAATCAATTTTAAATGAGACCATATGATTCTACACATCAATTTACATAAGAATCAGCATTAATCTTGATATGCATGAAAATACATTAATGCGCAGTTTTTGGTCTTTCAGTACAGTCATTTATATTGATCAGAATCAATATTAAATGAAACCATATGATTCTACACATGAATTTTCATAAGAATCAGCATTAATCTTGATATGCATGAAAATACACTAAATACGCAATTTTCGGGCTTTCAGTACAATCATTTATATTGCTCAGAATCAATTTTAAATGAGACCATATGATTCTACACATCAATTTACATAAGAATCAGCATTAATCTTGATATGCATGAAAATACACTAAATGCGCAATTTTCGGGCTTTCAGTACACTAATTTATATTGCTCAGAATCAATTTTAAAGGAAACCATAATATTCTACACATCAATTTACATAAGAATCAGCATTAATCTTGATATGCATGAAAATGCACTAAATTCGCAATTTTCGGGCTTTCAGTAGGCTCATTTATATTGCTCTGAATCAATTTTAAATTAAACCATATGATTCTACAAATCAATTCACATAAGAATCAGCATTAATCTTGATATGCATGAAAATACACTAAATGCGAATTTTCGCGCTTTCAGTACACTCATTTATATCGCTCAGAGAGAATTTTAAATGAGACCATATGATTTTACATCAAAATGCGCCCTCCTGGCCGTGGTACACTCATTTATACGTTCAGAATCACCTCCTTAAAAAGACCGTGTCGTATTGCGATTCTTTATTTGTGTGTGTGTGTGTGTGTGTGTGTGTGTGTGTGTGTGTGTGTGTGTGTGTGTGTGTGTGTGTGTACACACACACACACACACACACACACACCCCTACATAAGAATCAGCACTAATCTTGATATGCATGAAAATACACTAAATGCGCAGTTTTTGGACCATCAGTACAATCATTTATATTGATCAGAATCAATTTTAAATGAGACCGTATGATTCTACAGATCATTTTACATAAGAATCAGCATTAATCTTGATATGCATGAAAATACACTAAATGCGCAGTTTTTGGTCGTTCAGTACACTCATTTATATTGATTAGAATCAGTTTTAAATGAAACCATATGATTCTACACATGAATTTTCATAAGAATCATCATTAATCTTGATATGCATGAAAATACACAAAATGCGCAATTTTCGGGCTTTCAGTACAATCATTTATATTGCTCAGAATCAATTTTAAATGAGACCATATGATTCTACACATCAATTTACATAAGAATCAGCATTTATCTTGATATGCATGAAAATACACTAAATGCGAATTTTCGCGCTTTCAGTACACTCATTTATATCGCTCAGAGAGAATTTTAAATGAGACCATATTATTTTACACATCAATTTACATGAGAATCAGCATTAATCTTGATATGCATGAAAATACACTAAATGCGCAATTTCGGGCTTTCAGTACACTCATTTATATTGCACAGAATCAATTTTAAATAAGACCGTATGATTCTACACATCAATTTACATAAGAATCAGCATTAATCTTGATATGCATGAAAATACACTAAATGCGCAGTTTTTGGACTCTCAGTACACTCATTTATATTGATCAGAATCAATTTTAAATGAGACCGTATGATTCTACACATCAATTTACATAAGAATCAGCATTAATCTTGATATGCATGAAAATACATTAAATGCGCAGTTTTTGGTCGTTCAGTACACTCATTTATATTGATCAGAATCAATTTTAAATGAAACCATATGATTCTACACATGAATTTTCATAAGAATCAGCATTAATCTTGATATGCATGAAAATACACTAAATGCGCAATTTTCGGGCTTTCAGTACAATCATTTATATTGCTCAGAATCAATTTTAAATGAGACCATATGATTCTACACAACAATTTACATAAGAATCAGCATTAATCTTGATATGCCTGAAAATACACTAAATGCGCAATTTTCGGGCTTTTAGTACACTCATTTATATCGCTCAGAGAGAATTTTAAATGAGAACATATGATTCTACACATCAATTTACATAAGAATCAGCATTAATCTTGATATGCATGAAAATACACTAAAGGCGCAGTTTTTGGTAGTTCAGTACAGTCATTTATATTGATCAGAATCACTTTTAAATGAGACTATATGATTCTACACATCAATTTACATCAGAATCAGCATTAATCTTGATATGCATGAAAATACACTAAATGCCAAATTTTCGGGCTTTCAGTACACTCATTATATTGCTCAGAATCAATTTTAAATGAGACCGTATGATTCTACACATCAATTTACATATGAATCAGCATTAACTTTGATATGCATGAAAATACACTAAATGCGCAATTTTCTGGCTTTCAGTACCCTCATTTATCTTGCTCAGAATCAATTTTAAATGAGACCGTATGATTCTACACATCAATTTACATAAGAATCAGCATTAATCTTGATATGCATGAAAATACACTAGATGCGCAGTTTTTGTCTTTCAATACAGTCATTTATATCAATATAAATACAGTAAATGCGCAATTTTCGGGCTTTCAGTACCCTCATTTATATTGCTCAGAATCAATTTTAAATGAGACCGTAAGATTCTACACATCAATTTACATAAGAATCAGCATTAATCTTGATATGCATGAAAATACACTAAATGCGCAGTTTTTTGTCTTTCAATACAGTCATTTATATTGATCAGAATCAATTTTAATTGAGACCATATGATTCTACACATCAATTTACATAAGAATCAACATTAATCTTGATATGCATGAAAATATACCAAATGCGCAATTTTCGGGCTTTCAGCACACTCATTTATATTGCTCAGAATCAATTTTAAATGAGACCATATGATTCTACACCTCAATTTACATAAGAATCAGCATTAATCTTGATATGCATGAAAATACAATAAATGCGCAATTTTCGGGCTTTCAGTACACTCATTTATATCGCTCAGAGAGAATTTTAAATGAGACCATATGATTCTACACATCAATTTACATAAGAATCAGCATTAATCTTGATATGCATGAAAATACACTAAATGCGCAATTTTCGGGCTTTCAGTACACTCATTTATATTGCTCAGAATCAATTTTAAATGAGACCGTATGATTCTACACATCAATTTACATAAGAATCAGCATTAATCTTGATATGCATGAAAATACATTAATGCGCAGTTTTTGGTCTTTCAGTACAGTCATTTATATTGCTCAGAATCAATATTAAATGAATCCATATGATTCTACACATGAATTTTCATAAGAATCAGCATTAATCTTGATATGCATGAAAATACACTAAATACGCAATTTTCGGGCTTTCAGTACAATCATTTATATTGCTCAGAATCAATTTTAAATGAGACCATATGATTCTACACATCAATTTACATAAGAATCAGCATTAATCTTGATATGCATGAAAATACACTAAATGCGCAATTTTCGGGCTTTCAGTACACTAATTTATATTGCTCAGAATCAATTTTAAAGGAAACCATATTATTCTACACATCAATTTACATAAGAATCAGCATTAATCTTGATATGCATGAAAATGCACTAAATGCGCAATTTTCGGGCTTTCAGTACACTCATTTATATTGCTCAGAATCAATTTTAAATTAAACCATATGATTCTACAAATCAATTCACATAAGAATCAGCATTAATCTTGATATGCATGAAAATACACTAAATGCGCAATTTTCGGGCTTATAGTACACTCATTTATATTGCTCAGTATCAATATTAAATGAAACCATATGATTCTACACATAAATTTACATAAGAATCAGCATTAATCTTGATATGCATGAAAATACACTAAATGCGCAATTTTCGGGCTTTCAGTACACTCATTTATATTGCTCAGAATCAATTTTAAAAAAGACCGTATGATTCTACACATCAATTTACATAAGAATCAGCACTAATCTTGATATGCGTGAAAATACACTAAATGCGCAGTTTTTGGAGCATCAGTACACTCATTTATATTGATCAGAATCAATTTTAAATGAGACCGTATGATTCTACAGATCAATTTACATAAGAATCAGTATTAATCTTGATATGCATGAAAATACACTAAATGCGCAGTTTTTGGTCGTTCAGTACACTCATTTATATTGATCAGAATCAATTTTAAATGAAACCATATGATTCTACACATGAATTTTCATAAGAATCAGCATTAATCTTGATATGCATGAAAATACAATAAATGCGCAATTTTCGGGCTTTCAGTACAATCATTTATATTGCTCAGAATCAATTTTAAATGAGACCATATGATTCTACACAACAATTTACATAATAATCAGCATTAATCTTGATATGCATGAAAATACACTAAATGCGCAATTTTCGGGCTTTTAGTACACTCATTTATATCGCTCAGAGAGAATTTTAAATGAGACCATATGATTCTACACATCAATTTACATAAGAATCAGCATTAATCTTGATATGCATGAAAATACACTAAAGGCGCAGTTTTTGGTAGTTCAGTACAGTCATTTATATTGATCAGAATCACTTTTAAATGAGACTATATGATTCTACACATCAATTTACATCAGAATCAGCATTAATCTTGATATGCATGAAAATACACTAAATGCCAAATTTTCGGGCTTTCAGTACACTCATTATATTGCTCAGAATCAATTTTAAATGAGACCGTATGATTCTACACATCAATTTACATATGAATCAGCATTAATCTTGATATGCATGAAAATACACTAAATGCGCAATTTTCTGGCTTTCAGTACCCTCATTTATATTGCTCAGAATCAATTTTAAATGAGACCGTATGATTCTACACATCAATTTACATAAGAATCAGCATTAATCTTGATATGCATGAAAATACACTAAATGCGCAGTTTTTGTCTTTCAATACAGTCATTTATATCAATATAAATACAGTAAATGCGCAATTTTCGGGGTTTCAGTACCCTCATTTATATTGCTCAGAATCAATTTTAAATGAGACCGTATGATTCTACACATCAATTTACATAAGAATCAGCATTAATCTTGATATGCATGAAAATTCAATAAATGCGCAATTTTCGGGCTTTCAGTACACTCATTTATATTGCTCAGAATAAATTTTAAATGAGACCATATGATTCTACACATCAATTTACATAAGAATCAGCATTAATCTTGATATGCATGAAAATACACTAAATGCGCAATTTCGGGCTTTCAGTACACTCATTTATATCGCTCAGAATTAATTGTAAATGAGACCATATGATTCTACACATCAATTTACATAAGAATCAGCAGTAATCTTGATATGCATGAAAATACACTAAATGCGAAATTTTCGGGATTTCAGTACACTCATTTGTATTGCTCAGAATCAATTTTAAATTAAACCATATGATTCTACAAATCAATTTACATAAGAAGCAGCATTAATCTTGATATGCATGAAAATACACTAAATGCGCAATTTTCGGGCTTTCAGTACACTCATTTATATTGCTCAGAATCAATTTTAAATAAGACCGTATGATTCTACACATCAATTTACATAAGAATCAGCATCAATCTTGATATGCATGAAAATACACTAAATGCGCAGTTTTTGGACTATCAGTACACTCATTTATATTGATCAGAATCAATTTTAAATGAGACCGTATGATTCTACACATCAATTTACATAAGAATCAGCATTAATCTTAATATGCATGAAAATACATTAAATGCGCAATTTTCGGGCTTTCAGTACAATCATTTATATTGCTCAGAATCAATTTTAAATGAGACCATATGATTCTACACATCAATTTACATAAGAATCAGCATTAATCTTGATATGCATGAAAATACACTAAATGCGCAATTTTCGGGCTTTCAGTACACTCATTTATATCGCTCAGAGAGAATTTTAAATGAGACCATATGATTCTACACATCAATTTACATAAGAATCAGCATTAATCTTGATATGCATGAAAATACACTAAATGCGCAGTTTTTGGTAATTCAGTACACTCATTTATATTGCTCAGAATCAATTTTAAATGAGACCGTATGATTCTACACATCAATTTACATAAGAATCAGCATTAATCTTGATATGCATGAAAATACACTAAATGCGCAGTTTTTGGTCTTTCAATACAGTCGTTTATATTGATCAGAATCAATTTTAATTGAGACCATATGATTCTACACATCAATTTACATAAGAATCAGCATTAATCTTGATATGCATGAAAATACACTAAATGCGCAATTTTCGGGCTTTCAGTACACTCATTTATATTGCTCAGAATCAATTTTAAAGGAAACCATATTATTCTACACATCAATTTACATAAGAATCAGCATTAATCTTGATATGCATGAAAATACACTAAATGCGCAATTTTCGGGCTTTCAGTACACTCATTTATATTGCTCAGAATCAATTTTAAATAAGACCGTATGATTCTACACATCAATTTACATAAGAATCAGCACTAATCTTGATATGCATGAAAATACACTAAATGCGCAGTTTTTGGACTATCAGTACACTCATTTATATTGATCAGAATCAATTTTAAATGAGACCGTATGATTCTACACATCAATGTACATAAGAATCAGCATTAATCTTGATATGCATGAAAATAAATTAAATGCGCAGTTTTTGGTCGTTCAGTACACTCATTTATATTGATCAGAATCAATTTTAAATGAAACCATATGATTCTACACATGAATTTTCATAAGAATCTGCATTAATCTTGATATGCATGAAAATACACTAAATGCGCAATTTTCGGGCTTTCAGTACAATAATTTATATTGCTCAGAATCAATTTTAAATGAGACCATATGATTCTACACATCAATTTACATAAGAATCAGCATTGATCTTGATATGCATGAAAATACACTAAATGCGCAATTTTCGGGCTTTCAGTACACTCATTTATATCGCTCAGAGTAAATTTTAAATGAGACCATATGATTCTACACATCAATTTACATAAGAATCAGCATTAATCTTAATATGCATGAAAATACACTAAATGCGCAGTTTTTGGTCTTTCAGTACAGTCATTTATATTGATCAGAATCACTTTTAAATGAGACTATATGATTCTACACATCAATTTACATAAGAATCAGCATTAATCTTGATATGCATGAAAATACACTAAATGCGCAATTTTCGGGCTTTCAGTAAACTCATTTATATCGCTCAGAGAAAATTTTACATGAGACCATATGATTCTACACATCAATTTACATAAGAATCAGCATTAATCTTGATATGCATGAAAATACACTAAATGCGCAGTTTTTGGTCTTTCAGTACAGTCATTTATATTGATCAGAATCACTTTTAAATGAGACTATATGATTCTACACATCAATTTATATAAGAATCAGCATTAATCTTGATATGCATGAAAATACTCTAAATGCGCAGTTTTTGGTCTTTCAATACAGTCATTTATATCGATCAGAATCAATTTTAATTGAGACCATATGATTCTACACATCAATTTACATATGAATCAGCATTAATCTTGATATGCATGAAAATACACTAAATGCGCAATTTTCGGGCTTTCAGCACACTCAATTATATTGCTCAGAATCAATTTTAAATGAGACCATATGATTCTACACATCAATTTACATAAGAATCAGAATTAATCTTGATAGGCATGAAAATACACTAAATGCGCAATTTTCGGGCTTTCAGTACACTCATTTATATTGCTCAGAATCAATTTTAAATGAGACCGTATGATTCTACACATCAATTTACATAAGAATCTGCATTAATCTTGATATGCATGAAAATACATCAATGCGCAGTTTTTGGTCTTCCAGTACAGTCATTTATATTGATCAGAATCAATTTTAAATGAGACCATATGATTCTACACATCAATTTACATAAGAATCAGCATTAATCTTGATATGCATGAAAATACACTAAATGCGCAGTTTTTGGTCTTTCAGTACAGTCATTTATATTGATCAGAATCAATTTTAAATGAGACCATATGATTCTACACATCAATATACAAAAGAATCAGCATTAATCTTGATATGCATGAAAATACACTAAATGTGCAGTTTTTGGACTTTCAGAACACTCATTTATATTGATCAGAATCAATTTTAAATGAGACCATATGATTCTACACATCAATGTACATGAGAATCAGCATTAATCTTGATATGCATGAAAATACACGAAATGCGCAGTTTTTGGTCTTTCAGTACAGTCATTTATATTGATCAGAATCACTTTTAAATGAGACTATATGATTCTACACATCAATTTACATAAGAATCAGCATTAATCTTGATATGCATGAAAATACACTAAATGCGCAATTTTCGGGCTTTCAGTACACTCATTTATATCGCTCAGAGAAAATTTTAAATGAGACCATATGATTCTACACATCAATTTACATAAGAATCAGCATTAATCTTGATATGCATGAAAATACACTAAATGCGCAGTTTTTGGTCTTTCAGTACAGTCATTTATATTGATCAGAATCAATTTTAAATGAGACCATATGATTCTACACATCAATTTACATAAGAATCAGCATTAATCTTGATATGCATGAAAACACACTAAATGCGCAATTTTCGGGCTTTCAGTACACTCATTTATATTGCTCAGAATAAATTTTAAATGAGACCGTATGATTCTACACTTCAATTTACATAAGAATCAGCATTAATCTTGATATGCATGAAAATACACTAAATGCGCAATTTCGGGCTTTCAGTACCCTCATTTATATTGCTCAGAATCAATTTTAAATGAGACCGTATGATTCTACACATCAATTTACATAAGAATCAGCATTAATCTTGATATGCATGAAAATACACTAAATGCGCAGTTTTTGGTCTTTCAATACAGTCATTTATATTGATCAGAATCAATTTTAATTGAGACCATATGATTCTACACATCAATTTACATAAGAATCAGCATTAATCTTGATATGCATGAAAATACACTAAATGCGCAATTTTCGGGCTTTCAGTACACTCATTTATATTGCTCAGAATCAATTTTAAAGGAAACCATATTATTCTACACATTAATTTACATAAGAATCAGCATTAATCTTGATATGCATGAAAATACACTAAATGCGCAATTTTCGGGCTTCCAGTACACTCATTTATATTGCTCAGAATCAATTTTAAATAAGACCGTATGATTCTACACATCAATTTACATAAGAATCAGCACTAATCTTGATATGCATGAAAATACACTAAATGCGCAGTTTTTGGACTATCAGTACACTCATTTATATTGATCAGAATCAATTTTAAATGAGACCGTATGATTCTACACATCAATGTACATAAGAATCAGCATTAATCTTGATATGCATGAAAATAAATTAAATGCGCAGTTTTTGGTCGTTCAGTACACTCATTTATATTGATCAGAATCAATTTTAAATGAAACCATATGATTCTACACATGAATTTTCATAAGAATCAGCATTAATCTTGATATGCATGAAAATACACTAAATGCGCAATTTTCGGTCTTTCAGTACAATCATTTATATTGCTCAGAATCAATTTTAAATGAGACCATATGATTCTACACATCAATTTACATAAGAATCAGCATTGATCTTGATATGCATGAAAATACACTAAATGCGCAATTTTCGGGCTTTCAGTACACTCATTTATATCGCTCAGAGAAAATTTTAAATGAGACCATATGATTCTACACATCAATTTACATAAGAATCAGCATTAATCTTAATATGCATGAAAATACACTAAATGCGCAGTTTTTGGTCTTTCAGTACAGTCATTTATATTGATCAGAATCACTTTTAAATGAGACTATATGATTCTACACATCAATTTACATAAGAATCAGCATTAATCTTGATATGCATGAAAATACACTAAATGCGCAATTTTCGGGCTTTCAGTACACTCATTTATATCGCTCAGAGAAATTTTACATGAGACCATATGATTCTACACATCAATTTACATAAGAATCAGCATTAATCTTGATATGCATGAAAATACACTAAATGCGCAGTTTTTGGTCTTTCAGTACAGTCATTTATATTGATCAGAATCACTTTTAAATGAGACTATATGATTCTACACATAAATTTACATAAGAATCAGCATTAATCTTGATATGCATGAAAATACTCTAAATGCGCAGTTTTTGGTCTTTCAATACAGTCATTTATATCGATCAGAATCAATTTTAATTGAGACCATATGATTCTACACATCAATTTACATAAGAATCAGCATTAATCTTGATATGCATGAAAATACACTAAATGCGCAATTTTCGGGCTTTCAGCACACTCAATTATATTGCTCAGAATCAATTTTAAATGAGACCATATGATTCTACACATCAATTTACATAAGAATCAGAATTAATCTAGATAGGCATGAAAATACACTAAATGCGCAATTTTCGGGCTTTCAGTACACTCATTTATATTGCTCAGAATCAATTTTAAATGAGACCGTATGATTCTACACATCAATTTACATAAGAATCAGCATTAATCTTGATATGCATGAAAATACATCAATGCGCAGTTTTTGGTCTTCCAGTACAGTCATTTATATTGATCAGAATCAATTTTAAATGAGACCATATGATTCTACACATCAATTTACATAAGAATCAGCATTAATCTTGATATGCATGAAAATACACTAAATGCGCAGTTTTTGGTCTTTCAGTACAGTCATTTATATTGATCAGAATCAATTTTAAATGAGACCATATGATTCTACACATCAATATACAAAAGAATCAGCATTAATCTTGATATGCATGAAAATACACTAAATGCGAAATTTTCGGGCTTTCAGTACACTCATTTATATTGCTCAGAATCAATTTTAAATGAAACCATATCTTTCTACACATCAATTTACATAAGAATTAGCATTAATCTTGATGTGCTTGAAAATACACAAAATGCGCAGTATTTGGTCTTTCAGACCACTCATCTATATTGATCAGAATCAATTTTAAAAGAGACCGTATGATTCTACAAATCAATTTACATAAGAATCAGCATTAATCTTGATATGCATGAAAATACACTAAATGTGCAGTTTTTGGACTTTCAGAACACTCATTTATATTGATCAGAATCAATTTTAAATGAGACCATATGATTCTACACATCAATGTACATGAGAATCAGCATTAATCTTGATATGCATGAAAATACACGAAATGCGCAGTTTTTGGTCTTTCAGTACAGTCATTTATATTGATCAGAATCACTTTTAAATGAGACTATATGATTCTACACATCAATTTACATAAGAATCAGCATTAATCTTGATATGCATGAAAATACACTAAATGCGCAATTTTCGGGCTTTCAGTACACTCATTTATATCGCTCAGAGAAAATTTTAAATGAGACCATATGATTCTACACATCAATTTACATAAGAATCAGCATTAATCTTGATATGCATGAAAATACACTAAATGCGCAGTTTTTGGTCTTTCAGTACAGTCATTTATATTGATCAGAATCAATTTTAAATGAGACTATATGATTCTACACATCAATTTACATAAGAATCAGCATTAATCTTGATATGCATGAAAATACTCTAAATGCGCAGTTTTTGGTCTTTCAGTACAGTCATTTATATTGATCAGAATCAATTTTAAATGAGACTATATGATTCTACACTTCAATTTACATAAGAATCAGCATTAATCATGATATGCATGAAAATATACCAAATGCGCAATTTTCGGGCTTTCAGCACACTCATTTATATTTCTCAGTATCAATTTTAAATGAGACCATATGATTCTACACATCAATTTACATAAGAATCAGCATTAATCTTGATATGCATGAAAATACACTAAATGCGCAATTTTCGGGCTTTCAGCACACTCAATTATATTGCTCAGAATCAATTTTAAATGAGACCATATGATTCTACACATCAATTTACATAAGAATCAGCATTAATCTTGATAGGCATGAAAATACACTAAATGCGCAATTTTCGGGCTTTCAGTACACTCATTTCTATTGCTCAGAATCAATTTTAAATGAGACCGTATGATTCTACACATCAATTTACATAAGAATCAGCATTAATCTTGATATGCATGAAAAAACATCAATGCGCAGTTTTTGGTCTTTCAGTACAGTCATTTATATTGATCAGAATCAATTTTAAATGAGACCATATGATTCTACACATCAATTTACATAAGAATCAGCATTAATCTTGATATGCATGAAAATACACTAAATGCGCAGTTTTCGGTCTTTCAGTACAGTCATTTATATTGATCAGAATCAATTTTAAATGAGACCATATGTTTCTACACATCAATTTACATAAGAATCAGCATTAATCTTGATGTGCATGAAAATACACTAAATGCGCAGTTTTTGGTCTTTCAGTCCACTCATCTATATTGATCAGAATCAATTTTAAAAGAGACCGTATGATTCTATAAGTCAATTTACATAAGAATCAGCATTAATCTTGATATGCATGAAAATACACTAAATGTGCAGTTTTTGGACTTTCAGTACACTCATTTATATTGATCAGAATCAATTTTAAATGAGACCATATGATTCTACACATCAATGTACATAAGAATCAGCATTAATCTTGATATGCATGAAAATACACTTAATGCGCAATTTTCGGGCTTTCAGCACACTCATTTATATTGCTCAGAATCAATTTTTAATGAGACCATATGATTCTACACATCAATTTAGATAAGAATCAGCATTAATCTTGATATGCATGAAAATACACTAAATGCGCAATTTTCGGGCTTTCAGTACACTCATTTATATTGCTCAGAATCAATATTAAATGATACCATATGATTCTACATATCAATTTACATAAGAATCAGCATTAATCTTGATATGGATGAAAATACATCAAAGCGCAATTTTCGGGCTTTCAGAACATTCATTTATATTGCTCAGAATCAATTTTAAATGAGACCGTATGATTCTACACATCAATTTACATAAGAATCTGCATTAATGTTGATATGCATGAAAATACACTAAATGCGCAGTTTTTGGTCTTTCAGTACAGTCATTTATATTGATTAGAATCAATTTTAAATGAGACCTTATGATTCTACACATCAATATACAAAAGAATCAGCATTAAACTTGATATGCATGAAAATACACTAAATGCGCAATTTTCGTGCTTTCAGTACACTCATCTATATTGCTCAGAATCAATTTTAAATGAGACCGTATGATTCTACACATCAATTTACATAAGAATCAGCATTAATCTTGATATGCATGAAAATACACTAAATTCGCAGTTTTTGGTCTTTCAGTACACTCATCTATATTGATCAGAATCAATCAGCATTAATCTTGATATGCATGAAAATATTCTAAATGCGCAATTTTCGGGCTTTCAGTACACTCATTTATATTGCTCAGAATCAATTTTACATTAAACCATATGATTCTACACATCAATTTACATAAGAATCAGCATTAATCTTGATATGCAGGAAAATACACTAAATGCGCAATTTTCGGGCTTTCAGTACACTCATTTATATTGCTCAGAATCAATTTTAAATGAAACCATATGATTCTACACATCAATTTACATAAGAATCAGCATTAATCTTGATATGGATGAAAATACATCAAAGTGCTATTTTCGGGCTTTCAGTACATTCATATATATTGATCAGAATCAATTTTAAATGAGACCCTATGATTCTACACATCAATTTACATAAGAATCAGCATTAATCTTGATATGCATGAAAATACACTAAATGCGCAATTTTCGGGCATTGAGTACACTCATTTATATTGCTCAGAATCAATTTTAAATGAAACCATATGATTCTACACATCAATCTAGATAAGAATCAGCATTAATCTTGATATGCATGAAAATACACTAAATGCGCAATTTTCGGGCTTTCAGTACACTCATTTATATTGCTCAGAATCAATTTTAAATGAGACCATATGATTCTACACATCAATTTACATAAGAATCAGCATTAATCTTGATATGCATGAAAATACACTAAATGCGCAGTGTTTGGTCTTTCAGTACAATCATCTATATTGATCAGAATCAATTTTAAATGAGACCGTATGATTCTACACATCAATTTACATAAGAATCAGCATTAATCTTGATATGCATGAAAATACACTAAATGTGCAGTTTTTGGACTTTCAGTACACTCATTTATATTGATCAGAATCAATTTTAAATGAGACCATATGATTCTACACATCAATGTACATAAGAATCAGCATTAATCTTGATATGCATGAAAATACACTAAATGCGCAATTTTCGGGCTTTCAGTACACTCATTGATATTGCTCAGAATCAATCTTAAATGAAACCATATGATTCTACACATCAATTTACATAAGAATCAGCATTAATCTTGATATGCATGAAAATACTCTAAATGCGCAATTTTCGGGCTTTCAGTACACTCATTTATATTGCTCAGAATCAATTTTACATTAAACCATATGATTCTACACATCAATTTACATAAGAATCAGCATTAATCTTGATATGCATGAAAATACACTAAATGCGCAATTTTCGGGCTTTCAGTACACTCATTTATATTGCTCAGAATCAGTTTTAAATGAAACCATATGATTCTACACATCAATCTAGATAAGAATCAGCATTAATCTTGATATGCATGAAAATACACTAAATAAGCAGTTTTTGGTCTTTCAGTACACACATTTAAGTTGATCAGAATCAATTTTAAATGAGACCATATGATTCTACACATCAATTTACATGAGAATCAGCATTAATCTTGATATGCATGAAAATACACTAAATGCGCAATTTTCGGGCTTTCAGTACACTCATTTATATTGCTCAGAATCAATTTTAAATGAGACCGTATGATTCTACACATCAATTTACATAAGAATCAGCATTAATCTAGATGTGCATGAAAATACACTAAATGCGCAATATTCGGGCTTTCAGCACACACATTTATATTGCTCAAAATCAATTTTAAATGAGACCATATGATTCTACTCATCGATTTACATAAGAATCAGCATTAATCTTGATATGCATGAAAATACACTAAATGCGCAATTTTCGGTCTTTCAGTACATTCATTTATATTGCTCAGAATCAATTTTAAATGAAACCATGTGATTCTACACATCAATTTACATAAGAATCAGCATTAATCTTGATATGCATGAAAATACAATAGATGCGCAAATTTCGGGTTTTCAGTACACTCATTCATATTGCCAGAATCAATTTTAAATGAGACCGTATGATTCTACACATCAATTTACATAAGAATCAGCATTAATCTTGATATGCATGAAAATACACTAAATGCGCAATTTTCGGGCTTTCAGTACACTCATTTATATTGCTCAGAATCAATTTTAAATGAAACCATATGATTCTACACATCAATTTACATAAGAATCAGCATTAATCTTGATATGGATGAAAATACATCAAAGTGCTATTTTCGGGCTTTCAGTACATTCATATATATTGATCAGAATCAATTTTAAATGAGACCCTATGATTCTACACATCAATTTACATAAGAATCAGCATTAATCTTGATATGCATGAAAATACACTAAATGCGCAATTTTCGGGCATTGAGTACACTCATTTATATTGCTCAGAATCAATTTTAAATGAAACCATATGATTCTACACATCAATCTAGATAAGAATCAGCATTAATCTTGATATGCATGAAAATACACTAAATGCGCAATTTTCGGGCTTTCAGTACACTCATTTATATTGCTCAGAATCAATTTTAAATGAGACCATATGATTCTACACATCAATTTACATAAGAATCAGCATTAATCTTGATATGCATGAAAATACACTAAATGCGCAGTGTTTGGTCTTTCAGTACAATCATCTATATTGATCAGAATCAATTTTAAATGAGACCGTATGATTCTACACATCAATTTACATAAGAATCAGCATTAATCTTGATATGCATGAAAATACACTAAATGTGCAGTTTTTGGACTTTCAGTACACTCATTTATATTGATCAGAATCAATTTTAAATGAGACCATATGATTCTACACATCAATGTACATAAGAATCAGCATTAATCTTGATATGCATGAAAATACACTAAATGCGCAATTTTCGGGCTTTCAGTACACTCATTGATATTGCTCAGAATCAATCTTAAATGAAACCATATGATTCTACACATCAATTTACATAAGAATCAGCATTAATCTTGATATGCATGAAAATACTCTAAATGCGCAATTTTCGGGCTTTCAGTACACTCATTTATATTGCTCAGAATCAATTTTACATTAAACCATATGATTCTACACATCAATTTACATAAGAATCAGCATTAATCTTGATATGCATGAAAATACACTAAATGCGCAATTTTCGGGCTTTCAGTACACTCATTTATATTGCTCAGAATCAGTTTTAAATGAAACCATATGATTCTACACATCAATCTAGATAAGAATCAGCATTAATCTTGATATGCATGAAAATACACTAAATAAGCAGTTTTTGGTCTTTCAGTACACACATTTAAGTTGATCAGAATCAATTTTAAATGAGACCATATGATTCTACACATCAATTTACATGAGAATCAGCATTAATCTTGATATGCATGAAAATACACTAAATGCGCAATTTTCGGGCTTTCAGTACACTCATTTATATTGCTCAGAATCAATTTTAAATGAGACCGTATGATTCTACACATCAATTTACATAAGAATCAGCATTAATCTAGATGTGCATGAAAATACACTAAATGCGCAATATTCGGGCTTTCAGCACACACATTTATATTGCTCAAAATCAATTTTAAATGAGACCATATGATTCTACTCATCGATTTACATAAGAATCAGCATTAATCTTGATATGCATGAAAATACACTAAATGCGCAATTTTCGGTCTTTCAGTACATTCATTTATATTGCTCAGAATCAATTTTAAATGAAACCATGTGATTCTACACATCAATTTACATAAGAATCAGCATTAATCTTGATATGCATGAAAATACAATAGATGCGCAAATTTCGGGTTTTCAGTACACTCATTCATATTGCCAGAATCAATTTTAAATGAGACCGTATGATTCTACACATCAATTTACATAAGAATCAGCATTAATCTTGATATGCATGAAAATACACTAAATGCGCAATTTTCGGGCTTTCAGTACACTCATTTATATTGCTCAGAATCAATTTTAAATGAAACCATATGATTCTACACATCAATTTACAAAAGAATCAGCATTAATCTTGATATGCATGAAAATACATTAATGCGCAGTATTTGATCTTTCAGTACACTCATTTATATTGATCAGAATCAATTTTAAATGAGACCATATGATTCTACACATCAATTTACATAAGAATCAGCATTAATCTTGATATGCATGAAAATACCCTAAATGCGCAATTTTCGGGCTTTCAGCACACTTATTTATATTGCTCAGAATCAATTTTTAATGAGACCATATGATTCTACACATCAATTTAGATAAGAAACATCATTAATCTTGATATGCATGAAAATACACTAAATGCGCAATTTTCGGGCTTTCAGTACACTCATTTATATTGCTCAGATTCAATTTTAAATGAAACCATATGATTCTACACATCAATTTACATAAGAATCAGCATTAATCTTGATATGGATGAAAATACATTAAAGCGAATTTTTCGGGTTTTCAGTACATACATTTATATTGCTCAGAATCAATTTTAAATGAGACCGTATGATTCTACACATCAATTTACATAAGAATCAGCATTAATATTGATATGCATGAAAATACACTAAATGCGCAGTTTTTGGACTTTCAGTACAGTCATTTATATTGATCAGAATCAATTTTAAATGAGACCATATGATTCTACACATCAATATACAAAAGAATCAGCAGTAATCTTGATATGCATGAAAATACACTAAATGCGCAATTTTCGGGCTTTCAGTACACTCATTTATATTGTTCAGAATCAATTTTAAATGAAACCATATCTTCCTACACATCAATTTACATAAGAATCAGCATTAATCTTGATATGCATGAAAATACACAAAATGCGCAGTTTTTGGTCTTCCAGTACACTCATCTATATTGATCAGAATCAATTTTAAATGAGACCGTATGATTCTACACATCAAATTACATAAGAATCAGCATTAATCTTGATATGCATGAAAATACACTAAATGTGCAGTTTTTGGACTGTCAGTACACTCATTTATATTGATCAGAATCAATTTTAAATGAGACCATATGATTCTACACATCAATGTACATAAGAATCAGCATTAATCTTGATATGCATGAAAATACATTAAATGCGCAATTTTCGGGCTTTCAGTACACTCATTGATATTGCTCAGAATCAATCTTAAATGAAACCATATGATTCTACACATCAATTTACATAAGAATCAGTATTAATCTTGATATGCATGAAAATACTCTAAATGCGCAATTTTCGGGCTTTCAGTACACTCATTTATATTGCTCAGAATCAATTTTACATTAAACCATATGATTCTACACATCAATTTAGATAAGAATCAGCATTAATCTTGATATGCATGAAAATACACTAAATGCGCAGTTTTTGATATTTCAGTACACTCATTTATATTGATCAGAATCAATTTTAAATGAGAACATATCATTCTACACATCAATTTACATAAGAATCAGCATTAATCTTGATATGCATGAAAATACACTAAATGCGCAATTTTCGGGCTTTCAGCACACTCATTTATATTGCTCAGAATCAATTTTTAATGAGACCATATGATTCTACACATCAATTTAGATAAGAATCAGCATTAATCTTGATATGCATGAAAATACACTAAATGCGCAATTTTCGGGCTTTCAGTACACTCATTTATATTGCTCAGAATCAATTTTAAATGAAACCATGTGATTCTACACATCAATTTACAAAAGAATCAGCATTAATCTTGATATGCATGAAAATACACTAAATACGCAATTTTTGGGCTTTCAGAACACTCATTTATATTGCTCAGAATCAATTTTAAATGAGACCGTATGATTCTACACATCAATTTACATAAGAATCAGCATTAATCTAGATGTGCATGAAAATACACTAAATGCGCAATATTCGGGCTTTCAGCACACACATTTATATTGCTCAAAATCAATTTTAAATGAGACCATATGATTCTACTCATCGATTTACATAAGAATCAGCATTAATCTTGATATGCATGAAAATACACTAAATGCGCAATTTTCGGTCTTTCAGTACATTCATTTATATTGCTCAGAATCAATTTTAAATGAAACCATGTGATTCTACACATCAATTTACATAAGAATCAGCATTAATCTTGATATGCATGAAAATACAATAGATGCGCAAATTTCGGGTTTTCAGTACACTCATTCATATTGCCAGAATCAATTTTAAATGAGACCGTATGATTCTACACATCAATTTACATAAGAATCAGCATTAATCTTGATATGCATGAAAATACACTAAATGCGCAATTTTCGGGCTTTCAGCACACTCATTTATATTGCTCAGAATCAATTTTTAATGAGACCATATGATTCTACACATCAATTTACATAAGAATCAGCATTAATCTTGATATGCATGAAAATACACTAAATGCGCAATTTTCGGGCTTTCAGTACACTCATTTATATTGCTCAGAATCAATTTTAAATGAAACCATATGATTCTACACATCAATTTACAAAAGAATCAGCATTAATCTTGATATGCATGAAAATACACTAAATGCGCAGTATTTGATCTTTCAGTACACTCATTTATATTGATCAGAATCAATTTTAAATGAGACCATATGATTCTACACATCAATTTACATAAGAATCAGCATTAATCTTGATATGCATGAAAATACCCTAAATGCGCAAATTTCGGGCTTTCAGCACACTCATTTATATTGCTCAGAATCAATTTTTAATGAGACCATATGATTCTACACATCAATTTAGATAAGAATCATCATTAATCTTGATATGCATGAAAATACACTAAATGCGCAATTTTCGGGCTTTCAGTACACTCATTTATATTGCTCAGATTCAATTTTAAATGAAACCATATGATTCTACACATCAATTTACATAAGAATCAGCATTAATCTTGATATGGATGAAAATACATTAAAGCGAATTTTTCGGGCTTTCAGTACATACATTTATATTGCTCAGAATCAATTTTAAATGAGACAGTATGATTCTACACATCAATTTACATAAGAATCAGCATTAATATTGATATGCATGAAAATACACTAAATGCGCAGTTTTTGGACTTTCAGTACAGTCATTTATATTGATCAGAATCAATTTTAAATGAGACCATATGATTCTACACATCAATATACAAAAGAACCAGCAGTAATCTTGATATGCATGAAAATACACTAAATGCGCAATTTTCGGGCTTTCAGCACACTCATTTATATTGCTCAGAATCAATTTTTATTGAGACCATATGATTCTACACATCAATTTAGATAAGAATCAGCATTAATCTTGATATGCATGAAAATACACTAAATGCGCAATTTTCGGGCTTTCAGTACACTCATTTATATTGCACAGATTCAATTTTAAATGAAACCATATGATTCTACACATCAATTTACATAAGAATCAGCATTAATCTTGATATGGATGAAAATACATTAAAGCGAATTTTTCGGGCTTTCAGTACATTCATTTATATTGCTCAGAATCAATTGTAAATGAAACCATATGATTCTACACATCAATTTACAAAAGAATCAGCATTAATCTTGATATGCATGAAAATACACTAAATGCGCAGTTTTTGATCTTTCAGTACACTCATTTATATTGATCAGAATCAATTTTAAATGAGAACATATCATTCTACACATCAATTTACATAAGAATCAGCATTAATCTTGATATGCATGAAAATACACTAAATGCGCAATTTTCGGGCTTTCAGCACACTCATTGATATTGCTCAGAATCAATTTTTAATGAGACCATATGATTCTACACATCAATTTAGATAAGAATCAGCCTTAATCTTGATATGCATGAAAATACACTAAATGCGCAATTTTCGGGCTTACAGTACACTCATTTATATTGCTCAGAATCAATTTTAAATGAAACCATGTGATTCTACACATCAATTTACAAAAGAATCAGCATTAATCTTGATATGCATGAAAATACACTAAATGCGCAGTATTTGATCTTTCAGTACACTCATTTATATTGATCAGAATCAATTTTAAATGAGACCATATGATTCTACACATCAATTTACATAAGAATCAGCATTAATCTTGATATGCATGAAAATACACTAAATGCGCAATTTTCGGGCTTTCAGCACACTCATTTATATTGCTCAGAATCAATTTTTAATGAGACCATATGATTCTACACATCAATTTAGATAAGAATCGGCATTAATCTTGATATGCATGAAAATACACTAAATGCGCAATTTTCGGGCTTTCAGTACACTCATTTATATTGCTCAGATTCAATTTTAAATGAAACCATATGATTCTACACATCAATTTACATAAGAATCAGCATTAATCTTGATATGGATGAAAATACATTAAAGCGAATTTTTCGGGCTTTCAGTACATTCATTTATATTGCTCAGAATCAATTTTAAATGAGACCGTATGATTCTACACATCAATTTACATAAGAATCAGCATTAATATTGATATGCATGAAAATACACTAAATGCGCAGTTTTTGGACTTTCAGTACAGTCATTTATATTGATCAGAATCAATTTTAAATGAGACCATATGATTCTACACATCAATATACAAAAGAATCAGCAGTAATCTTGATATGCATGAAAATACACTAAATGCGCAATTTTCGGGCTTTCAGTACACTCATTTATATTGCTCAGAATCAATTTTAAATGAAAACATATCTTCCTACACATCAATTTACATAAGAATCAGCATTAATCTTGATATGCATGAAAATACACAAAATGCGCAGTTTTTGGTCTTTGAGTACACTCATCTATATTGATCAGAATCAATTTTAAATGAGACCGTATGATTCTACACATCAATTTACATAAGAATCAGCATTAATCTTGATATGCATGAAAATACACTAAATGTGCAGTTTTTGGACTTTCAGTACACTCATTTATATTGATCAGAATCAATTTTAAATGAGACCATATGATTCTACACATCAATGTACATAAGAATCAGCATTAATCTTGATATGCATGATAATACATTAAATGCGCAATTTTCGGGCTTTCAGTACACTCATTGATATTGCTCAGAATCAATCTTAAATGAAACCATATGATCCTACACATCAATTTACATAAGAATCAGTATTAATCTTGATATGCATGAAAATACTCTAAATGCGCAATTTTCGGGCTTTCAGTACACTCATTTATATTGCTCAGAATCAATTTTACATTAAACCATATGATTCTACACATCAATTTAGATAAGAATCAGCATTAATCTTGATATGCATGAAAATACACTAAATGCGCAATTTTCGGGCTTTCAGCACACTCATTTATATTGCTCAGAATCAATTTTTAATGAGACCATATGATTCTACACATCAATTTAGATAAGAATCAGCATTAATCTTGATATGCATGAAAATACACTAAATGCGCAATTTTCGGGCTTTCAGTACACTCATTTATATTGCACAGATTCAATTTTAAATGAAACCATATGATTCTACACATCAATTTACATAAGAATCAGCATTAATCTTGATATGGATGAAAATACATTAAAGCGAATTTTTCGGGCTTTCAGTACATTCATTTATATTGCTCAGAATCAATTGTAAATGAAACCATATGATTCTACACATCAATTTACAAAAGAATCAGCATTAATCTTGATATGCATGAAAATACACTAAATGCGCAGTTTTTGATCTTTCAGTACACTCATTTATATTGATCAGAATCAATTTTAAATGAGAACATATCATTCTACACATCAATTTACATAAGAATCAGCATTAATCTTGATATGCATGAAAATACACTAAATGCGCAATTTTCGGGCTTTCAGCACACTCATTTATATTGCTCAGAATCAATTTTTAATGAGACCATATGATTCTACACATCAATTTAGATAAGAATCAGCATTAATCTTGATATGCATGAAAATACACTAAATGCGCAATTTTCGGGCTTTCAGTACACTCATTTATATTGCTCAGAATCAATTTTAAATGAAACCATAATGATTCTACACATCAATTTACAAAAGAATCAGCATTAATCTTGATATGCATGAAAATACACTAAATACGCAATTTTTGGGCTTTCAGTACACTCATTTATATTGCTCAGAATCAATTTTAAATGAGACCGTATGATTCTACACATCAATTTACATAAGAATCAGCATTAATCTAGATGTGCATGAAAATACACTAAATGCGCAATATTCGGGCTTTCAGCACACACATTTATATTGCTCAAAATCAATTTTAAATGAGACCATATGATTCTACTCATCGATTTACATAAGAATCAGCATTAATCTTGATATGCATGAAAATACACTAAATGCGCAATTTTCGGTCTTTCAGTACATTCATTTATATTGCTCAGAATCAATTTTAAATGAAACCATGTGATTCTACACATCAATTTACATAAGAATCAGCATTAATCTTGATATGCATGAAAATACACTAAATGCGCAGTTTTTGGACTTTCAGTATAGTCATTTATATTGATCAGAATCAATTTTAAATGAGACCATATGATTCTACACATCAATATACAAAAGAATCAGCAGTAATCTTGATATGCATGAAAATACACTAAATGCGCAATTTTCGGGCTTTCAGCACACTCATTTATATTGCTCAGAATCAATTTTTAATGAGACCATATGATTCTACACATCAATTTAGATAAGAATCAACATTAATCTTGATATGCATGAAAATACACTAAATGCGCAATTTTCGGGCTTTCAGTACACTCATTTATATTGCACAGATTCAATCTTAAATGAAACCATATGATTCTACACATCAATTTACATAAGAATCAGCATTAATCTTGATATGGATGAAAATACATTAAAGCGAATTTTTCGGGCTTTCAGTACATTCATTTATATTGCTCAGAATCAATTGTAAATGAAACCATATGATTCTACACATCAATTTACAAAAGAATCAGCATTAATCTTGATATGCATGAAAATACACTAAATGCGCAGTTTTTGATCTTTCAGTACACTCATTTATATTGATCAGAATCAATTTTAAATGAGAACATATCATTCTACACATCAATTTACATAAGAATCAGCATTAATCTTGATATGCATGAAAATACACTAAATGCGCAATTTTCGGGCTTTCAGCACACTCATTTATATTGCTCAGAATCAATTTTTAATGAGACCATATGATTCTACACATCAATTTAGATAAGAATCAGCATTAATCTTGATATGCATGAAAATACACTAAATGCGCAATTTTCGGGCTTTCAGTACACTCATTTATATTGCTCAGAATCAATTTTAAATGAAACCATGTGATTCTACACATCAATTTACAAAAGAATCAGCATTAATCTTGATATGCATGAAAATACACTAAATGCGCAGTATTTGATCTTTCAGTACACTCATTTATATTGATCAGAATCAATTTTAAATGAGACCATATGATTCTACACATCAATTTACATAAGAATCAGCATTAATCTTGATATGCATGAAAATACACTAAATGCGCAATTTTCGAGCTTTCAGCACACTCATTTATATTGCTCAGAATCAATTTTTAATGAGACCATATGATTCTACACATCAATTTAGATAAGAATCGGCATTAATCTTGATATGCATGAAAATACACTAAATGCGCAATTTTCGGGCTTTCAGTACACTCATTTATATTGCTCAGATTCAATTTTAAATGAAACCATATGATTCTACACATCAATTTACATAAGAATCAGCATTAATCTTGATATGGATGAAAATACATTAAAGCGAATTTTTCGGGCTTTCAGTACATTCATTTATATTGCTCAGAATCAATTTTAAATGAGACCGTATGATTCTACACATCAATTTACATAAGAATCAGCATTAATATTGATATGCATGAAAATACACTAAATGCGCAGTTTTTGGACTTTCAGTACAGTCATTTATATTGATCAGAATCAATTTTAAATGAGACCATATGATTCTACACATCAATATACAAAAGAATCAGCAGTAATCTTGATATGCATGAAAATACACTAAATGCGCAATTTTCGGGCTTTCAGTACACTCATTTATATTGCTCAGAATCAATTTTAAATGAAAACATATCTTCCTACACATCAATTTACATAAGAATCAGCATTAATCTTGATATGCATGAAAATACACAAAATGCGCAGTTTTTGGTCTTTCAGTACACTCATCTATATTGATCAGAATCAATTTTAAATGAGACCGTATGATTCTACACATCAATTTACATAAGAATCAGCATTAATCTTGATATGCATGAAAATACACTAAATGTGCAGTTTTTGGACTTTCAGTACACTCATTTATATTGATCAGAATCAATTTTAAATGAGACCATATGATTCTACACATCAATGTACATAAGAATCAGCATTAATCTTGATATGCATGATAATACATTAAATGCGCAATTTTCAGGCTTTCAGTACACTCATTGATATTGCTCAGAATCAATCTTAAATGAAACCATATGATTCTACACATCAATTTACATAAGAATCAGTATTAATCTTGATACGCATGAAAATACTCTAAATGCGCAATTTTCGGGCTTTCAGTACACTCATTTATATTGCTCAGAATCAATTTTACATTAAACCATATGATTCTACACATCAATTTACATAAGAATCAGCATTAATCTTGATATGCATGAAAATACATTAAATGCGCAATTTTCGGGCTTTCAGTACACTCATTTATATTGCTCAGAATCAATTTTAAATGAGACCGTATGATTCTAAACAACAATTTACATAAGAATCAGCATTAATCTTGATATGCATGAAAATACAATAAATGCGCAGTTTTTGTTCTTTCAGTACACTCATTTATATTGATTAGAATCAATTTTAAATGAGACCATATGATTCTACACATCAATTTACCTAAGAATCAGCATTAATCTTGATGTGTATGAAAATACACTAAAGGCGAAATTTTCGGGCTTTCAGTACACTCATTTATATTGCTCAGATCAATTTTAAATGAGACCATATGATTCTACACATCAATTTACATAAGAATCAGCATTAATCATGATATGCATGAAAATACACTAAATGCGCAATTTTCGGGCTTTCAGTATAATCATTTATATTGCTCAGAATCAATTTTAAATGAAACCATATGATTCTACACATCCATTTACATAAGAATCAGCATTAATCTTGATATGCATGAAAATACACTAAATGCGAAATTTTCGGGCTTTCAGTACACTCATTTATATTGCTCAGAATCAATTTTGAATGAGACCATGTGATTCTACACATCAATTTACATAAGAATCAGCATTAATCTTGATATGCATGAAAATACACTAAATGCACAATTTTAGGGCTTTCAATACACTCATTTATATTGCTCAGAATCAGTTTTAAATGAGACCATATGAATCTACACATCAATTTACATAAGAATCAGCATTAATCTTGATATGCATGAAAATATACTAAATGCGCAATTTTCGGGCTTTCAGTACACTCATTTATATTGCTCAGAATCAATTTTAAATGAGATCGTATGATTCTAAACATCAATTTACATAAGAATCAGCATTAATCTTGATGTGCATGAAAATACATTAATGCGCAATATTCGGGCTTTCAGCACACTCATTTATATTGCTCAAAATCAATTTTAAATGAGACCATATGATTCTACTCATCGATTTACTTAAGAATCAGCATTAATCTTGATATGCATGAAAATACACTAAATGCGCAATTTTCGGGGTTTCAGTACACTCATTCATATTGCTCAGAATCAATTTTAAATGAGACCGTATGATTCTACACATCAATTTACATAAGAATCAGCATAAATCTTGATATGCATGAAAATACACTAAATGCGCAATTTTCGGGCTTTCAGTACACTCATTTATATTGCTCAGAATCAATTTTAAATGAGACCGTATGATTCTACACATGAATTTACATAAGAATCAGCATTAATCTTGATGTGCATGAAAATACACTAAATGCGCAATATTCGGGCTTTCAGCACACTGATTTATATTGTTCAAAATCAATTTTAAATGAGACCATATGATTCTACTCATCGATTTACATAAGAATCAGCATTAATCTTGATATGCATGAAAATACACTAAATGCGCAATTTTCGGGCTTTCAGTACATTCATTTATATTGCTCAGAATCAATTTTAAATGAAACCATATGATTCTACACATCAATTTACATAAGAATCAGCATTAATCTTAATATGCATGAAAATACACTAAATGCGCAATTTTCGGGCTTTCAGTACAGTCATTTATATTGATCAGAATCAATTTTAAATGAGACCATATGATTCTACACATCAATTTACATAAAAATCAACATTAATCTAGATATGCATGAAAATACACTAAATGCCCAGTATTTGGCCTTTCAGTACACTCATTTATATTGATCAGAAATAATTTCAAATCAAACCATATGATTCTAAACATCAATTTACATAGGAATCAACACTAATCTTGATATGCATGAAAATACACTAAATGCGCAATTTTCGGGCTATCAGTACACTCATTTATATTGCTCAGAATAAATTTTAAATGAGACCGTATGAATCTACACATCAATTTACATAAGAATCAGCATTAATCTTGATATGCATGAAAATACACTAAATGCGCAGTTTTTGATCATTCAGTACTCTCATTTATATTGATCAGAATCAATTTTAAATGAGACCGTATGATTCTACACATGAATTTACATAAGAATCCGCATTAATCTTGATATGCATGAAAATACACTAAATGCGCAGTTTTTGGTCTTGCAGTACAGTCATTTATATTGATCAGAATCAATTTTAAATGAGACCATATGATTCTACACATCAATTTACATAAGAATCAGCATTAATCTTGATATGCATGAAAATACACTAAATGCGCAATTTTCGGGCTTTCAGTACACTCATTTATATTGTTCAGAATCAATTTTAAATGAGACCATATGATTCTACACATCAATTTACATAAGAATCAGCATTAAAATTGATATGCATGAAAATACACTAAATGCGAAATTTTCGGGCTTTCAAGTACACTCATTTATATCGCTCAAAACCAATGTGAAATGAGACCATGTGATTCTACACATCAATTTACATAAGAATCAGCATTAATCTTGATATGCATGAAAATATAATAAATGCGCAGTTTTTGGTCTTGCAGTACAGTCATTTATATTGATCAGAATCAATTTTAAATGAGACCATATGATTCTACACATCAATTTACATAAGAATCAGCATTAATCTTGATATGCATGAAAATACATTAATGCGCAATATTCGGGTTTCAGTACACTCATTTATATTGCTCAGAATCAATTTTAAATGAGACCATATGATTCTACACAACAATTTACATAAGAATCAGCATTAATCTTGATATGCATGAAAATACACTAAATACGCGGTTTTGGGTCTTTCAGTACACACATTTATGTTGATCAGAATCAATTTTAAATGAGACCATATGATTCTACACATCAATTTACATAAGAATCAGCATTAATCTTGATATGCATGAAAATACACTAAATGCGCAATTTTCGGTCTTTCAGTACAATCATTTATATTGCACAGAAATTAATTTTAAATGAGAACGTATGAATCTACACACCAATTTACATAAGAATCAGCATTAAAATTGATATGCATGAAAATACACTAAATGCGAAATTTTCGGGCTTTCAAGTACACTCATTTATATCGCTCAAAACCAATGTGAAATGAGACCATATGATTCTACACATCAATTTACATAAGAATCAGCATTAATCTTGATATGCATGAAAATACACGAAATGCGCAATTTTCGGGCTTTCAGTACACTCATTTATATTGCTCAGAATCAATTTTAAATGAGACCATATGATTCTACTCATCAATTTACATAAGAATCAGCATTAATCTTGATATGCATGAAAATACACTAAATGTGCAATTTTCGGGCTTTCAGTACACTCATTTATATTGCCCAGCATCAATTTAAATGAAACCATATGATTCTACACATCAATTTACATAAGAATCAGCATTAATCTTGATATGCATGAAAATACACTAAATACGCAGTTTTTGGTCTTTCAGTACACACATTTATGTTGATCAGAATCAATTTTAAATGAGACCATATGATTCTACTCATCAATTTAAATAAGAATCAGCATTAATCTTGATATGCATGAAAATACACTAAATGCGCAATTTTCGGGCTTTCAGTACCCTCATTTATATTGCTCAGAATCAATTTTAAATGAGACCGTATGATTCTACACATCAATTTACATTAGAATCAGCAGTAATCTTGATATGCATGAAAATACACTAAATGCGTAGTTTTTGGGCTTTCAGTACACTCGTTTATATTGTTCAGAATCAATTTTAAATGAGACCATATGATTCTACACATCAATTTACATAAGAATCAGCATTAATCTTGATATGCATGAAAATACACTAAATGCGCAATTTTCGGGCTTTCAGCACATTCATTTATATTGCTCTGAATCAATTTTAAATGAGACCATATTATTCTACACATCAATTTACATAAGAATCAGCATTAATCTTGATATGCATGAAAATACACAAAATGCGCAAATTTCGAGCTTTCAGTACATTCATTTATATTGCTCAGAATCAATTTTAAATGAAACCATATGATTCTACACATCAATTTAGATAAGAATCAGCATTAAACTTGATATGCATGAAAATACACTAAATGCGAATTTTCGGGCTTTCAGTAGACTCATTTATATTGCTCAGAATCAATTTTAAATGAGACCGTATGATTCTACACATCAATTTACATAAGAATCAGCATTAATCTTGATATGCATGAAAATACACTAAATGCGCAGTTTTTGATCTTTCAGTACACTCATTTATATTGATCAGAATCAATTTTAAATGAGACCATATGATTCTACACATCAATTTACATAAGAATCAGCATTAATCTAGATATGCATGAAAATACACTAAATGCGCAGTTTTTGGCCTTTCAGTACACACGTTTATATTGTTCAGAATCAATTTTAAATGAGACCGTATGATTCTACACATCAATTTACATAAGAATCAGCATTAATCTTGATATGCATGAAAATACACTAAATGCGAAATTTTCGGGCTTTCATGTACACTCATTTATATCGCTCAAAACAAATGTGAAATGAGACCATATGATTCTACACATCAATTTACATAAGTATCAGCATTAATCTTGATATGCATGAAAATACACTAAATGCGAATTTTCGGGCTTTCAGTACATTCATTTATATTGCTCAGAATCAATTTTAAATGAGAGCATATGATTCTACACACCAATTCACATAAGAATCAGCATTAATCTTGATATGCATGAAAATACACTAAATGCGCAATTTTCGGGCTTTCAGTACACTCATTTATATTGCTCAGATTCAATTTTAAATGAAACCATATGATTCTACACATTAATTTACATAAGAATCAGCATTAATCTTGATATGCATGAAAATACACTAAATACGCAGTTTTTGGTCTTTCAGTACACACATTTATGTTGATCAGAATCAATTTTAAATGAGACCATATGATTCTACACAACAATTTACATAAGAATCAGCATTAATCTTGATATGCATGAAAATACACTAAATGCGCAATTTTCGGGTTTTCAGTACACTCATTTATATTGCTCAGAATCAATTTTAAATGAGACCGTATGATTCTACACATCAATTTACATAAGAATCAGCATTAATCTTGATGTGCATGAAAATACACTAAATGCGCAATATTCTGGCTTTCAGCACACTCATTTATATTGCTCAAAATCAATTTTAAATGAGACCATATGATTCTACTCTTCGATTTACATAAGAATCAGCATTAATCTTGATATGCATGAAAATACACTAAATGCGCAATTTTCGGGCTTTCAGTACATTCATTTTTATTGCTCAGAATCAATTTTAAATGAAACCATATGATTCTACACATCAATTTACATAAGAATCAGCATTAATCTTGATATGCATGAAAATACACTAAATGCGAAATTTTCGGGCTTTCAGTACATTCATTTATATTGCTCAGAATCAATTTTAAATGAGACCATATGATTCTACACAACAATTTACATAAGAATCAGCATTAATCTTGATATGCATGAAAATACACTAAATGCGATATTTTCGGGCTTTCAGTACATTCATTTATATTGTTCAGAATCAATTTTAAATGAGACCATATGATTCTACACATCAATTTACATAAAAATCAACATTAATCTAGATATGCATGAAAATACACTAAATGCCCAGTATTTGGCCTTTCAGTACACTCATTTATATTGATCAGAAATAATTTCAAATCAAACCATATGATTCTAAACATCAATTTACATAGGAATCAACACTAATCTTGATATGCATGAAAATACACTAAATGCGCAATTTTCGGGCTATCAGTACACTCATTTATATTGCTCAGAATAAATTTTAAATGAGACCGTATGAATCTACACATCAATTTACATAAGAATCAGCATTAATCTTGATATGCATGAAAATACACTAAATGCGCAGTTTTTGATCATTCAGTACTCTCATTTATATTGATCAGAATCAATTTTAAATGAGACCGTATGATTCTACACATGAATTTACATAAGAATCCGCATTAATCTTGATATGCATGAAAATACACTAAATGCGCAGTTTTTGGTCTTGCAGTACAGTCATTTATATTGATCAGAATCAATTTTAAATGAGACCATATGATTCTACACATCAATTTACATAAGAATCAGCATTAATCTTGATATGCATGAAAATACACTAAATGCGCAATTTTCGGGCTTTCAGTACACTCATTTATATTGTTCAGAATCAATTTTAAATGAGACCATATGATTCTACACATCAATTTACATAAGAATCAGCATTAAAATTGATATGCATGAAAATACACTAAATGCGAAATTTTCGGGCTTTCAAGTACACTCATTTATATCGCTCAAAACCAATGTGAAATGAGACCATGTGATTCTACACATCAATTTACATAAGAATCAGCATTAATCTTGATATGCATGAAAATATACTAAATGCGCAGTTTTTGGTCTTGCAGTACAGTCATTTATATTGATCAGAATCAATTTTAAATGAGACCATATGATTCTACACATCAATTTACATAAGAATCAGCATTAATCTTGATATGCATGAAAATACACTAAATGCGCAATTTTCGGTCTTTCAGTACAATCATTTATATTGCACAGAAATTAATTTTAAATGAGAACGTATGAATCTACACACCAATTTACATAAGAATCAGCATTAAAATTGATATTCATGAAAATACACTAAATGCGAAATTTTCGGGTTTTCAAGTACACTCATTTATATCGCTCAAAACCAATGTGAAATGAGACCATATGATTCTACACATCAATTTACATAAGAATCCGCATTAATCTTGATAAGGGTATGAAAATACACGAAATGCGCAATTTTCGCTTTCAGTACACTCATTTATATTGCTCAGAATCAATTTTAAATGAGACCATATGATTCTACTCATCAATTTACATAAGAATCAGCATTAATCTTGATATGCATGAAAATACACTAAATGTGCAATTCTCGGGTTTTCAGTACACTCATTTATATTGCCCAGCATCAATTTAAATGAAACCATATGATTCACACTAATTTACATAAGAATCAGTATTAATCTTGATATGCATGAAAATACACTAAATACGCAGTTTTTGGTCTTTCAGTACACACATTTATGTTGATCAGAATCAATTTTAAATGAGACCATATGATTCTACTCATCAATTTAAATAAGAATCAGCATTAATCTTGATATGCATGAAAATACACTAAATGCGCAATTTTCGGGCTTTCAGTACCCTCATTTATATTGCTCAGAATCAATTTTAAATGAGACCGTATGATTCTACACATCAATTTACATTAGAATCAGCAGTAATCTTGATATGCATGAAAATACACTAAATGCGTAGTTTTTGGGCTTTCAGTACACTCGTTTATATTGTTCAGAATCAATTTTAAATGAGACCATATGATTCTACACATCAATTTACATAAGAATCAGCATTAATCTTGATATGCATGAAAATACACTAAATGCGCAATTTTCGGGCTTTCAGCACATTCATTTATATTGCTCTGAATCAATTTTAAATGAGACCATATTATTCTACACATCAATTTACATAAGAATCAGCATTAATCTTGATATGCATGAAAATACACAAAATGCGCAAATTTCGAGCTTTCAGTACATTCATTTATATTGCTCAGAATCAATTTTAAATGAAACCATATGATTCTACACATCAATTTAGATAAGAATCAGCATTAAACTTGATATGCATGAAAATACACTAAATGCGAATTTTCGGGCTTTCAGTAGACTCATTTATATTGCTCAGAATCAATTTTAAATGAGACCGTATGATTCTACACATCAATTTACATAAGAATCAGCATTAATCTTGATATGCATGAAAATACACTAAATGCGCAGTTTTTGATCTTTCAGTACACTCATTTATATTGATCAGAATCAATTTTAAATGAGACCATATGATTCTACACATCAATTTACATAAGAATCAGCATTAATCTAGATATGCATGAAAATACACTAAATGCGCAGTTTTTGGCCTTTCAGTACACACGTTTATATTGTTCAGAATCAATTTTAAATGAGACCGTATGATTCTACACATCAATTTACATAAGAATCAGCATTAATCTTGATATGCATGAAAATACACTAAATGCGAAATTTTCGGGCTTTCATGTACACTCATTTATATCGCTCAAAACAAATGTGAAATGAGACCATATGATTCTACACATCAATTTACATAAGTATCAGCATTAATCTTGATATGCATGAAAATACACTAAATGCGAATTTTCGGGCTTTCAGTACATTCATTTATATTGCTCAGAATCAATTTTAAATGAGAGCATATGATTCTACACACCAATTCACATAAGAATCAGCATTAATCTTGATATGCATGAAAATACACTAAATGCGCAATTTTCGGGCTTTCAGTACACTCATTTATATTGCTCAGATTCAATTTTAAATGAAACCATATGATTCTACACATTAATTTACATAAGAATCAGCATTAATCTTGATATGCATGAAAATACACTAAATACGCAGTTTTTGGTCTTTCAGTACACACATTTATGTTGATCAGAATCAATTTTAAATGAGACCATATGATTCTACACAACAATTTACATAAGAATCAGCATTAATCTTGATATGCATGAAAATACACTAAATGCGCAATTTTCGGGTTTTCAGTACACTCATTTATATTGCTCAGAATCAATTTTAAATGAGACCGTATGATTCTACACATCAATTTACATAAGAATCAGCATTAATCTTGATGTGCATGAAAATACACTAAATGCGCAATATTCTGGCTTTCAGCACACTCATTTATATTGCTCAAAATCAATTTTAAATGAGACCATATGATTCTACTCTTCGATTTACATAAGAATCAGCATTAATCTTGATATGCATGAAAATACACTAAATGCGCAATTTTCGGGCTTTCAGTACATTCATTTTTATTGCTCAGAATCAATTTTAAATGAAACCATATGATTCTACACATCAATTTACATAAGAATCAGCATTAATCTTGATATGCATGAAAATACACTAAATGCGAAATTTTCGGGCTTTCAGTACATTCATTTATATTGCTCAGAATCAATTTTAAATGAGACCATATGATTCTACACAACAATTTACATAAGAATCAGCATTAATCTTGATATGCATGAAAATACACTAAATGCGATATTTTCGGGCTTTCAGTACATTCATTTATATTGTTCAGAATCAATTTTAAATGAGACCATATGATTCTACACATCAATTTACATAAAAATCAACATTAATCTAGATATGCATGAAAATACACTAAATGCCCAGTATTTGGCCTTTCAGTACACTCATTTATATTGATCAGAAATAATTTCAAATCAAACCATATGATTCTAAACATCAATTTACATAGGAATCAACACTAATCTTGATATGCATGAAAATACACTAAATGCGCAATTTTCGGGCTATCAGTACACTCATTTATATTGCTCAGAATAAATTTTAAATGAGACCGTATGAATCTACACATCAATTTACATAAGAATCAGCATTAATCTTGATATGCATGAAAATACACTAAATGCGCAGTTTTTGATCATTCAGTACTCTCATTTATATTGATCAGAATCAATTTTAAATGAGACCGTATGATTCTACACATGAATTTACATAAGAATCCGCATTAATCTTGATATGCATGAAAATACACTAAATGCGCAGTTTTTGGTCTTGCAGTACAGTCATTTATATTGATCAGAATCAATTTTAAATGAGACCATATGATTCTACACATCAATTTACATAAGAATCAGCATTAATCTTGATATGCATGAAAATACACTAAATGCGCAATTTTCGGGCTTTCAGTACACTCATTTATATTGTTCAGAATCAATTTTAAATGAGACCATATGATTCTACACATCAATTTACATAAGAATCAGCATTAAAATTGATATGCATGAAAATACACTAAATGCGAAATTTTCGGGCTTTCAAGTACACTCATTTATATCGCTCAAAACCAATGTGAAATGAGACCATGTGATTCTACACATCAATTTACATAAGAATCAGCATTAATCTTGATATGCATGAAAATATACTAAATGCGCAGTTTTTGGTCTTGCAGTACAGTCATTTATATTGATCAGAATCAATTTTAAATGAGACCATATGATTCTACACATCAATTTACATAAGAATCAGCATTAATCTTGATATGCATGAAAATACACTAAATGCGCAATTTTCGGTCTTTCAGTACAATCATTTATATTGCACAGAAATTAATTTTAAATGAGAACGTATGAATCTACACACCAATTTACATAAGAATCAGCATTAAAATTGATATTCATGAAAATACACTAAATGCGAAATTTTCGGGCTTTCAAGTACACTCATTTATATCGCTCAAAACCAATGTGAAATGAGACCATATGATTCTACACATCAATTTACATAAGAATCAGCATTAATCTTGATATGCATGAAAATACACGAAATGCGCAATTTTCGGGCTTTCAGTACACTCATTTATATTGCTCAGAATCAATTTTAAATGAGACCATATGATTCTACTCATCAATTTACATAAGAATCAGCATTAATCTTGATATGCATGAAAATACACTAAATGTGCAATTTTCGGGCTTTCAGTACACTCATTTATATTGCCCAGCATCAATTTAAATGAAACCATATGATTCTACACATCAATTTACATAAGAATCAGCATTAATCTTGATATGCATGAAAATACACTAAATACGCAGTTTTTGGTCTTTCAGTACACACATTTATGTTGATCAGAATCAATTTTAAATGAGACCATATGATTCTACTCATCAATTTAAATAAGAATCAGCATTAATCTTGATATGCATGAAAATACACTAAATGCGCAATTTTCGGGCTTTCAGTACCCTCATTTATATTGCTCAGAATCAATTTTAAATGAGACCGTATGATTCTACACATCAATTTACATTAGAATCAGCAGTAATCTTGATATGCATGAAAATACACTAAATGCGTAGTTTTTGGGCTTTCAGTACACTCGTTTATATTGTTCAGAATCAATTTTAAATGAGACCATATGATTCTACACATCAATTTACATAAGAATCAGCATTAATCTTGATATGCATGAAAATACACTAAATGCGCAATTTTCGGGCTTTCAGCACATTCATTTATATTGCTCTGAATCAATTTTAAATGAGACCATATTATTCTACACATCAATTTACATAAGAATCAGCATTAATCTTGATATGCATGAAAATACACAAAATGCGCAAATTTCGAGCTTTCAGTACATTCATTTATATTGCTCAGAATCAATTTTAAATGAAACCATATGATTCTACACATCAATTTAGATAAGAATCAGCATTAAACTTGATATGCATGAAAATACACTAAATGCGAATTTTCGGGCTTTCAGTAGACTCATTTATATTGCTCAGAATCAATTTTAAATGAGACCGTATGATTCTACACATCAATTTACATAAGAATCAGCATTAATCTTGATATGCATGAAAATACACTAAATGCGCAGTTTTTGATCTTTCAGTACACTCATTTATATTGATCAGAATCAATTTTAAATGAGACCATATGATTCTACACATCAATTTACATAAGAATCAGCATTAATCTAGATATGCATGAAAATACACTAAATGCGCAGTTTTTGGCCTTTCAGTACACACGTTTATATTGTTCAGAATCAATTTTAAATGAGACCGTATGATTCTACACATCAATTTACATAAGAATCAGCATTAATCTTGATATGCATGAAAATACACTAAATGCGAAATTTTCGGGCTTTCATGTACACTCATTTATATCGCTCAAAACAAATGTGAAATGAGACCATATGACTCTACACATCAATTTACATAAGTATCAGCATTAATCTTGATATGCATGAAAATACACTAAATGCGAATTTTCGGGCTTTCAGTACACTCATTTATATTGCTCAGAATCAATTTTAAATGAGACCATATGATTCTACACACCAATTCACATAAGAATCAGCATTAATCTTGATATGCATGAAAATACACTAAATGCGCAATTTTCGGGCTTTCAGTACACTCATTTATATTGCTCAGATTCAATTTTAAATGAAACCATATGATTCTACACATTAATTTACATAAGAATCAGCATTAATCTTGATATGCATGAAAATACACTAAATACGCAGTTTTTGGTCTTTCAGTACACACATTTATGTTGATCAGAATCAATTTTAAATGAGACCATATGATTCTACACAACAATTTACATAAGAATCAGCATTAATCTTGATATGCATGAAAATACACTAAATGCGCAATTTTCGGGTTTTCAGTACACTCATTTATATTGCTCAGAATCAATTTTAAATGAGACCGTATGATTCTACACATCAATTTACATAAGAATCAGCATTAATCTTGATGTGCATGAAAATACACTAAATGCGCAATATTCTGGCTTTCAGCACACTCATTTATATTGCTCAAAATCAATTTTAAATGAGACCATATGATTCTACTCTTCGATTTACATAAGAATCAGCATTAATCTTGATATGCATGAAAATACACTAAATGCGCAATTTTCGGGCTTTCAGTACATTCATTTTTATTGCTCAGAATCAATTTTAAATGAAACCATATGATTCTACACATCAATTTACATAAGAATCAGCATTAATCTTGATATGCATGAAAATACACTAAATGCGAAATTTTCGGGCTTTCAGTACATTCATTTATATTGCTCAGAATCAATTTTAAATGAGACCGTATGATTCTACACATCAATTTACATAAGAATCAGCATTAATTTTGATATGCATGAAAACACACTAAATGCGCAGTTTTTGATCTTTCAGTACACTCATTTATATTGATCAGAATCAATTTTAAATGTGTCCATATGATTCTACACATCAATTTACATAAAAATCAACATTAATCTAGATATGCATGAAAATACACTAAATGCGCAGTTTTTGGACTTTCAGTACACTCATTTATATAGATCAGAAACAATTTCAAATCAAACCATATGATTCTACACATCAATTTACATAAGAATCAGCATTAATCTTGATATGCATGAAAATACACTAAATGCGCAATTTTCGGGCTATCAGTACACTCATTTATATTGCCCAGAATCAATTTTAAATGAGACCGTATGAATCTACACATCAATTTGCATAAGAATCAGCATTAATCTTGATATGCATGAAAATACACTAAATGCGCAGTTTTTGATCATTCAGTACACTCATTTATATTGATCAGAATCAATTTTAAATGAGACCATATGATTCTACACATCAATTTACATGAGAATCAGCATTAATCTTGATATGCATGAAAATACAATAAATGCGCAATTTTCGGGCTTTCAGTAGTCTCATTTATATTGCTCAGAATCATTTTTAAATGAGACCGTATAATTCTACACATCAATTTACTTAAGAATCAGCATTAATCTTGATATGCATGAAAATACACTAAATGCGCAGTTTTTGGTCTTGCAGTACACTCATTTATATTGATCAGAATCAATTTTAAATGAGACCATATGATTCTACACATCAATTTACATAAGAATCAGATATAATCTTGATATGCATGAAAATACACTAAATGCGCAATTTTCCTGCTTTCAGTACACTCATTTATATTGCTCAGAATCAATTTTAAATGAGGCCATATGATTCTACACATCAATTTACATAAGAATCAGCATTAATCTTGATATGCATGAAAATACACTAAATGCGCAGTTTTTGGTCTTGCAGTACAGTCATTTATATTGATCAGAATCAATTTTAAATGAGACCATATGATTCTACACATCAATTTACATAAGAATCAGCATTAATCTTGATATGCATGAAAATACACTGAATGCGCAATTTTCGGGCTTTCAGTACACTCATTTATATTGCTCAGAATCAATTGTAAATGAGACCATATGATTCTACACATCAATTTATATAAGAATCAGCATTAATCTTGATATGCATGAAAATACACTAAATGCGCAATTTTCGGGCTTTCAGTACACTCATTTATATTGCTCAGACTCAATTTTAAATGAGACCGTATGATTCTACACATCAATTTACATAAGAATCAGCATTAATCTTGATATGCATGAAAATACACTAAATGCGCAGTTTTTGATCTTTCAGTACACTCATTTATATTGATCAGAATCAATTTTAAATGAGACCATATGATTCTACACATCAATTTACATAAGAATCAGCATTAATCTTGATATGCATGAAAATACAATAAATGCGCAGTTTTTGGTCTGTCAGTACAGTCATTTATATTGATCAGATTCAATTTTAAATGAGACCATATGATTCTACACATCAATTTACATAAGAATCAGCATTAATCTTGATGTGCATGAAAATACACTAAATGCGCAATATTCTGGCTTTCAGCACACTCATTTATATTGCTCAAAATCAATTTTAAATGAGACCATATGATTCTACTCTTCGATTTACATAAGAATCAGCATTAATCTTGATATGCATGAAAATACACTAAATGCGCAATTTTCGGGCTTTCAGTACATTCATTTTTATTGCTCAGAATCAATTTTAAATGAAACCATATGATTCTACACATCAATTTACATAAGAATCAGCATTAATCTTGATATGCATGAAAATACACTAAATGCGAAATTTTCGGGCTTTCAGTACATTCATTTATATTGCTCAGAATCAATTTTAAATGAGACCGTATGATTCTACACATCAATTTACATAAGAATCAGCATTAATTTTGATATGCATGAAAACACACTAAATGCGCAGTTTTTGATCTTTCAGTACACTCATTTATATTGATCAGAATCAATTTTAAATGAGTCCATATGATTCTACACATCAATTTACATAAAAATCAACATTAATCTAGATATGCATGAAAATACACTAAATGCGCAGTTTTTGGACTTTCAGTACACTCATTTATATTGATCAGAAACAATTTCAAATCAAACCATATGATTCTACACATCAATTTACATAAGAATCAGCATTAATCTTGATATGCATGAAAATACACTAAATGCGCAATTTTCGGGCTATCAGTACACTCATTTATATTGCCCAGAATCAATTTTAAATGAGACCGTATGAATCTACACATCAATTTGCATAAGAATCAGCATTAATCTTGATATGCATGAAAATACACTAAATGCGCAGTTTTTGATCATTCAGTACACTCATTTATATTGATCAGAATCAATTTTAAATGAGACCATATGATTCTACACATCAATTTACATGAGAATCAGCATTAATCTTGATATGCATGAAAATACAATAAATGCGCAATTTTCGGGCTTTCAGTAGACTCATTTATATTGCTCAGAATCATTTTTAAATGAGACCGTATGATTCTACACATCAATTTACATAAGAATCAGCATTAATCTTGATATGCATGAAAATACACTAAATGCGCAGTTTTTGGTCTTGCAGTACACTCATTTATATTGATCAGAATCAATTTTAAATGAGACCATATGATTCTACACATCAATTTACATAAGAATCAGCATTAATCTTGATATGCATGAAAATACACTAAATGCGCAATTTTCCTGCTTTCAGTACACTCATTTATATTGCTCAGAATCAATTTTAAATGAGACCATATGATTCTACACATCAATTTACATAAGAATCAGCATTAATCTTGATATGCATGAAAATACACTAAATGCGCAGTTTTTGGTCTTGCAGTACAGTCATTTATATTGATCAGAATCAATTTTAAATGAGACCATATGATTCTACACATCAATTTACATAAGAATCAGCATTAATCTTGATATGCATGAAAATACACTGAATGCGCAATTTTCGGGCTTTCAGTACACTCATTTATATTGCTCAGAATCAATTGTAAATGAGACCATATGATTCTACACATCAATTTATATAAGAATCAGCATTAATCTTGATATGCATGAAAATACACTAAATGCGCAATTTTCGGGCTTTCAGTACACTCATTTATATTGCTCAGACTCAATTTTAAATGAGACCGTACGATTCTACACATCAATTTACATAAGAATCAGCATTAATCTTGATATGCATGAAAATACACTAAATGCGCAGTTTTTGATCTTTCAGTACACTCATTTATATTGATCAGAATCAATTTTAAATGAGACCATATGATTCTACACATCAATTTACAAAAGAATCAGCATTAATCTTGATATGCATGAAAATACAATAAATGCGCAGTTTTTGGTCTGTCAGTACAGTCATTTATATTGATCAGATTCAATTTTAAATGAGACCATATGATTCTACACATCAATTTACATAAGAATCAGCATTAATCTTGATATGCATGAAAATTCACTAAATGCGCAATTTTCGGGCTTTCAGAACACTCATTCATATTGCTCAGAATTAATTTTAAATGAGACCATATGATTCTACACATCAATTTACAAAAGAATCAGCATTAATCTTGATATGCATGAAAATACACTAAATGCGCAATTTTCGGGCTTTCAGTACACTCATTTATATTGCTCAGAATCAATTTTAAATGAAACCATATCTTTCTACACATCAATTTACATAAGAATCAGCATTAATCTTGATATGCATGAAAATACACTAAATACGCAGTTTTTGGTCTTTCAATACACTCCTCTATATTGATCAGAATCAATTTTAAATGAGACCATATGATTCTACACATCAATTTACATAAGAGTCAGCTTTAATATTGATATGCATGAAAATACACTAAATGCGCAGTTTTTGATCTATCAGTACACTCATTTATATTGATCAGAATCAATTTCAAATGAGACCATATGATTCTACACATCAATTTACATAAGAATCAGCATTAATCTTGATATGCATGAAAATACATTAATGCGCAGTTTTGGTCTTGCTGTACAGTCATTTATATTGATCAGAATCAATTTTAAATGAGACCATATGATTCTACACATCAATTTACATAAGAATCAGCATTAATCTTGATATGCATGAAAATACACTAAATGGGCAATTATCGGGCTTTCAGTACACTCATTTATATTGCTCAGAATCAATTTCCAGTAAAACCATATGATTCTACACATCAATTTACATAAGAATCAGCATTAATCTTGATATGCATGAAAATACACTAAATGCGCAGTATTGGGTCTTTGAATACAGTCATTTATATTGATTAGAATCAATTTGAATTGAGACCATATGATTCTACACATCAATTTACATAAGAATCAGCATTAATCTTGATATGAATGAAAATACACTAAATGTGCAATTTTCGGGCTTTCAGCACACTCATTTATATTGCTCAGAATCAATTTTAAATGAAACCATATGATTCTACACATCAATTTACATAAGAATCAGCATTAATCTTGATATGCATGAAAATACACTAAATGCGCAATTTTCGGGCTTTCAGTACACTCATTTATATTGCTCAATTTCAATTTTAAATGAGACCGTATGATTCTACACATCAATTTACATAAGAATGAGCATTAATCTTGATATGCATGAAAATAAATTAATGCGCAGTTTTTGGTCTTTCAGTACAGTCATTTATATTGATCAGAATCAATTTTAAATGAGACCATATGATTCTACACATCAATTTACATAAGAATCTGCATTAATCTTGATATGCATGAAAATACACTAAATGCGCAATTTTCAGGCTTTCAGTACAATCCTTTATATTGCTCAGAATCAATTTTAAATGAAAACATATGATTCTACTCATCAATTTACATAAGAATCAGCATTAATCTTGATATGCATGAAAATTCACTAAATGCGCAATTTTCGGGATTTCAGTACACTCATTTATATTGCACAGAAATTAATTTTAAATGAGAACGTATGATTCTACACATCAATTTACATAAGAATCAGCATTAATCTTGATATGCATGAAAATACACTAAATGCGCAATTTTCGGGCTTTCAAGTACACTCATTTATATCGCTCAAAATCAATGTGAAATGAGACCATATGATTCTACACATCAATTTACATAAGAATCAGCATTAATCTTGATATGCATGAAAATACACTAAATGCGCAATATTCGGGTTTCAGTACACTCATTTATATTGCTCAGAATCAATTTTAAATGAGACCATATGATTCTACACATCAATTTACATAAGAATCAGCATTAATCTTGATATGCATGAAAATACACTAAATGCGCAATTTTCGGGCTTTCAGTACACTCATTTATATTGCTCAGAATCAATTTTAAATGAAACCATATGATTCTACACATCAATTTACATAAGAATCAGCATTAATCTTGATATGCATGAAAATACACTAAATGCGAAATTTTTGGGCTTTCAGTACACTCATTTATATTGCTCAGAATCAATTTTAAATGAGACCGTATGATTCTACACATCAATTTACATAAGAATCAGCATTAATCTTGATATGCATGAAAATACACTAAATGCGCAGTTTTTGGTCTTTCAGTACAGACATTTATATTGATCAGAATCAATTTTAAATGAGACCATATGATTCTACACATCAATTTATATAAGAATCAGCATTAATCTTGATATGCATGAAAATACACTAAATGCGCAATTTTCGGGCTTTCACTACACTCATTTATATTGCTCAGAATCAATTTTAAATGAAACCATGTGATTCTACACATCAATTTACATAAGAATCAGCATTAATCTTGATATGCATGAAAATACACTAAATGCGCAATATTCGGGTTTCCAGTACACTCATTTATATTGCTCAGAATCAATTTTAAATGAGACCGTATGATTCTACAAATCAATTTACATAAGAATCAGCATTAATCTTGATATGCATGAAAATACATTAATGCGCAGGTTTTGGTCTTTCAGTACAGTCATTTATATTGCTCAGAATCAATTTTAAATGAGACCATATGATTCTACACATCAATTTACATAAGAATCAGCATTAATCTTGATATGCATGAAAATACACTAAATGCGCAATTTTTGGTCTTTCAGTACACTCATTTATATTCCTCAGAATCAATTTTAAATGAGACCATATGATTCTACACATCAATTTACATAAGAATCAGCATTAATCTTGATATGCATGAAAATACACTAAATGCGCAATTTTCGGGCTTTCAGTACACTCATTTATATTGCTCAGAATCAATTTTAAATGAGACCATATGATTCTACACATCAATTTACATAAGAATCAGCATTAATCTTGATATGCATGAAAATACACTAAATGCGCAATTTTCGGGCTTTCAGTACACTCATTTATATTGCTCAGAATCAATTTTAAATGAAACCATATGATTCTACACATCAATTTACATAAGAATCAGCATTAATCTTGATATGCATGAAAATACACTAAATACGCAGTTTTTGGTCTTTCAGTACACACATTTATGTTGATCAGAATCCATTTTAAATGATACCATATGATTCTACACATCAATTTACATAAGAATCAGCATTAATATTGATATGCATGAAAATACACTAAATGCGCAATTTTCAGGCTTTCAGTACAATCATTTATATTGCACAGAATCAATTTTAAATGAAAACATATGATTCTACTCATCAATTTACATAAGAATCAGCATTAATCTTGATATGCATGAAAATTCACTAAATGCGCAATTTTCGGGATTTCAGTACCCTCATTTATATTGCACAGAAATTAATTTTAAATGAGAACGTATGATTCTACACATCAATTTACATAAGAATCAGCATTAATCTTGATATGCATGAAAATACACTAAATGCGCAATTTTCGGGCTTTCAAGTACACTCATTTATATCGCTCAAAATCAATGTGAAATGAGACCATATGATTCTACACATCAATTTACATAAGAATCAGCATTAATCTTGATATGCATGAAAATACACTAAATGCGCAATATTCGGGTTTCAGTACACTCATTTATATTGCTCAGAATCAATTTTAAATGAGACCATATGATTCTACACATCAATTTACATAAGAATCAGCATTAATCTTGATATGTATGAAAATACACTAAATGCGCAATTTTCGGGCTTTCAGTACACTCATTTATCTTGCTCAGAATCAATTTTAAATGAAACCATATGATTCTACACATCAATTTACATAAGAATCAGCATTAATCTTGATATGCATGAAAATACACTAAATGCGAAATTTTCGGGCTTTCAGTACACTCATTTATATTGCTCAGAATCAATTTTAAATGAGACCGTATGATTCTACACATCAATTTACATAAGAATCAGCATTAATCTTGATATGCATGAAAATACACTAAATGCGCAGTTTTTGGTCTTTCAGTACAGACATTTATATTGATCAGAATCAATTATAAATGACACCATATGATTCTACACATCAATTTATATAAGAATCAGCATTAATCTTGATATGCATGAAAGTACACTAAATGCGCAATTTTCGGGCTTTCAGTACACTCATTTATATTGCTCAGAATCAATTTTAAATGAAACCATGTGATTCTACACATCAATTTACATAAGAATCAGCATTAATCTTGATATGCATGAAAATACACTAAATGCGCAATTTTCGGGCTTTCAGTACACTCATTTATATTGCTCAGAATCAATTTTAAATGAGACCATATGATTCTACACATCAATTTACATAAGAATCAGCATTAATCTTGATATGCATGAAAATACACTAAATGCGCAATTTTCGGGCTTTCAGTACACTCATTTATATTGCTCAGAATCAATTTTAAACGAAACCATATGATTCTACACATCAATTTACATAAGAATCAGCATTAATCTTGATATGCATGAAAATACACTAAATACGCAGTTTTTGGTCTTTCAGTACACACATTTATGTTGATCAGAATCCATTTTAAATGATACCATATGATTCTACACATCAATTTACATAAGAATCAGCATTAATATTGATATGCATGAAAATACACTAAATGCGCAATTTTCAGGCTTTCAGTACAATCATTTATATTGCACAGAATCAATTTTAAATGAAAACATATGATTCTACTCATCAATTTACATAAGAATCAGCATTAATCTTGATATGCATGAAAATTCACTAAATGCGCAATTTTCGGGATTTCAGTACACTCATTTATATTGCACAGAAATTAATTTTAAATGAGAACGTATGATTCTACACATCAATTTACATAAGAATCAGCATTAATCTTGATATGCATGAAAATACACTAAATGCGCAATTTTCGGGCTTTCAAGTACACTCATTTATATCGCTCAAAATCAATGTGAAATGAGACCATATGATTCTACACATCAATTTACATAAGAATCAGCATTAATCTTGATATGCATGAAAATACACTAAATGCGCAATATTCGGGTTTCAGTACACTCATTTATATTGCTCAGAATCAATTTTAAATGAGACCATATGATTCTACACATCAATTTACATAAGAATCAGCATTAATCTTGATATGTATGAAAATACACTAAATGCGCAATTTTCGGGCTTTCAGTACACTCATTTATCTTGCTCAGAATCAATTTTAAATGAAACCATATGATTCTACACATCAATTTACATAAGAATCAGCATTAATCTTGATATGCATGAAAATACACTAAATGCGAAATTTTCGGGCTTTCAGTACACTCATTTATATTGCTCAGAATCAATTTTAAATGAGACCGTATGATTCTACACATCAATTTACATAAGAATCAGCATTAATCTTGATATGCATGAAAATACACTAAATGCGCAGTTTTTGGTCTTTCAGTACAGACATTTATATTGATCAGAATCAATTATAAATGACACCATATGATTCTACACATCAATTTATATAAGAATCAGCATTAATCTTGATATGCATGAAAGTACACTAAATGCGCAATTTTCGGGCTTTCAGTACACTTATTTATATTGCTCAGAATCAATTTTAAATGAAACCATGTGATTCTACACATCAATTTACATAAGAATCAGCATTAATCTTGATATGCATGAAAATACACTAAATGCGCAATATTCGGGTTTCCAGTACACTCATTTATATTGCTCAGAATCAATTTTAAATGAGACCGTATGATTCTACAAATCAATTTACATAAGAATCAGCATTAATCTTGATATGCATGAAAATACACTAAATGCGCAGTTTTTGGTCTTTCAGTACAGTCATTTATATTGTTCAGAATAAATTTTAAATGAGACCATATGATTCTACACATCAATTTACATAAGAATCAGCATTAATCTTGATATGCATGAAAATACACTAAATGCGCAATTTTCGGGCTTTCAGTACAGTCATTTGTATTGCTCAGAAAAAATTTTAAATGAGACCGCATGATTCTACACATGAATTTACAAAAAAATCAGCATTAAACTTGATATGCATGAAAATACACTAAATGCGCAGTTTTTGGTCTTTCAGTACAGTCATTTATATTGATCAGAATCAATTTTAAATGAGACCATATGATTCCACACATCAATTTACAAAAGAATCAGCATTAATCTTGATATGCATGAAAATACACTAAATGCGCAATTTTCGGGCGATCAGTACACTCATTTATATTGTTCAGAATCAATTTTAAATGAGACCATATGATTCTACACATCAATTTACATAAGAATAAGCATTAATCTTGATATGAATGAAAATAAACTAAATCCGCAATTTTCGGGCTTTCAGTACACTCATTTATATTGCTCAGAATCAATTTCAAATGAGACCATATGATTCTACACATCAATTTACATAAGAATCAGCATTAATCTTGATATGCATGAAAATACACTAAATGCGCAATTTTCGGGCTTTCAGTACACTCATTTATATTGCTCAGAATCAATTTGAAATGAAACCATATGATTCTACACATCAATTTACATAAGAGTCAGCATTAATCTTGATATGCATGAAAATACACTAAATGCGCAATATTCGGGCTTCCAGGACACTCATTTATATTGCTCAGAATGAATTTTAAATGAGACCGTAAGATTCTACACATCAATTTACATAAGAATCAGCATTAATCTTGATATGCATGAAAATACACTAAATGCGCAATTTTCGGATTTCAGTACACTCATTTATATTGCTCAGAATCAATTTTAAATGAAACCATATGATTCTACACATCAATTTACATAAGAATCAGCATTAATCTTGATATGCATGAAAATATGAATGTGTGTACTGAAAGACCAAAAACTGCGTAATTAGTGTATTTTCATGCATATCAAGATTAATGCTGATTCTTATGTAAATTGATGTGTAGAATCATATGGTCTCATTTAAAATTGATTCAGAGCAATATAAATGAGTGTACTGAAAGCCCGAAAATTGCGCATTTAGTGTATTTTCTTGCATATCAAGATTAATGCTGACTCTTATGTAAATTGATGTGTAGAATTATATGGTTTCATTTAAAATTGATTCTGAGCAATATAAATGAGTGTACTGAAAGCCCGAAAATTGCGCATTTAGTGTATTTTCATTCATATCAAGATTAATGCTGATTCTTATGTAAATTGATGTGTAGAATCATATGGCCTCAATTAAAATTGATTCTGAGCAATATAAATGAGTGTACTGAAACCCGAAAATTGCGAATTTAGTGTATTTTCATGCATATCAAGCTTAATGCCGATTCTTATGTAAATTGATGTGTAGAATCATATGGACTCATTTCACATTGATTTTGAGCGATATAAATGAGTGTACTTGAAAGCCCGAAAATTGCGCATTTAATGTATTTTCATGCATATCAAGTTTAATGCAGATCCATATGTAAATTGATGTGTAGAATCATATGGTCTCATTTAAAATTGATTCTGAACAATATAAATGAGGGTAATGAAAGCCCGAAAATTGCGTATTTAGTGTATTTTCATGCATATCAAGATTAATGCTGATTCATATGTAAATTGATGTGTAGAATCATATGGTCTCATTTAAAATTGATTCTGATCAACATAAATGTGTGTACTGAAAGACCAAAAACTGCGTATTTAGTGTATTTTCATGCATATCAAGATTAATGCTGATTCTTATGTAAATTGATGTGTAGAATCATATGGTTTCATTTAAAATTGATTCTGAGCTATATAAATGTGTGTACTGAACGCCCGAAAATTGCGCATTTAGTGTATTTTCATGCATATCAAGATTAATGCTGATTCTTTTGTAAATTGATGTGAAGAATCATATGGTCTCATTTAAAATTGATTCTGATCAATATAAATGACTGTACTGAAAGACCAAAAACTGCGCACTTAGTGTATTTTCATGCATATCAAGATTAATGCTGATTCTTATGTAAATTGATGTGTAGAATCATACGGTCTCAGTTAATTTGATTGTGAGTAATATAAATGAGTGTACTGAAAGCCCTAATATTGCGCATTTAGTGTATTATCATGCATATCAAGATTAATGCTGATTCTTATGTAAATTGATGTGTAGAATCATATGGTTTCATTTAAAATTGATTCTGAGCAATATAAATGAGTGCATTGAAAGCCCGAAAATTGCGCATTTAGTGTATTTTCATGCATATCAAGATTAATGCTGATTCTTATGTAAATTGATGTGTAGAATCATACGGTATCATTTAAAATTGATTCTGAGCAATATAAATGAGTGTACTGAAACCGGAAAATTGCGAATTTATTGTATTTTAATGCATATCAAGATTAATGCTGATTCTTATGTAAATTGATGTGTAGAATCATATGGTTTCATTTCACATTGATTTTGAGCGATATCAATGAGTGTACTGAAACCCGAAAATTGCGAATTTAGTGTATTTTCATGCATATCAAGCTTAATGCCGATTCTTATGTAAATTGATATGTAGAATCATATGGTCTCATTTCACATTGATTTTGAACTTGATATAAATGAGTGTACTTGAAAGCCCGAAAATTGCGCATTTAATGTATTTTCATGCATATCAAGTTTAATGCAGATCCATATGTAAATTGATGTGTAGAATCATATGGTCTCATTTACAATTGATTCTGAACAATATAAATGAGTGTAATGAAAGCCCGAAAATTGCGCATTTAGTGTATTTTCATGCATATCAAGATTAATGCTGATTCATATGTAAATTGATGTGTAGAATCATATGGTTTCATTTAAAATTGATTCTGAGCTATATAAATGTGTGTACTGAACGCCCGAAATTGCGCATTTAGTGTATTTTCATGCATATCAAGATTAATGCTGATTCTTTTGTAAATTGATGTGAAGAATCATATGGTCTCATTTAAAATTGATTCTGATCAATATAAATGACTGTACTGAAAGACCAAAAACTGCGCATTTAGTGTATTTTCATGCATATCAAGATTAATGCTGATTCTTATGTAAATTGATGTGTAGAATCATACGGTCTCATTTAATTTGATTGTGAGCAATATAAATGAGTGTACTGAAAGCCCTAATATTGCGCATTTAGTGTATTATCATGCATATCAAGATTAATGCTGATTCTTATGTAAATTGATGTGTAGAATCATACGGTCTCATTTAAAATTGATTCTGAGCAATATAAATGAGTGTACTGAAAGCCCTAATATTGTGCATTTAGTGTATTATCATGCATATCAAAATTAATGCTGATTCTTATGTAAATTGATGTGTAGAATCATATGGTTTCATTTAAAATTGATTCTGAGCAATATAAATTACTGTACTGAAAGCCCGAAAATTGCGCATTTAGTGTATTTTCATGCATATCAAGATTAATTCTGATTCTTATGTAAATTGATGTGTAGAATCATATGGTCTCATTTAAAATTGATTCAGAGCAATATAAATGAGTATGCAACCAGAAAATTGCGTTTAATCATATTTTCATGCATAATTAAGATATCTTATTCTTAATAAATTGATGTGTAGGAATAAAATAACGAAAATTCTAAAATTGATTCTGAGCAATATAAATGAGTGTACTGAAAACCAAAAAGTGCGCATTTGAATGTGTTTTCATGCATATCAAAAGATTAATGCTGATTCTTATGTAAAATTGATAATGTGTAAATCATATGAAAACACTAAATTGATTCACAGACAATATATATGAGTGTACTGAAATTTTGAGAATTACTGAATTTAATGTTTTCATGCGTATCCCAAGATATCTGCATTCTTATGTGGAAATTGATGTGTAAATATGAAGTCTCGTTTCATGGATTTTTGAGCATTATATGGTACTATAACTTTTGAAAATGCATTTAATTGTATTTTCATATCAGAGTTGTAGATCATATGTAAATTGATCGTAGCTGAAATCTTGTGATCTCATTTAAAGATATTGATTCTGAGCTAATATAAATGGAGTGTAATGAAAACCCGAAAATTGCGCATTTGAAATGTATTTTCATGCATATCAAGATTGGTGCTGATTCATATGTAGATTGATTTAATAAATCATATGGTCTCATTTAAAATTGATTCTGATCAACATAAATGTGTGTACTGAAAGGCCAAAAACTGCGTATTTAGTGTATTTTCATGCATATCAAGATTAATGATGACTTTATGTAAATTGATGTGTAGAATCATATGGTTTCATTTAAAATCGATTCTGAGCTATATAAATGTGTGTACTGAACGCCCGAAAATTGCGCATTTAATGTATTTTCATGCATATCAAGATTAATGCTGATTCTTTTGTAAATTGATGTGTAGAATAATATGGTCTCATTTAAAATTGATTCTGAGCAATATAAATGAATGTGCTGAAAGCCCGAAAATTGCGCATTTAGTGTATTTTCATGCATATTAAGATTAATGCTGATTCTTATGTAAATTGATGTGTAGAATCATATGGTCTCATTTAAAATTGATTCTGAGCAATATAAATGAGTGTACTGAAAGCCCAAAAACTGCGCATTTAGTGTATTTTCATGCATATCAAGATTAATGCTGATTCATATGTAAATTGATGTGTAGAATCATACGGTCTCATTTAAAATTGATTCTGAGCAATATAAATGAGTGTACTGAAAGCCCGAAAATTGCGCATTTATTGTATTTTCATGCATATCAAGATTAATGCTGATTCTTATGTAAATTGATGTGTAGAATCATATGGCTTCATTTAAAATTGATTCTGAGCAATATAAATGAGTGTATTGAAAGCCCGAAAATTGCGCATTTAGTGTATTTTCATGCATATCAAGATTAATGCTGATTCTTATGTAAATTGATGTGTAGAATCATATGGTCTCATTTAAAATTGATTCTGAACAATATAAATGAGTGTACTGAAAGCCCGAAAATTGCGCATTTAGTGTATTTTCATGCATATCAAGATTAATGCTGAATCTTATGTAAATTGATGTGTAGAATCATATGGTCTCATTTAAATTTGATTCTGAGCAATATAATTGTGTGTGCTGAAAGCCCGAAAATTGCGCATTTAGTGTATTTTCATGCATATCAAGATTAATGTTGGTTCTTATGTAAATTGATGTGTAGAATCATAAGGTTTCATTTGAAATTGATTCTGATCAATATAAATGAGTGTACTGTAAGACCAAAAACTGCGCATTTAGTGTATTTTCATGCATATCAAGATTAATGCTGATTCTTATGTAAATTGATGTGTAGAATCATACGGTCTCATTTAAAATTGATTCTGAGCAATATAAATGAGTGTACTGAAAGCCCGAAAATTGCGCATTTACTGTATTTTCATGCATATCAAGATTAATGCTGATTCTTACGTAAATTGATGTGTAGAATCATATGGTTTCATTTAAAATTGATTCTGAGCAATATAAATGAATGTACTGAAAGCCCGAAAATTGCGCATTTAGTGTATTTTCATGCATATCAAGATTAATGCTGATTCTTATGTAAATGGATGAGTAGAATCATATGGTCTCATTTAAAATTGATTTTGAGCAATATAAATGAGTGTGCTGAAAGCCCGACTATTGCGCATTTAGTGTATTTTCATGCACATCAAGATTAATGCTGATTCTTATGTAAATTGATGTGTAGAATCATACGGTCTCATTTAAAATTGATTCTGACCAACATAAATGAGTGTACTGAAAGCCCGAAAATTGCGCATTTAGTGTATTTTCATGCATATCAAGATTAATGCTGATTCTTATGTAAATTGATGTGTAGAATCATATGGTCTCATTTAAAATTGATTCTGATCAACATAAATGTGTGTACTGAAAGACCAAAAACTGCGTATTTAGTGTATTTTCATGCATATCAAGATTAATGCTGATTCTTATGTAAATTGATGTGTAGAATCACATGGTTTCATTTAAAATTGATTCTGAGCAATATAAATGAGTGTACTGAAAGCCCGAAAATTGCGCATTTAGTGTATTTTCATGCATATCATGATTAATGCTGATTCTTATGTAAATTGATGTGTAGAATCATATGGTCTCATTTAAAATTGATTCTGAGCAATATAAATGAGTGTGCTGAAAGCCCGAATGTTGCGCATTTAGTGTATTTTCATGCACATCAAGATTAATGCTGATTCTTATGTAAATTGATGTGTAGAATCATACGGTCTCATTTAAAATTGATTCTGAGCAATATAAATGAGTGTACTGAAAGCCCGAAAATTGCGCATTTAGTGTATTTTCATGCATATCAAGATTAAGGCTGATTCTTATGTAAATTGATGTGTAGAATCAGATGGTCTCATTTAAAATTGATTCTAATCAATATAAATGACTGTACTGATAGACCAAAAACTGCGCATTAATGTGTTTTCATGCATATCAAGATTAATGTTGATTCTTATGTAAATTGATGTGTAGAATCTTACGGTCTCATTTAAAATTGATTCTGAGCAATATAAATGAGTGTACTGAATGCCCGAAAATTGCGCATTTAGTGTATTTTCATGCATATCAAGATTAATGCTGATTCTTATGTAAATTGATGTGTAGAATGATATGGTCTCATTTAAAATTGATTCTGAGCAATATAATTGAGTGTGCTGAAAGCCCGAAAATTGCGCATTTATTGTATTTTCATGCATATCAAGATTAATGCTGATTCTTATGTAAATTGATGTGTAGTATCATATGGTGTCAAGTAAAATTGATTCTGATCAATATAAATTACTGTATTGAAAGACCAAAAACTGCGCATTTAGTTTCTTTTCATGCATATCAAGATTAATGCTGATTCTTATGTAAATTGATGTGTAGAATCATACGGTCTCATTTAAAATTGATTCTGAGCAATATAAATGTGTGTACTGAAAGCCCGAAAATTGTGCATTTTCTATATTTTCATGCATATTAAGATTAATGCTGATTCTTATGTAAATTGATGTGTAGAATCATATGGTCTCATTTAAAATTGATTCTGAGCAATATAAATGAGTGTGCTGAAAGCCCGAAAATTGCGCATTTACTGTATTTTCATGCATATCAAGATTAATGCTGATTCTTATGTAAATTGATGTGTAGAATCATATGGTCTCATTTAAAATTGATTCTGATCAATATAAATGATAGTACTGAAAGATCAAAAACTGCGCATTTAGTGTATTTTCATGCATATCAAGATCAATGCTGATTCTTATGTAAATTGATGTCTAGAATCATACGGGCTCATTGAAAATTGATTCTGAGCAATATAAATGAGTGTACTGAAAGCCCGAAATTGCGCATTTAGGGTATTTTCATGCATATCAAGATTAATGCTGATTCTTATGTAAATTGATGTGTAGAATCATATGGTCTCATTTAAAATTGATTCTGATCAACATAAATGTGTGTACTGAAAGACCAAAAACTGCGTATATAGTGTATTTTCATGCATATCAAGATTAATGCTGATTCTTATGTAAATTGATGTGTAGAATCATATGGTCTCATTTGAAATTGATTCTGATCAATATAAATTAGTGTACTGAAAGATCAAAAACTGCGCATTTAGTGTATTTTCATGCATATCAAGGTTAATGCTGATTCTTATGTAAATTGATGTGTAGAATCATATGGTTTCATTTAAAATTGATTCTGAGCAATATAAATGAATGTACTGAAAGCCCGAAAATTGCGCATTTACTGTATTTTCATGCATATCAAGATTAATGCTGATTCTTATGTAAATTGATGTGTAGAATCATATGGTCTCATTTAAAATTGATTCTGATCAACATAAATGTGTGTACTGAAATACCAAAAACTGCGTATTTAATGTATTTTCATGCATATCAAGATTAATGCTGATTCTTATGTAAATTGATGTGTAGAATCACATGGTCTCATTTAAAATTGATTCTGAGCAATGTAAATGAGTGTACTGAAAGCCCGAAAATTGCGCATTTAGTGTATTTTCATGCATATCAAGATTAATGCTGATTCTTATGTAAATTGATGTGTAGAATCTAATGGTCTCATTTAAAATTGATTCTGATCAATATAAGTGTGTGTACTGAAAGACCAAAAACTGCGAATTTAGTGTATTTTCATGCATATCAAGATTAATGCTGATTCTTATGTAAATTGATGTGTAGAATGATACGGTCTCATTTAAAATTGTTTCTGAGCAATATAAATGAGTGTACTGAAAGAACAAAGACTGCGCATTTGTTGTACTTACATGCATATCAAGATTAATGCTGATTCTTATGTAAATTGATGTGTAGAATCATACGGTCTCATTTAAAATTGATTCTGAGCAATATAAATGAGTGGACTGAAACCCGAAAATTGCGCATTTAGTGTATTTTCATGCATATCAAGATTAATGCTGATTCTAATGTAAATTGATGTGTAGAATCATATGGTTTCATTTAAAATTGATTCTGAGCCATATAAATGAGTGTACTGGAAGCCCGAAAATTGCGCATTGAGTGTATTTTCATGCATATCAAGATTAATGCTGATTCTTATGTAAATTGATGTGTAGAATCATATGGTCTCATTTAAAATTGATTCTGAGCAATATAAATGAAAGTACTGAATGCCCGAATATTGCGCGTTCAGAGTATTTTCATGCATATCAAGATTAAAGCTGACTCTTATGTAAATTGATGTGTAGAATCATATGGTCTCATTTAAAATTGATTCTGATCAATATAGATGAGTGTACTGAAAGACCAAAAACTGCGTATTTAGTGTATTTTCATGCATATCAAGATTAATGCTGATTCTTATGTAAATTGATGTGTAGAATCATATGGTTTCATTTAAAATTGATTCTGAGCAATATAAATGAGTGTACTGAAAGCCCGAAAATTGCGCATTTAGTGTATTTTCATGCATATCAAGATTAATGCTGATTCTTATGTAAATTGATTTGTAGAATCATATGGTCTCATTTAAAATTGATTCTGAGCAATATAAATGAGTGGACTGAAACCCGAAAATTGCGCATTAATGTATTTTCATTCATATCAAGGTTAATGCTGATTTTTATGTAAATTGATGTGTAGAATCATATGGTCTCATTTCACATTGATTTTGAGCGATATAAATGAGTGTACTTGAAAGCCCGAAAATTGCTCATTTAGTGTATTTTCATGCATATCAAATTTAATGCTGATACATATGTAAATTGATGTGTAGAATCATATGGTCTCATTTAAAATTGATTCTGAACAATATAAATGTGTGTAATGAAAGCCCGAAAATTCCGCATTTAGTGTATTTTCATGCATATCAAGATTAATGCTGATTCTTATGTAAATTGATGTGTAGAATCATATGGTCTCATTTAAAATTGATTCTGATCAATATAAATGAGTGTACTGAAAGACCAAAAACTGCGCATTTAGTGTATTTTCATGCATATCAAGATTAATGCAGATTCTTATGTAAATTGATGTGTAGAATCATACGTTCTCATTTAAAATTAATTTCTGTGCAATATAAATGAGTGTACTGAAAGCCCGAAAATTGCGCATTTAGTGTATTTTCATGCATATCAAGATTAATGCTGATTCTTATGTAAATTGATGAGTAGAATCATATGGTTTCATTTAAAATTGATTCTGAGCAATATAAATGATTGTACTGAAAACCCGAAAATTGCGCATTTATTGTATTTTCATGCATATCAAGATTAATGCTGATTCTTATGTAAATTGATGTGTAGAATCATATGGTCTCATTTAAAATTGATTCTGAGCAATATAAATGAGTGTACTGAAAGCCCGAAAATTGCGCTTTTAGTGTATTTCATGCACATCAAGATTAATGCAGATTCTTATGTAAATTGATGTGTAGAATCATACGGTCTCATTTAAAATTGATTCTGAGCAATATAAATGAATGTACTGAAAGCCCGAAATTTGCGCATTTTGTATATTTTCATCCATATCAAGATTAATGCTGATTCTTTTGTAAATTGATGTGTAGAATCATATGGTTTCATTTAAAATTGATTTTGAGCAATATAAATGAGTGTACTGAAAGCCCGAAAATTGCGCATTTAGTGTATTTTCATGCATATCAAAATTAATGCTGATTCTTATGTAAATTGATGTGTAGAATCATATGGTCTCATTTAAAATTGATTCTGAGCAATATCAATGACTGTACTGAAAGCCGAAAAACTGCGCATTTAGTGTATTTTCATGCATATCAAGATTAATGCTGATTCTTATGTAAATTGATGTGTAGAATCATATGGTCTCATTGCACATTGATTTTGAGCGATATAAATGAGTGTACTTGAAAGCCGGAAAATTGCGCATTTAGTGTATTTTCATGCATATCAAGTTTAATGCTGATTCTTATGTAAATTGATGTGTAGAATCATATGATCTCATTTAAAATTGATTCTGAACAATATAAATGAGTGAAATGAAAGCCCGAATATTGCGCATTTAGTTTATTTTCATGTATATCAAGATTAATGCTGATTCTTATGTAAATTGATGTGTAGAATCATATGGTTTCGTTTGAAATTGATTCTGAGGAATATAAATGAATGTACAGAAAGCCCGAAAATTGCGCATTTAGTGTATTTTCATGCATATCAAGATTAATGCTGATTCTTATGTAAATCGATGAGTAGAATCATATGGTCTCATTTAAAATTGATTTTAAGCAATATAAATGAGTGTGCTGAAAGCCCGAATATTGCGCATTTGGTGTATTTTCATGCACATCAAGATTAATGCTGATTCTTATGTAAATTGATGTGTAGAATCATACGGTCTCATTTAAAATTGATTCTGATCAACATAAATGTGTGTACTGAAAGACCAAAAACTGCGTATTTAGTGTATTTTCATGCATATCAAGATTAATGCTGATTCTTATTTAAATTGATGTGTAGAATCATATGGTTTCATTTAAAATTGATTCTGAGCAATATAAATGAGTGTACTGAAAGCCCGAAAATTGCGCATTTAGTGTATTTTCATGCATATCAAGATTAATGCTGATTCTTGTGTAAATGGATGAGTAGAATCATATGGTCTCATTTAAAATTGATTTTGAGCAATATAAATGAATGTGCTGAAAGCCCGAATATTGCGCATTTAGTGTATTTTCATGCACATCAAGATTAATGCTGATTCTTATGTAAATTGATGTGTAGAATCATATGGTCTCATTTAAAATTGATTCTGAGCAATATAAATGAATGTACTGAATGCCCGAATATTGCGCGTTTAGAGTATTTTCATGCATATCAAGATTAAAGCTGACTCTTATGTAAATTGATGTGTAGAATCATATGGTCTCATTTAAAATTGATTCTGATCAATATAGACGAGTGTACTGAAAGAACAAAAACTGCGTATTTAGTGTATTTTCATGCATATCAAGATTAATGCTGATTCTTACGTAAATTGATGTGTAGAATCATATGGTTTCATTTAAAATTGATTCTGAGCAATATAAATGAATGTACTGAAAGCCCGAAAATTGCGCATTTAGTGTATTTTCATGCATATCAAGATTAATGCTGATTCTTATGTAAATGGATGAGTAGAATCATATGGTCTCATTTAAAATTGATTTTGAGCAATATAAATGAGTGTGCTGAAAGCCCGACTATTGCGCATTTAGTGTATTTTCATGCACATCAAGATTAATGCTGATTCTTATGTAAATTGATGTGTAGAATCATATGGTTTCATTTAAAATTGATTCTGAGCAATATAAATGAGTGTACTGAAAGCCCGAATATTGCGCATTAATGTATTTTCATGCATATCAAGATTAATGCTGATTCTTATGTAAATTGACGTGTAGAATCATATGGTCTCATTTAAAATTGATTCTGAGCAATATAAATGAGTGCACTGAAAGTTCAAAAACTGCGCATTTAGTGTATTTTCATGCATATCAAGATTAATGCTGATTCTTATGTAAATTGATGTGTAGAATCATACGGTCTCACATAAAATTGATTCTGAGCAATATAAATGAGTGTACTGAAAGCCCGAAAACTGCGCATTTAGTGTATTTTCATGCATATCAAGATTAATGCTGATTCTTATATAAATTGATGTGTAGAATCATACGGTCTCATTTAAAATTGATTCTGAGCAATATAAATTAGTGTACTGAAAGCCCGAAAATTGCGCATTTAGTGCATTTTCATGCATATCAAGATTAATGCTGATTCTTATGTAAATTGATGTGTAGAATAATATGGTCTCATTTGAAATTGATTCTGATCAACATAAATGTTGTACTGAAAAACCAAAAGTGCGTATTTAGTGTATTTTCTTGCATATCAAGATTAATGCTGATTCTTATGTAAATTGATGTGTAGAATGATACGGTCTCATATAAAATTGTTTCTGAGCAATATAAATGAGTGTATTGAAAGCCCGAAAATTGCGCATTAATGTATTTTCATGCATATCAAGATTGATGCTGATTCTTATGTAAATTGATGTGTAGAATCATATGGTTTCATTTACAATTGATTCTGATCAATATAAATGACTGTACTGAAAGCCCGAAAATTGCGCATTTAGTGTATTTTCATGCACATCAAGATTAATGCTGATTCTTATGTAAATTGATGTGTAGAATCAAACGGTCTCATCTAAAATTGATTCTGATCAACATAAATGTGTGTACTGAAAGACCAAACTGCGTATTTAGTGTATTTTCTTGCATATAAAGATTAATGCTGATTCTTATTTAAATTGATGTGTAGAATCATATGGTCTCATTTAAAATTGATTCTGAGCAATATAAATGAGTGTACTGAAAGCCCGAAAATTGCGCATTTAGTGTATTTTCATGCATATCAAGATTAATGCTGATTCTTATGTAAATTGATGTGTAGAATCATATGGTCTCATTTAAAATTGATTCTGAGCAATATAAATGAGTGTACTGAAAGCCCGAAAATTGCGCATTAATGTATTTTCAGGCATACTAAGATTAATGCTGATTCTTATGTAAATTGATGTGTAGAATCATATGGTCTCATTTAAAATTGATTCTGATCCATATAAATGACTGTACTGCAAGACCAAAAACTGGGCATTTAGTGTATTTTCATGCATATCAAGATTAATGCTGATTCTTATGTAAATTGATGTGTAGAATCATACGGTCTCATTTAAAATTGATTCTGAGCAATATAAATGAGTGTACTGAAAGCCCGAAAATTGCGCATTTATTGTATTTTCATGCATATCAAGATTAATGCTGATTCTTATGTAAATTGATGTGTAGAATCATATGGTCTCATTTAAAATTGATTCTGTTCAACATAAATGTGTGTACTGAAATACCAAAACTCCGTATTTAGTGTATTTTCATGCATATCAAGATTAATGCTGATACTTATGTAAATTGATGTGTAGAATGATACAGTCTCATTGAAAATTGATTCTGAGCAATATAAATGAGTGTACTGAAAGCCCGAAAATTGCGCATTTAGTGTATTTTCATGCATATCAAAATTAATGCTGATTCTTATGTAAATTGATGTGTAGAATCATATGGTCTCATTTAAAATTGACTCTGATCAATATAAATGACTGTACTGAAAGACCAAAAACTGCGCATTTAGTGTATTTTCATGCATATCAAGATTAATGCTGATTCTTATGTAAATTGATGTGTAGAATCATATGGTCTCATTTCACATTGATTTTGAGCGATATAAATGAGTGTACTTGAAAGCCGGAAAATTGCGCATTTAGTGTATTTTCATGCATATCAAGTTTAATGTGATTCTTATGTAAATTGATGTGTAGAATCATATGGTCTCATTTAAAATTGATTCTGAACAATATAAATGAGTGTAATGAAAGCCCGAATATTGCGCATTTAGTGTATTTTCATGCATATCAAGATTAAAGCTGATTCTTATGTAAATCGATGAGAAGAATCATATGGTCTCATTTAAAATTGATTTTGAGCAATATAAATGAGTGTGCTGAAAGCCCGAATATTGCGCATTTAGTGTATTTTCATGCACATCAAGATTAATGCTGATTCTTATGTAAATTGATGTGTAGAATCATACGGTCTCATTTAAAATTGATTCTGAGCAATATAAATGAGTGTACTGAAAGCCCGAAAATTGCGCATTTAGTGTATTTTCATGCATATCAAGATTAATGCTGATTCTTTTTTAAATTGATGTGTAGAATCATATGGTATCATTTAAAATTGATTCTGATCAATATAAATGAGTGTACTGAATGATCAAAAACTGCGCATTTAGTGTATTTTCATGCATATCAAGATTAATGCTGATTCTTATGTAAATTGATGTGTAGAATCATACGGTCTCATTTAAATTGATTCTGATCAATACAAATGAGTGTACTGAAAGGCCAAAAACTGCGCATTTAGTGTATTATCATGCATATCTAGATTAATGTTGATTTTTATGTAAATTGATGTGTAGAATCATATGGTCTCATTTAAATTGATTCTGATCAATACAAATGAGTGTACTGAAAGTTCAAAAACTGCGCATTTAGTGTATTTTTATGCATATCAAGATTAATGCTGATTCTTATGTAAATTGATGTGTAGAATCATACGGTATCATTTAAAATTGATTCTGAGCAATATAAATGAGTGTACTGAAAGCCCGAAAATTGCGCATTTAGTGTATTTCCATGCATATCAAGATTAATGCAGATTCTTATGTAAAATGATGTGTAGAATCATATGCTCTCATTTCACATTGATTTTGAGCGATATAAATGAGTGTACTTGAAAGCCAGAAAATTGCGCATTTAGTGTATTTTCATGCATATCAAGTTTAATGCTGATTCTTATGTAAATTGATGTGTAGAATCATATGGTCTCATTTAAAATTGATTCTGAACAATATAAATGAGTGTAATGAAAGCCCGAATATTGCGCATTTAGTGTATTTTCATGCATATCAAGATTAATGCTGATTCTTATGTAAATTGATGTGTAGAATCATATGGTTTCATTTAAAATTGATTCTGAGCAATATAAATGAATGTACTAAAAGCCCGAAAATTGCGCATTTAGTGTATTTTCATGCATATGAAGATTAATGCTGATTCTTATGTAAATCGATGAGTAGAATCATATGGTCGCATTTAAAATTGATTTTGAGCAATATAAATGCGTGTGCTGAAAGCCCGAATATTGCGCATTTAGTGTATTTTCATGCACATCAAGATTAATGCTGATTCTTATGTAAATTGATGTGTAGAATCATACGGTCTCATTTAAAATTGATTCTGAGCAATATAAATGAGTGTACTGAAAGCCCGAAAATTGCGAATTTAGTGTATTTTCATGCATATCAAGATTAATGCTGATTCTTATGTAAATTGATGTGTAGAATCATACGGTCTCATTTAAAATTGATTCTGAGCAATATAAATGAGTGTACTGAAAGCCCGAAAATTGCGCATTTAGTGTATTTTCATGCATATCAAGATTAATGCTGATTCTTATGTAAATTGATGTGTAGAATCATATGGTTTCTTTTGAAATTGATTCTGATCAATGTAAATGAGTGTACTGAATGATCCAAAACTGCGCATTTAGTGTATTTTCATGCACATCAAGATTAATGCTGATTCTTATGTAAATTGATGTGTAGAATCATATGGTTTCATTTAAAATTGATTCTGAGCAATATAAATGAGTGTACCGATAGCCCGAAAATTGCGCATTTAGTGTATTTTCATGCATATCAAGATTAATGCTGATTCTTATGTAAATTGATGTGTAGAATCATATGGTTTCATTTGAAATTTATTCTGATCAATATAAATGAGTGTACTGAAAGTCCAAAAACTGCGCATTTAGTGTATTTTCATGCATATGTAGATTAATGTTGATTTTTATGTAAATTGATGTGTAGAATCATATGGTCTCATTTAAATTGATTCTGATCAAGACAAATGAGTGTACTGAAAGATCAAAAACTGCGCATTTAGTGTATTTTCATGCATATCAAGATTAATGCTGATTCTTATGTAAATTGATGTGTAGAATCATATGGTTTCATTTAAAATTGATTCTGAGCAATATAAATGAGTGTACTGAAACCCGAAAATTGCGCATTTAGTGTATTTTCATGCATATCAAGATTAATGCTGATTCTTATGTAAATTGATGTGTAGAATCATATGGTCTCATTTAAAATTGATTTTGAACAATATAAATGAGTGTGCTGAAAGCCCGAATATTGCGCATTTAGTGTATTTTCATGCACATCAAGATTAATGCTGATTCTTATGTAAATTGATGTGTAGAATCATACGGTCTCATTTAAAATTGATTCTGAGCAATATAAATTAGTGTACTGAAAGCCCGAAAATTGCGCATTTAGTGTATTTTCATGCATATCAAGATTAATGCTGATTCTTATTTAAATTGATGTGTAGAATCATATGGTCTCATTTAAAATTGATTCTGATCAACATAAATGTGTGTACTGAAAGATAAAAAACTGCGCATTTAGTGTATTTTCATGCATATCAAGATTAATGCTGATTCTTATGTAAATTGATGTGTAGAATCATACGGTCTCATTTAAAATTGATTCTGAGCAATATAAATGAGTGTACTGATAGCCCGAAAATTGCGCATTAATGTATTTTCATGCATATCAAGATTAATGCTGATTCTTATGTAAATTGATGTGTAGAATCATATGGTTTCATTTGAAATTGATTCTGATCAATATAAATGAGTGTACTGAAAGGCCAAAAACTGCGCATTTAGTGTATTTTCATGCATATCTAGATTAAAGTTTATTCTTATGTAAATTGATGTGTAGAATCATATGGTCTCATTTAAATTGATTCTGATCAATATAAATGAGTGTACTGAAAGATGAAAAACTGCGCATTTAGTGTATTTTCATGCACATCAAGATTAATGCTGATTCTTATGTAAATTGATGTGTAGAATCATACGGTCTCATTTAAAACTTATTCTGAGCAATATAAATGAGTGTACTGAATGCCCGAAAATTTCGCATTTAGTGTATTTTCATGCATATCAAGATTAATGCTGATTCTTATGTAAATTGATGTGTAGAATCATATCGTTTCATTTAAAATTGATTCTGAGCAATATAAATGAGTGTACTGAAAGCCCGAAAATTGCGCATTTAGTGTATTTTCATGAATTATCAAGATTAATGCAGATTCTTATGTAAATTGATGTGTAGAATCATACGTTCTCATTTAAAATTAATTTCTGTGCAATATAAATGAGTGTACTGAAATCCCGAATATTGCGCATTTAGTGTATTTTCATGCATATCAAGATTAATTCTGATTCTTATGTAAATTGATGAGCAGAATCATATGGTTTCATTTAAAATTGATTCTGAGCAATATAAATGAGTGTACTGAAAGCCCGAAAATTGCGCATTTAGTGTATTTTCATGCATATCAAGTCTAATGCTGATTCTTATGTAAATTGATGTGTAGAATCATATGGTCTCATTTAAAATTGATTCTGAATAATATAAATGAGTGTACTGAAAGCCCAAAAACTGCGAATTTAGTGTATTTTCATGCATATCAAGATTAATGCAGATTCTTATGTAAATTGATGTGTAGAGTCATACGGTCTCATTTAAAATTTATTCTGAGCAATATAAATGAGTGTACTGATAGCCCGAAAATTGCGCATTTAGTGTATTTTCATGCATATCAAGATTAATGCTGATTCTTATGTAAATTGATGTGTAGAATCATATGGTTTCTTTTGAAATTGATTCTGATCAATATAAATGAGTGTACTGAATGACCAAAAACTGCGCATTTAATATATTTTCATGCATATCAAGATCAATGCTGATTCTTATGTATATTGATGTGTAGAATCATATGGTCTCATTTAAAATTGATTCTGATCAATATAAATGAGTGTACTGAAAGATCAACACTGCGCATTTAGTGTATTTTCATGCATATCAAGATTAATGCTGATTCTAATGTAAATTGTTGTGTAGAATCATACGGTCTCGTTTAAAATTGATTCTGAGCAATATAAATGAGTGTACTGAAAGCCCGAAAATTTCGCATTTAGTGTATTTTCATGCATATCAAGATTAATGCTGATTCTTATGTAAATTGATGTGTAGAATCATATGGTTTCATTTGAAATTGATTCTGATCAATATAAATGAGTGTACTGAAAGGCCAAAAACTGCGCATTTAGTGTATTTTCATGCATATCTAGATTAAAGTTGATTCTTATGTAAATTGATGTGTAGAATCATATGGTCTCATTTAAATTGATTCTGATCAATATAAATGAGTGTACTGAAAGATCAAAAACTGCGCATTTAGTGTATTTTCATGCACATTAAGATTAATGCTGATTCTTATGTAAATTGATGTGTAGAATCATACGGTCTCATTTAAAATTTATTCTGAGCAATATAAATGAGTGTACTGAATGCCCGAAAATTTCGCATTTAGTGTATTTTCATGCATATCAAGATTAATGCTGATTCTTATGTAAATTGATGTGTAGAATCATATCGTTTCATTTAAAATTGATTCTGAGCAATATAAATGAGTGTACTGAAAGCCCGAAAATTGCGCATTTAGTGTATTTTAATGCATATCAAGATTAATGCAGATTCTTATGTAAATTGATGTGTAGAATCATACGTTCTCATTTAAAATTAATTTCTGTGCAATATAAATGAGTGTACTGAAATCCCGAATATTGCGCATTTAGTGTATTTTCATGCATATCAAGATTAATTCTGATTCTTATGTAAAATGATGAGCAGAATCATATGGTTTCATTTAAAATTGATTCTGAGCAATATAAATGAGTGTACTGAAAGCCCGAAAATTGCGCATTTAGTGTATTTTCATGCATATCAAGTCTAATGCTGATTCTTATGTAAATTGATGTGTAGAATCATATGGTCTCATTTAAAATTGATTCTGAATAATATAAATGAGTGTACTGAAAGCCCAAAAACTGCGCATTTAGTGTATTTTCATGCATATCAAGATTAATGCAGATTCTTATGTAAATTGATGTGTAGAATCATACGGTCTCATTTAAAATTTATTCTGAGCAATATAAATGAGTGTACTGATAGCCCGAAAATTGCGCATTTAGTGTATTTTCATGCATATCAAGATTAATGCTGATTCTTATGTAAATTGATGTGTAGAATCATATGGTTTGTTTTGAAATTGATTCTGATCAATATAAATGAGTGTACTGAATGACCAAAAACTGCGCATTTAGTGTATTTTCATGCATATCAAGATCAATGCTGATTCTTATGTATATTGATGTGTAGAATCATATGGTCTCATTTAAAATTGATTCTGATCAATATAAATGAGTGTACTGAAAGATCAAAACTGCGCATTTAGTGTATTTTCATGCATATCAAGATTAATGCTGATTCTAATGTAAATTGTTGTGTAGAATCATACGGTCTCGTTAAAAATTGATTCTGAGCAATATAAATGAATGTACTGAAAGCCCGAAAATTGCGCATTTAGTGTATTTTCATGCATATCAAGATTAATGCTGATTCTTATGTAAATGGATGAGTAGAATCATATGGTCTCATTTAAAATTGATTTTGAGCAATATAAATGAGTGTGCTGAAAGACCGAATATTGCGCATTTAGTGTATTTTCATGCACATCAAGATTAATGCTGATTCTTATGTAAATTGATGCGTAGAATCATACGGTATCATTTAAAATTGATTCTGAGCAATATAAATGAGTGTACTGAAAGCCCGAAAATTGCGCATTTACTGTATTTTCATGCATATCAAGATTAATGCTGACTCTTATGTAAATTGATGTGTAGAATCATATGGTCTCATTTAAAATTGATTCTGATCAACACAAATGTGTGTACTGAAAGACCAAAAACTGCGCATTTAGGGTATTTTCATGCATATCAAGATTAATGCTGATTCTTATGTAAATTGATGTGTAGAATCATATAGTTTCATTTAAAATTGATTCTGAGCAATATAAATGAGTGTACTGAAAGCGCGAAAATTGCGCATTTAGTGTATTTTCATGCATATCAAGATTAATGATGATTCTTATGTAAATTGATGTGTAGAATCATATGGTTTCATTTAAATTGATTCTGATCAATATAAATGAGTGTACTGAAAGACCAAAAACTGCGCATTTAGTGTATTTTCATGCATATCAAGATTAATGCTGATTCTTATGTATATTGATGTGTAGAATCATATGGTCTCATTAAATTTGATTCTGATCAATATAAATGAGTGTACTGAAAGATCAAAAACTGCGCATTTAGTGTATTTTCATGCATATCAAGATAAATGCTGATTCTTATGTAAATTGATGTGTAGAATCATACGGTCTCATTTAAAATTGATTCTGAGCAATATAAATGAGTGTACTGAAAGCCCGAAAATTGCGCATTAATGTATTTTCATGCATATCAAGATTAATGCTGATTCTTATGTAAATTGATGTGTAGAATCATATGGTTTCATTTAAAATTGATTCTGAGCAATATAAATTAATGTACTGTAAGCCCGAAAATTGCGCATTTAGTGTATTTTCATGCATATCAAGATTAATGCTGATTCTTATGTAAATGGATGAGTAGAATCATATGGTCTCATTTAAAATTGATTTTGAGCAATATAAATGAGTGTGCTGAAAGCCCGAATATTGCGCATTTAGTGTATTTTCATGCACATCAAGATTAATGCTGATTCTTTTGTAAATTGATGTGTAGAATCATATGGTCTCATTTAAAATTGATTCTGAGCAATATAAATGAGTGTACTGAAAGCCCGAAAATTGCGCATTTAGTGTTTTTTCATGCATATCAAGATTAATGCTGATTCTTATGTAAATTGATGTGTAGAATCATATGGTCTCATTTAAAATTGATTCTGATCAACACAAATGTGTGTACTGAAAGACCAAAAACTGCGTATTTAGTGTATTTTCATGCATATCAAGATTAATGCTGATTCTTATGTAAATTGATGTGTAGAATCATATGGTTTCATTTAAATTTGATTCTGAGCAATATAAATGAGTGTACTGAAAGCCCGAAAATTGCGCATTTAGTGTATATTCATGCATATCAAGATTAATGCTGATTCTTATGTAAATTGATGTGTAGAATCATATGGTCTCAGTTAAAATTGATTCTGATAAATATAAATGACTGTACTGAAAGACCAAAAACTGCGCATTAATGTATTTTCATGCATATCAAGATTAATGCTGATTCTTATGTAAATTGATGTGTAGAATCATACGGTCTCATTTAAATTGATTCTGAGCAATATAAATGAGTGTACTGATAGCCCGAAAATTGCGCATTTAGTGTATTTTCATGCATATCAAGATTAATGCTGATTCTTATGTAAATTGATGTGTATAATAATACGGTCTCATTTAAAATTGATTCTGATCAATATAAATGACTGTACTGAAAGACCAAAAACTGCGCATTAATGTATTTTCATGCATATCAAGATTAATGCTGATTCTTATGTAAATTGATGTGTAGAATCATACGGTCTCATTTAAAATTGATTCTGAGCAATATAAATGAGTGTACTGAAAGCCCGAAAATTGCGCATTTAGTGTATTTTCAAGCATATCAAGATTAATGCTGATTCTTATGTAAATTGATGTGTAGAATCATATGGTCTCATTTAAAATTGATTTTAATCAATATAAATGATTGTACTGAATGATCAAAAACTGCGCATTTAGTGTATTTTCATGCATATCAAGATTAATACTGATTCTTATGTAAATTGATGTGTAGAATCATACGGTCTCATTTGAAATTGATTTTGAGCAATATAAATGAGTGTACTGATAGCCCGAAAATTGCGCATTTAGTGTATTTTCATGCACATCAAGATTAATGCTGATTCTTATGTAAATTGATGTGTAGAATCATACGGTCTCATTTAAAATTGATTCTTAGCAATATAAATGAGTGTACTGAAAGCCCGAAATTTCGCATTTAGTGTATTTTCATGCATATCAAGATTAATGCTGATTCTTATGTAAATGGATGAGTAGAATCATATGGTCTCATTTAAAATTGATTTTGAGCAATATAAACGAGTGTGCTGAAAGCCCGACAATTGCGCATTTAGTGTATTTTCATGCATATCCAGATTAATGCTGATTCTTATGTAAATTGATGTGTAGAATCATATGGTCTCATTTAAAATTGATTCTGATCAATATAAATGTGTGTACTGAAAGACCTGAAAACTGCGTATTTAGTGTATTTTCATGCATATCAAGATTAATGCTGATTCTTATGTAAATTGATGTGTAGAATCACATGGTTTCATTTAAAATTGATTCTGAGCAATATAAATGAGTGTACTGAAAGCCCGAAAATTGCGCATTTAGTGTATTTTCATGCATATCAAGATTAATGCTGATTCTCATGTAAATTGATGTGAAGAATCATATGGTCTCATTTAAAATTGATTCTGAGCAATATAAATGAGTGTGCTGAAAGCCCGAATATTGCGCATTTAGTGTATTTTCATGCACATCAAGATTAATGCTGATTCTTATGTAAATTGATGTGTAGAATCATACGGTCTCATTTAAAATTGATTCTGAGCAATATAAATGAGTGTACTGAAAGCCCGAAAATTGCGCATTTAGTGTATTTTCATGCATATCAAGATTAATGCTGAATCTTATGTAAATTGATGTGTAGAATCATATGGTCTCACTTAAATTTGATTCTGAGCAATATAATTGAGTGTGCTGAAAGCCCGAAAATTGCGCATTTACTGTATTTTCATGCATATCAAGATTAATGCTGATTCTTACGTAAATTGATGTGTAGAATCATAGGGTTTCATTTAAAATTGATTCTGAGCAATATAAATGATTGTACTGAAAGCCCGAAAATTGCGCATTTAGTGTATTTTCATGCATATCAAGATTAATGCTGATTCTTATGTAAATGGATGAGTAGAATCATATGGTCTCATTTAAAATTGATTTTGAGCAATATAAATGAGTGTGCTGAAAGCCCGACTATTGCGCATTTAGTGTATTTTCATGCACATCAAGATTAATGCTGATTCTTATTTAAATTGATGTGTAGAATCATACGGTCTCATTTACAATTGATTCTGAGCAACATAAATGAGTGTACTGAAAGCCCGAAAATTGCGCATTTAGTGTATTTTCATGCATATCAAGATTAATGCTGATTCTTATGTAAATTGATGTGTAGAATCATATGGTCTCATTTAAAATTGATTCTGATCAACATAAATGTGTGTACTGAAAGACCAAAAACTGCGTATTTAGTGTATTTTCATGCATATCAAGATTAATGCTGATTCTTATGTAAATTGATGTGTAGAATCACATGGTTTCATTTAAAATTGATTCTGAGCAATATAAATGAGTGTACTGAAAGCCCGAAAATTGCGCATTTAGTGTATTTTCATGCATATCATGATTAATGCTGATTCTTATGTAAATTGATGTGTAGAATCATATGGTCTCATTTAAAATTGATTCTGAGCAATATAAATGAGTGTGCTGAAAGCCCGAATGTTGCGCATTTAGTGTATTTTCATGCACATCAAGATTAATGCTGATTCTTATGTAAATTGATGTGTAGAATCATACGGTCTCATTTAAAATTGATTCTGAGCAATATAAATGAGTGTACTGAAAGCCCGAAAATTGCGCATTTAGTGTATTTTCATGCATATCAAGATTAAGGCTGATTCTTATGTAAATTGATGTGTAGAATCAGATGGTCTCATTTAAAATTGATTCTAATCAATATAAATGACTGTACTGATAGACCAAAAACTGCGCATTAATGTGTTTTCATGCATATCAAGATTAATGTTGATTCTTATGTAAATTGATGTGTAGAATCTTACGGTCTCATTTAAAATTGATTCTGAGCAATATAAATGAGTGTACTGAAAGCCCGAAAATTGCGCATTTAGTGTATTTTCATGCATATCAAGATTAATGCTGATTCTTATGTAAATTTATGTGTAGAATGATATGGTCTCATTTAAAATTGATTCTGAGCAATATAATTGAGTGTGCTGAAAGCCCGAAAATTGCGCATTTAGTGTATTTTCATGCATATCAAGATTAATGCTGATTCTTATGTAAATTGATGTGTAGAATCATATGGTGTCAAGTAAAATTGATTCTGATCAATATAAATTACTGTATTGAAAGACCAAAAACTGCGCATTAATTTATTTTCATGCATATCAAGATTAATGCTGATTCTTATGTAAATTGATGTGTAGAATCACACGGTCTCATTTAAAATTGATTCTGAGCAATATAAATGACTGTACTGAAAGCCCGAAAATTGCGCATTTAGTGTATTTTCATGCATATCAAGATTAATGCTGATTCTTATGTAAATTGATGTGTAGAATCATATGGTCTCATTTAAAATTGATTCTGATCAATATAAATGATAGTACTGAAAGATCAAAAACTGCGCATTTAGTGTATTTTCATGCATATCAAGATCAATGCTGATTCTTATGTAAATTGATGTCTAGAATCATACGGGCTCATTGAAAATTGATTCTGAGCAATATAAATGAGTGTACTGAAAGCCCGAAATTGCGCATTTAGGGTATTTTCATGGATATCAAGATTAATGCTGATTCTTAGGTAAATTGATGTGTAGAATCATATAGTCTCATTTAAAATTGATTCTGATCAACATAAATGTGTGTACTGAAAGACCAAAAACTGCGTATATAGTGTATTTTCATGCATATCAAGATTAATGCTGATTCTTATGTAAATTGATGTGTAGAATCATATGGTCTCATTTGAAATTGATTCTGATCAATATAAATGAGTGTACTGATAGATCAAAAACTGCGCATTTAGTGTATTTTCATGCATATCAAGATTAATGCTGATTCTTATGTAAATTGATGTGTAGAATCATATGGTTTCATTTAAAATTGATTCTGAGCAATATAAATGAATGTACTGAAAGCCCGAAAATTGCGCATTTACTGTATTTTCATGCATATCAAGATTAATGCTGATTCTTATGTAAATTGATGTGTAGAATCATATGGTCTCATTTAAAATTGATTCTGATCAACATAAATGTGTGTACTGAAATACCAAAAACTGCGTATTTAATGTATTTTCATGCATATCAAGATTAATGCTGATTCTTATGTAAATTGATGTGTAGAATCATATGGTTTCATTTCAAATTGATTCTGAGCAATATAAATGAGTGTACTGAAAGCCCGAAAATTGCGCATTTAGTGTATTTTCATGCATATCAAGATTAATGCTGATTCTTATGTAAATTGATGTGTGGAATCACATGGTCTCATTTAAAATTGATTCTGAGCAATGTAAATGAGTGTACTGAAAGCCCGAAAATTGCGCATTTAGTGTATTTTCATGCATATCAAGATTAATGCTGATTCTCATGTAAATTGATGTGTAGAATCATATGGTTTCATTTAAAATTGATTCTGAGCAATATAAAAAGTGTGTACTGAAAGACCAAAAACTGCGAATTTAGTGTATTTTCATGCATATCAAGATTAATGCTGATTCTTATGTAAATTGATGTGTCGAATCATACTGTCTCATTTAAAATTGATTCTGTGCAATATAAATGAGTGTACTGAAACCCGAAAATTGCGCATTTAGTGTATTTTCATGCATATCAAGATTAATGCTGATTCTTATGTAAATTGATGTGTAGAATCATATGGTCTCATTTCACATTGATTTTGAGCGATATAAATGAGTGTACTTGAAAGCCGGAAAATTGCGCATTAATGTATTTTCATGCATATCAAGATTAATGCTGATTCTTATGTAAATTGATGTGTAGAATCATATGGTTTCATTTAAAATTGATTCTGAGCAATATAAATGAGTGTGCTGAAAGCCCGAATATTGCGCATTTAGTGTATTTTCATGCACATCAAGATTAATGCTGATTCTTATGTAAATTGATGTGTAGAATCATACGGTCTCATTTAAAATTGATTCTGAGCAATATAAATGAGTGTACTGAAAGAAAGAAAATTGCGCATTTAGTGTATTTTCATGCATATCAAGATTAATGCTGATTCTTATTTAAATTGATGTGTAGAATCATACGGTCTCATTTAAAATTGATTCTGAGCAATATAAATGAGTGTACTGATAGCCCGAAAATTGCGCATTTAGTGTATTTTCATGCATATCAAGATTAATGCTGATTCTTATGTAAATTGATGTGTCGAATCATACTGTCTCATTTAAAATTGATTCTGTGCAATATAAATGAGTGTACTGAAAACCGAAAATTGCGCATTTAGTGTATTTTCATGCATATCAAGATTAATGCTGATTCTTATGTAAATTGATGTGTAGAATCAAATGGTCTCATTTCACATTGATTTTGAGCGATATAAATGAGTGTACTTGAAAGCCGGAAAATTGGGGAATTAATGTATTTTCATGCATATCAAGATTAATGCTGATTCTTATGTAAATTGATGTGTAGAATCATATGGTTTCATTTAAAATTCATTCTGAGCAATATAAATGAGTGTGCTGAAAGCCCGAAAATTGCGCATTTAGTGTATTTTCATGCACATCAAGATTAATGCTGATTCTTATGTAAATTGATGTGTAGAATCATACGGTCTCATTTAAAATTGATTCTGAGCAATATAAATGAGTGTACTGAAAGAAAGAAAATCGCGCATTTAGTGTATTTTCATGCATATCAAGATTAATGCTGATTCTTATTTAAATTGATGTGTAGAATCATACGGTCTCATTTAAAATTGATTCGGAGCAATATAAATGAGTGTACTGATAGCTCGAAAATTGCGCATTTAGTGTATTTTCATGCATATCAAGATTAATGCTGATTCTTATGTAAATTGATGTGTAGAATCATATGGTTTCATTTGAAATTGATTCTGATCTAAATAAATGAGTGTACTGAAAGCCCAAAACTGCGCATTTAGTGTATTTTCATGCATATCTAGATTAATGTTGATTTTTATGTAAATTGATGTGTAGAATCATATGGTTTCATTTAAAATTGATTCTGATCAATATAAATGAGTGTACTGAAAGATAAAACACTGCGCATTTAGTGTATTTTCATGCATATCAAGATTAATGCTGATTCTTATGTAAATTGATGTGTAGAATCTTATGGTTTCATTTAAAATTGATTCAGAGCAATATAAATGAATGTACTGAAAGCCCGATAATTGCGCATTTAGTGTATTTTCATGCATATCAAGATTAATGCGGATTCTTATGTAAATTGATGTGTAGAATCATATGGTTTCAATTCAATTTGATTCTGAGCAATATAAATGAGTGTACTGAAAGCGCGAAAATTGCGCATTTAGTTTATTTTCATGCATATCAAGATTAATGCAGATTCTTATGTAAATTGATGTGTAGAATCATACGTTCTCATTTAAAATTAATTTCTGTGCAATATAAATGAGTGTACTGAAAGCCCGAAAATTGCGCATTTAGTGTATTTTCATGCATATCAAGATTAATGCTGATTCTTATGTAAATTGATGTGTAGAATCATATGGTCTCATTTAAAATTGATTCTGAGCAATATAAATGAGTGTACTGAAAGCCCGAAAATTGCGCATTTAGTGTATTTTCATGCATATCAAGATTAATGCTGATTCTTATGTAAATTGATGTGTAGAATCATATGGACTCATTTAAAATTGATTCTGATCAATATAAATGACTGTACTGAAATACCAAAAACTGCGCATTAATGTATTTTCATGCATATCAAGATTAATGCTGATTCTTATGTAAATTGATGTTTAGAATCATATGGTCTCATTTAAAATTGATTCTGAGCAATATAAATGAGTGTGCTGAAAGCCCGAAAATTGCGCATTTCTTGCATTTTCATGCATATCAAAATTAATGCTGATTCTTATGTAAATTGATGTGTAGAATAATATGGTCTCATTTAAAATTGATTCTGATCAATATAAATGAGTGTACTGAATGATCAAAAACTGCGCATTTAGTGTATTTTCAGGCATATCAAGATTAATGCTGATTCTTATGTGAATTGATGTGTAGAATCATACGGTCTCATTTAAAATTTATTCTGAGCAATATAAATGAGTGTACTGATAGATCAAAAACTGCGCATTTAGTGTATTTTCATGCATATCAAGATTAATGCTGATTCTTATGTAAATTGATGTGTAGAATCATATGGTTTCATTTGAAATTGATTCTGATCAATATAAATGAGTGTACTGAAAGACCAAACTGCGCGTTTAGTGTATTTTCATGCATATCAAGATTAATGCTTATTCTTATGTAAATTGATGTGTAGAATCATTTGGTCTCAATTAAAATTGATTCTGATCAATATAAATGAGTGTACTTAAAGCCCGAAAATTGCGCATTTAGTGTATTTTCATGCATATCAAGATTAATGCTGATTCTTATGTAAATTGATGTGTAGAATCATATGGTCTCATTTAAAATTGATTCTGAGCAATATAAATGATTGTACTGAAAGCCGGAAAATTGCGCATTTAGTGTATTTTCATGCATATCAAGATTAATGCTGATTCTTATGTAAATTGATGTGTAGAATAATATGGTCTCATTTAAAATTGAGTCTGAGCAATATAAATGAATGTGCTGAAAGCCCGAAAATTGCGCATTTAGTTTATTTTGATGCATATCAAGATTAATGCTTATTCTTATGTAAATTGATGTGTAGAATCATATGGTCTCATTTAAAATTGATTCTGATCAATATAAATGAGTGTACTGAATGATCAAAAACTGCGCATTTAGTGTATTTTCATGCATATCGAGATTAATGCTGATTCTTATGTAAATTGATGTGTAGAATCATACGGTCTCATTTAAAATTTATTCTGATCAATATAAATGAGTGTACTGATAGCCCGAAAATTGCGCATTTAGTGTATTTTCATGCATATCAAGATTAATGCTGATTCTTATGTAAATTGATGTGTAGAATCATATGGTTTCATTTAAAATTGATTCTGATCAATATAAATGAGTGTACTGAAAGGCCAAACCTCCGCATTTAGTGTATTTTCATGCATATCAAGATTAATGCTGATTCTTATGTAAATTGATGTGTAGAATCATATGGTTTCATTTAAAATTGATTCTGATCAATATAAATGACTGTACTGAAATACCAAAAACTGCGCATTAATGTATTTTCATGCATATCAAGATTAATGCTGATTCTTATGTAAATTGATGAGTAGAATCATACGGTCTCATTTAAAATTGATTCTGAGCAATAAAAATGAGTGTACTGAAAGCCCGAAAATTGCGCATTTACTGTATTTTCATGCATATCAAGATTAATGCTGATTCTTATGTAAATTGATGTGTAGAATCATATGGTCTCATTTAAAATTGATTCTGATCAATATAAATGAGTGTGCTGAAAGCCCGAAAATTGCGCATTTGTTGTATTTTCATGCATATCAAGATCAATGCTGATTCTTATGTAAATTGATGTGTAGAATCATATGGTCTCAATTAAAATTGATTCTGATCAATATAAATGACTGTATTGAAAGACCAAAAACTGCGCATTTAGTGTATTTTCATGCATATCAAGATTAATGCTGATTCTTATGTAAATTGATGTTTAGAATCATACGGTCTCATCTAAAATTGATTCTGAGCAATATAAATGAGGGTACTGAAAGCCCGAAAATTGCGCATTTAGTGTATTTTCATGCATATCAAGATTAATGCTGATTCTTATGTAAATTGATGTGTAGAATCATATGGTTTCATTTAAAATTGATTCTGAGCAATATAAATGAGTGTACTGAAAGCCCGATAATTGCGCATTTAGTGTATTTTCATGCATATCAAGATTAATGCTGATTCTTATGTAAATTGATGTGTAGAATCATATGGTCTCATTTAAAATTGATTCTGAGCAATATAAATGAGTGTACTGAAACCCGAAAATTAAGCATTTAGTGTATTTTCATGCATATCAAGATTAATGCTGATTCTTATGTAAATTGATGTGTAGAATCATACGGTCTCATTTAAAATTGATTCTGAGCAATATAAATGAGTGTACTGCAAGCCCGAAAATTGCGCATTTAGTGTATTTTCATGCATATCAAGTTTAATGCTGATTCTTATGTAAATTGATGTGTAGAATCATATGGTCTCATTTAAAATTGATTCTGAACAATATAAATGAGTGTAATGAAAGCCCGAAAATTGCGCATTTAGTGTATTTTCATGCATATCAAGATTAATGCTGATTCTTATGTAAATTGATGTGTAGAATCATATGGTCTCATTTAAAATTGATTCTGATCAATATAAATGAGTGTACTGAAAGACCAAAAACTGCGCATTGAGTGTATTTTCATGCATATCAAGATTAATGCAGATTCTTATGTAAATTGATGTGTAGAATCATACCTTCTCATTTTAAATTAATTTCTGTGCAATATAAATGAGTGTACTGAAAGCCCGAAAATTGCGCATTTAGTGTATTTTCATGCACATCAAGAATAATGCTGATTCTTATGTAAATTGATGTGTAGAATCATATGGTCTCTTTTAAAATTGATTCAGATCAATATAAATAAAAGTACTGAAAGACCAAAAACTGTGCATTTAGTGTATTTTCATGCATATCAAGATTAATGCTGATTCTTATGAAAATTGATGTGTAGAATCATACGGTCTCATTTAAAATTGATTCTGAGCAATATAAATGAGTGTACTGAAAGCCCGAAAATTGCGCATTTAGTGTATTTTCATGCATATCAAATTAATGCTGATTCTTATGTAAATTGATGTGTGGAATCATATGGTTTCATTTAAAATTGATTCTGAGCAATATAAATGAGTGTACTGAAATACCAAAAACTGCGCATTAATGTATTTTCATGCATATCAAGATTAATGCTGATTCTTATGTAAATTGATGTGTAGAATCATATGGTCTCATTTAAAATTGATTCTGAGCAATATAAATGAGTGTACTGAAACCCGAAAATTGCGCATTTAGTGTATTTTCATGCATATCAAGATTAATGCTGATTCTTATGTAAATTGATGTGTAGAATCATACGGTCTCATTTAAAATTGATTCTGAGCAATATAAATGAGTGTACTGCAAGCCCGAAAATTGCGCATTTAGTGTATTTTCATGCATATCAAGTTTAATGCTGATTCTTATGTAAATTGATGTGTAGAATCATATGGTCTCATTTGAAATTGATTCTGAACAATATAAATGAGTGTAATGGAAGCCCGAAAATTGCGCATTTAGTGTATTTTCATGCATATCAAGATTAATGCTGATTCTTATGTAAATTTATGTGTAGAATCATAAGGTTTTATTTAAAATTGATTCTGATCACTATAAATGAGTGTACTGAAAGACCAAAAACTGCGCATTGAGTGTATTATCATGCATATCAAGATTAATGCAGATTCTTATGTAAATTGATGTGTAGAATCATACCTTCTCATTTTAAATTAATTTTTGTGCAATATAAATGAGTGTACTGAAAGCCCGAAAATTGCGCATTTAGTGTATTTTCATGCACATCAAGAATAATGCTGATTCTTATGTAAATTCATGTGTAGAATCATATGGTCTCATTTAAAATTGATTCTGATCAATATAAATGAGTGTACTGAAAGACCAAAACTGCGCATTTAGTGTATTTTCATGCATATCAAGATTAATGCTGATTCTTATGAAAATCGATGTGTAGAATCATACGGTCTCATTTAAAATTGATTCTGAGCAATATAAATGAGTGTACTGAAAGCCCGAAAATTGCGCATTTAGTGTATTTTCATGCATATCAAATTAATGCTGATTCTTATGTAAATTGATGTGTGGAATCATATGGTTTCATTTAAAATTGATTCTGAGCAATATAAATGAGTGTACTGAAAGACCGAAAATTGCGCATTTAGTGTATTTTCATGCATATCAAGATTAATGCTGATTCTTATGTAAATTGATGTGTAGAATCATATGGTCTCATTTAAAATTGATTCTGAGCAATATAAATGAATGTACTGAAAGCCCGAAAATTGCGCATTTAGTGTATTTTCATGCATATCAAGATTAATGCTGATTCTTATGTAAATTGATGTGTAGAATCATATGGTCTCATTTCACATTGATTTTGAGCGATATAAATGAGTGTACTGAAAGCCCGAAAATTGAGCATTTAGTGTATTTTCATGCATATCAAGATTAATGCTGATTCTTATGTAAATTGATGTGTAGAATCATATGGTCTCATTTAAAATTGATTCTGAGCAATATAATTGAGTGTACTGAAAGCCCGAAAATTGCGCATTTAGTGTATTTTCATGCACATCAAGATTAATGCTGATTCTTATGTAAATTGATGTGTAGAATCATATGGTCTCACTTAAAATTGATTCTGATCAATATAAATGAGTGTACTGAAAGACCAAACTGCCCATTTAGTGTATTTTCATGCATATCCAGATTAATGCTGATCCTTATATAAATTGATGTGTAGAATCATACGGTCTCATTTAAAATTGATTCTGAGCAATATAAATGAGTGTACTGAAAGCCCGAAAATTGCGCATTTAGTGTATTTTCATGCATATGAAGATTAATGCTGATTCTTATATAAATTGATGTGTAGAATCATATGGTTTCATTTAAAATTGATTCTGAGCAATATAAATGAGTGTACTGAAAGCCCGAAATTTGCGCATTTAGTGTATTTTCATGCATATCAAGATTAATGCTGATTCTTATGTAAATTGATGTGTAGAATAATATGGTTTCATTTAAAATTGATTCTGAGCAATATAAATGAATGTACTGAAAGCCCGAAAATTGCGCATTTAGTGTATTTTCATGCATATCAAGATTAATGCTGATTCTTATGTAAATTGATGTGTAGAATCATATGGTCTCATTTAAAATTGATTCTGAGCAATATAAATGAGTATACTGAATGATCAAAAACTACGCATTTAGTGTATTTTCATGCATATCAAGATTAATGCTGATTCTTATGTAAATTTATGTGTAGAATCATACGGTCTCATTTAAAATTGATTCTGAGCAACATAAATGAGTGTACTGAAAGCCCGACAATTGCGCATTTAGTGTATTTTCATGCATATCAAGATTAATGCTGATCCTTATGTAAATTGATGTGTAGAATCATATGGTCTCATTTAAAATTTATTCTGAGCAATATAAATGAGTGTACTGAAAGCCCGAAAATTGCGCATTTAGTGTATTTTCATGCATATCAAGATTAATGCTCATTCTTATGTAACATGATGTGTAGAATCATATGGTCTCATTTAAAATTGATTCTGATCAATATAAATGAGTGTACTGAAAGAAAAAAAACTGCGCATTTAGTGTATTTTCATGCATATCAAGATTAATGCGGATTCTTATGTAAATTGATGTGTAGTATCAAATGGTTTCAATTAAAATTGATTCTGAGCAATATAAATGAGTGTACTGAAAGCCCGAAAATTGCGCATTTAGTGTATTTTCATGCATATCAAGATTAATGCTGATTCTTACGTAAATTGATGTGTAGAATCATATGGTCACATTTAAAAATGATTCTGAGCAATATAAATGAGTGTACTGAAAGCCCGAAAATTGCGCATTTAGTGTATTTTCATGCATATCAAGATTAATGCTGATTCTTATGTAAATTGATGTGTAGAATCACATCGTCTCATTTAAAATTGATTCTGATCAATATAAATGAGTGTACTGAAATACCAAATCTGCGCTTTTATTGTATTTTCATGCATATCAAGATTAATGCTGATTCTTATGTAAATTGATGTGTACAATCATATGGTTACATTTAAAATTGATTCTGAGCAATATAAATGAGTGTACTGAAAGCCCGAAAATTGCGCATTTAGTGTATTTTCATGCATTTCAAGATTAATGTTGATTCTTATGTAAATTGATGTGTAGAATTATATGGTCTCATTTAAAATTGATTCTGAGCAATATAAATGAGTGTACTGAAAGCCCGAAAATTTGGCAATTAGTGTATTTTCATGCATATCAAGATAAATGCTGATTCTTATGTAAATTGATGTGTAGAATCATATGGTCTCATTTAAAATTGATTCTGAGCAATATAAATGATTGTACTGAAAGCCCGAAAATTGCGCATTTAGTGTATTTTCATGCATATCAAGATTAATGCTGATTCTTTTGTAAATTGATGTGTACAATAATATGGTTACATTTAAAATTGATTCTGAGCAATATGAATTAGTGTACTGAAAGCCCGAAACTTGCGCATTTAGTGTATTTTCATGCATAGAATCATTTGGTTTCAAGTGCGCAATTTTCGGGCTTTCAGTACACTCATTTATATTGCTCAGAATCAATTTTAAATAAGACCGTATGATTCTACACATCAATTTACATAAGAATCAGCATTAATCTTGATATGCATGAAAATACACTAAATGCGCAGTTTTTGGTTATTCAGTACACTCATTTATATTGATCAGAATCAATTTTAAATGAAACCATATGATTCTACACATGAATTTTCATGAGAATCAGCATTAATCTTGATATGCATGAAAATACACTAAATGCGCAATTTTCGGGCTTTCAGTACAATCATTTATATTGCTCAGAATCAATTTGAAATGAGACCATATGATTCTACACATCAATTTACATAAGAATCAGCATTAATCTTGATATGCATGAAAATACACTAAATGCGCAATTTTCGGGCTTTCAGTACACTCATTTATATCGCTCAGAGTGAATTTTAAATGAGACCGTATGATTCTACACGTCAATTTACATAAGAATCAGCATTAATCTTGATATGCATGAAAATACACTAAATGCGCAGTTTTTGGACTTTCAGTACAGTCATTTATATTGATCAGAATCACTTTTAAATGAGACTATGTGATTCTACACATCAATTTACATAAGAATCAGCATTAATCTTGATATGCATGAAAATACACTAAATGCCAAATTTTCGGGCTTTCTGTACACTCATTATATTGCTCGGAATCAATTTAAAATGAGACCATATGATTCTACACATCAATTTACATAAGAATCAGCATTAATCTTGATATGCATGAAAATACACTAAATGCGCCATTTTCGCGCTTTCAGTACACACATTTATATTGCTCAGAATCAATTTTAAAGGAAACCATATAATTCTACACATCAATTTACATAAGAATCAGCATTAATCTTGATATGCATGAAAATGCACTAAATGCGCAATTTTCGGGCTTTCAGTACACTCATTTATATTGCTCAGAATCAATTTTATATGAGACCGTATGATTCGACGCATCAATTTACAAAAGAATCTGCATTAATCTTGATATGCATGAAAATTCACTAAATGCGCAGTTCTTGGCATTTCAGTACAGTCATTTATATCGATCAGAATCAATTTTAAATGAGACCGTATGATTCTACACATCAATTTACATAAGAATCAGCATTAATCTTGATATGCATGAAAATTCACTAAATGCGTAATTTTCGGGCTTTCAGTACACTCATTCATATTGCTCAGAATCAATTTTAAATGAGACCGTATGATTCTACACATCAATTTACATAAGAATCAGCATTAATCTTGATATGCATGAAAATAAACTAAATGCGCAATTTTCGGGCTTTCAGTACACTCATTTATATTGCTCAGAATGAATTTTAAATTAAACCATATGATTCTACAAATCATTTTACATAAGAATCAGCATTAATCTTGAAATGCATGAAAATACACTAAATGCGCAATTTTCGGGCTTTCAGTACACTCATTTATATTGCTCAGAATCAATATTAAATGAAACCATATGATTCTACACATCAATTTACATAAGAATCAGCATTAATCTTGATATGCATGAAAATACACTAACTGCGCAATTTTCGGGATTTCAGTACATTCCTTTATATTGCTCAGAATCAATTTTAAATGAGACCATATGATTCTACACATCAATTTACATTAGAATCAGCATTAATCTTGATATGCATTAAAATACACTAAATGCGCAGTTTTTGGACTATCAGTACACTCATTTATATTGATCAGAATCAATTTGAAATGAGACCGTATGATTCTACACATCAATTTACATAAGAATCTGCATTAATCTTGATATGCGTGAAAATACACTAAATGCGCAGTTTTTGGTCATTCAGTACACTCATTTATATTGATCAGAATCAATTTTAAATTAAACCATATGATTCTACACATGAATTTTCATAAGAATCAGAATTAATCTTCATATGCATGAAAATACACTAAATGCGCTGTTTTTGGTCTTTCAGTACACTCATTTATATTGATCAGAATCAATTTTAAATGAAACCATATGATTCTACACATGAAGTTTCATAAGAATCAGCATTAATCTTGATATGCATGAAAATACACTAAATGCGCAATTTTCGGGCTTTCAGTACAATCATTTATATTGCTCAGAATCAATTTTAAATGAGCCCATATGATTCTACACATCAATTTACATAAGAATCAGCATTAATCTTGATATGCATGACAATACACTAAATGCCCAATTTTCGGGCTTTCAGTACACTCATTTATATTGCTCGGTATCATTTTTAAATGAAACCATATGATTCTACACATCAATTTACATAAGAATCAGCATTAATCTTGATATGCATGAAAATACACTAAATGCGCAATTTTCGGGCTTTCAGTACAATCATTTATATTGCTCAGAATCAATTTTAAAGGAAACCATATTTTTCTACACATCAATTTACATAAGAATCAGCATTAATCTTGATATGCATGAAAATGCACTAAATGCGCAATTTTCGGGCTTTCAGTACACTCATTTATGTTGCTCAGAATCAATTTTAAATGAGACCGTATGATTCTACATATCAATTTACATAAGAATCAGTATTAATCTTGATATGCATGAAAATACACTAAATGCGCAGTTTTTGGTCTTTCAGTACACTCATTTATATTGATCAGAACCTATTTTAAATGCAACCATATGATTATCCACATGAAGTTTCATAAGAATCAGCATTAATCTTGATATGCATGAAAATACACTGAATGCGCAATTTTCGGGCTTTCAGTACAATCATTTATATTGCTCAGAATCAATTTTAAATGAGACCATATGATTCTACACATCAATTTACATAAGAATCAGCATTAATCTTGATATGCATGAAAATACACTAAATGCGCAGTTTTTGGTCTTTCAGTACAGTCATTTATATTGATCAGAATCACTTTTAAATGAGACCATATGATTCTACACATCAATTTACATATGAATCAGCATTAATCTTGATATGCATGAAAATACACTAAATGCGCAATTTTCGGGCTATCAGTACACTCAGTTATATTGCTCAGAATCAATTTTAAATGTAAACATATGATTCTACACATCAATTTACATAAGAATCAGCATTAATCTTGATATGCTTGAAAATGCACTAAATGCGCAATTTTTGGGCTTTCATTACACTCATTTATATTGCTCAGAATCAATTTTAAATGAAACCATATGATTCTACACATCAATGTACATAAGAATCAGCATTAATCTTGATATGCATGAAAATACACTAAATGCCCAATTTTCGGGCTTTCAGTACACTCATTTATATTGCTCGGAATCAAATTTAAATGAGACCATACGATTCTACACATCAATTTACATAAGAATCAGCATTAATCTTGATATGCACGAAAATACACTAAAGGCGCAATTTTCGGGCTTTCAGTACACTCATTTATATTGCTCAGAATCAATTTTTAATGTAACCATATGATTGTACACAATAATTTACATAAGAATCAGCATTAATCTTGATATGCATGAAAATACACTAAATGCGCAGCTTCGGTCTTTCACAACACTCATTTTTATTGATCAGAATCAATTTTAAATGAGACCATAAGATGCTACACATCAATTTACATAAGAATCAGCATTAATCTTGATATGCATGAAAATACACTAAATGCGCAATTTTCGGGCTTTCAGTACACTCATTTATATCGCTCAGAGTCAATTTAAAATGAGACCATATCATTCTACACATCAATTTACATAAGAATCAGCATTAATCTTGATATGCATGAAAATACACTAAATGCCCAATTTTCGGGCTTTCAGTACACTCATTTATATTGCTCGGAATCAATTTTAAATGAGACCATATGATTCTACACATCAATTTACATAAGAATCAGCATTAATCTTGATATGCATGAAAATACACTAAATGCGCAATTTTCGGGCTTTCAGTACACTCATTTATATCGCTCAGAGAGAATTTTAAATGAGACCATATGATTTTACACATCAATTTACATAAGAATCAGCATTAATCTTGATGTGCATGAAAATACACTAAATGCGTAATTTTCGGGCTTTCAGTACTCTCATTTATATTGCTCAGAATCAATTTTAAATGAGAACGTATGATTCTACACATCAATATACATAAGAATCAGCATTAATCTTGATATGCATGAAAATACACTAAATGCGCAATATTCGGGCTTTCAGCACACTCATTTATATTGCTCAGAATCAATTTTAAATGAGACCATATGATTCTACACATCAATTTACATAAGAATCAGCATTAATCTTGATATGCATGAAAATACACTAAATGCGCAATTTTCGGGCTTTCAGTACACTCATTTATATTGCTCAGAATCAATTTTAAATGAAACCATATGATTCTACACATCAATTTACATAAGAATCAGCATTAATCCTGATATGCGTGAAAATACACTAAATACGCAGTTTTTGGTCTTTCAGTACACACATTTATGTTGATCAGAATCAATTTTAAATGAGACCATATGATTCTACACATCAATTTACATAAGAATCAGCATTAATCTTGATATGCATGAAAATACACTAAATGCGCAATTTTCGGTTTTTCAGTACACTCATTTATATTGCACAGAAATTAATTTTAAATGAGAACGTATGATTCTACACATCAATTTACATAAGAATCTGCATTAATCTTGATATGCATGAAAATACACTAAATGCGCAGTTTTTGGTCTTTCAGTACACTCATTTATATTGATCAGAATCAATTTTAAATGCGACCATATGATTCTACACATCAATTTACATAAGAATCAGCATTAATCTTGATATGCATGAAAATACACTAAATGCGCAATTTTCGGGTTTCAGTACACACATTTATATTGCTCAGAATCAAATTTAAATGAAACCATATGATTCTACACATCAATTTACATAGGAATCAGCATTAATCTTAATATGCATGAAAATACACAAAATGCGCAATTTTCGGGCTTTCAGTACAGTCATTTATATTGCTCAGAATCAATTTTAAATGAGACCGTATGATTCTACACATCAATTTACATAAGAATCAGCATTAATCTTGATATGCATGAAAATAAACTAAATGCGCAGTTTTTGGTCTTTCAATACAGTAATTTATATTGATCAGAATCAATTTTACTTGACACCATATGATTCTACACATCAATTTACATAAGAATCAGCATTAATCTTGATATGCATGAAAATACACTAAATGCGCAATTTTCGGGCTTTCAGTACACTCATTTATATTGCTCAGAATCAATTTTAAATGAAACCATATGATTCTACACATCAATTTACTTAAGAATCAGCATTAATCTTGATATGCATGAAAATACACTAAATGCGCAATTTTCGGGCTTTCAGCACACTCAATTATATTGCTCAGAATCAATTTCAAATGAGACCATATCATTCTACTCATCAATTTACATTAGAATCAGCATTAATCTTGATATGCATGAAAATACACTAAATGCGCAATTTTCGGGCTTTCAGTACACTCATTTATATTGCTCAGAATCAATTTTAAATGAGACCGTAAGATTCTACACATCAATTTACATAAGAATCAACATTAATCTTGATATGCATGAAAACACATTAATGCGCAGTTTTTGGTCTTTCAGTACAGTCATTTATATTGATTAGAATCAATTTTAAATGAGACCAGATGATTCTACACATCAATTTACATAAGAATCAGCCTTAATCTTGATATGCATGAAAATACACTAAATGCGCAATTTTCGGGCTTTCAGCACACTCAATTATATTGCTCAGAATCAATTTTAAATGAGACCATATGATTCTACACATCAATTTACATAAGAATCAGCATTAATCTTGATATGCATGAAAATACACTAAATGCGCAATTTTCGGGCTTTCAGTACACTCATTTATATTGCTCAGAATCAATTTGAAATGAGACCGTATGATTCTACACATCAATTTACATAAGAATCAGCATTAATCTTGATGTGCATGAAAATACACTAAATGCGCAACATTCGGGCTTTCAGCACACTCATTTATATTGCTCAGAATCAATTTTAAATGAAACCATATGATTCTACAGATGAATTTTCATGAGAATCAGCATTAATCTTGATATGCATGAAAAGACACTAAATGCGCAATATTCGGGCTTTCAGTACAATCATTTATATTGCTCAGAATCAAATTTAAATGAGACCATATGATTCTACACATCAATTTACATAAGAATCAGCATTAATCTTGATATGCATGAAAATACACTAAATGCGCAATTTTCGAGCTTTCAGTACACTCATTTATATCGCTCAGAGAGAATTTTAAATGAGACCATATGATTTTACACATCAATTTACATAAGAATCAGCATTAATCTTGATGTGCATGAAAATACACTAAATGCGTAATTTTCGGGCTTTCAGTACTCTCATTTATATTGCTCAGAATCAATTTTAAATGAGAACGTATGATTCTACACATCAATATACATAAGAATCAGCATTAATCTTGATGTGCATGAAAATAAACTAAATGCGCAATATTCGGGCTTTCAGCACACTCATTTATATTGCTCAGAATCAATTTTAAATGAGACCATATGATTCTACACATCAATTTACATAAGAATCAGCATTAATCTTGATATGCATGAAAATACACTAAATGCGCAATTTTCGGGCTTTCAGTACACTCATTTATATTGCTCAGAATCAATTTTAAATGAAACCATATGATTCTACACATCAATTTACATAAGAATCAGCATTAATCCTGATATGCGTGAAAATACACAAAATACGCAGTTTTTGGTCTTTCAGTACACACATTTATGTTGATCAGAATCAATTTTAAATGAGACCATATGATTCTACACATCAATTTACATAAGAATCAGCATTAATCTTGATATGCATGAAAATACACTAAATGCGCAATTTTCGGTCTTTCAGTACACTCATTTATATTGCACAGAAATTAATTTTAAATGAGAACGTATGATTCTACACATCAATTTACATAAGAATCAGCATTAATCTTGATGTGCATGAAAATACACTAAATGCGCAATAGTCGGGCTTTCAGCACACTCATTTATATTGCTCAAAATCAATTTTAAATGAGACCATATGATTCTACTCATCCATTTACATAAGAATCAGCATTAATCTTGATATGCATGAAAATACACTAAATGCGCAATTTTCGGGCTTTCAGTACATTCATTTATATTGCTCAGAATCAATTTTAAATGAAACCATATGATTCTACACATCAATTTACATAAGAATCAGCATTAATCTTGATATGCATGAAAATACAGTAAATGCGAAATTTCGGGCTTTCAGTACACTCATTTATATTGCTCAGAATCAATTTTAAATGAGACCGTATGATTCTACACATCAATTTACATAAGAATCAGCATTAATCTTGATATGCATGAAAATACACTAAATGCGCAGTTTTTGGTCTTTCAGTACACTCATTTATATTGATCAGAATCAATTTCAAATGAAACCTTATGATTCTACACATCAATTTACATAAGAACCAACATTAATCTTGATATGCATGAAAATACACTAAATGCGCAATTTTCGGGCTTTCAGTACACTCATTTATATTGCTCAGAATCAATTTTAAATGAAACCATATGATTCTACACATCAATCTACATAAGAATCAGCATTAATCCTGATATGCGTGAAAATACACTAAATACGCAGTTTTTGGTCTTTCAGTACACACATTTAGGTTGATCAGAATCAATTTTAAATGAGACCATATGATTCTACACATCATTTTACATAAAAATCAGCATTAATCTTGATATGCATGAAAATACACTAAATGCGCAATTTTCGGTCTTTCAGTACACTCATTTATATTGCACAGAAATTAATGTTAAATGAGAACGTATGATTCTACACATCAATTTACATAAGAATCTGCATTAATCTTGATATGCATGAAAATACACAAAATGCGCAATTTTCGGGCTTTCAGTACAGTCATTTATATTCCTCAGAATCAATTTTAAATGAGACCGTATGATTCTACACATCAATTTACATAAGAATCAGCATTAATCTTGATATGCATGAAAATAAACTAAATGCGCAGTTATTGGTCTTTCAATACAGTAATTTATATTGATCAGAATCAATTTTACTTGACACCATATGATTCTACACATCAATTTACATAAGAATCAGCATTAATCTTGATATGCATGAAAATACACTAAATGCGCAATTTTCGGGCTTTCAGTACACTCATTTATATGGCTCAGAATCAATTTTAAATGAAACCATAAGATTCTACACATCAATTTACATAAGAATCAGCATTAATCTTGATATGCATGAAAATACACTAAATGCGCAATTTTCGGGCTTTCAGCACACTCAATTATATTGCTCAGAATCAATTTTAAATGAGACCATATGATTCTACACATCAATTTACATAAGAATCAGCATTAAACTTGATATGCATGAAAATACACTAAATGCGCAATTTTCGGGCTTTCCGTACACTCATTTATATTGCTCAGAATCAATTTTAAATGAGACCGTAAGATTCTACACATCAATTTACATAAGAATCAACATTAATCTTGATATGCATGAAAACACATTAATGCGCAGTTTTTGGTCTTTCAGTACAGTCATTTATATTGATTAGAATCAATTTTAAATGAGACCGTATGATTCTACACATCAATTTACATAAGAATCAGCATTAATCTTGATGTGCATGAAAATACACTAAATGCGCAATTTTCGGGCTTTCAGCACACTCATTTATATTGCTCAGAATCAATTTTAAATGAGACCATATGATTCTACACATCAATTTACATGAGAATCAGCATTAATCTTGATATGCATGAAAATACACTAAATGCGCGATTTTCGGGTTTCAGTACACACATTTATATTGCTCAGAATCAAATTTAAATGAAACCATATGATTCTACACATCAATTTACATAAGAATCAGCATTAATCTTAATATGCATGAAAATACACAAAATGCGCAATTTTCGGGCTTTCAGTACAGTCATTTATATTCCTCAGAATCAATTTTAAATGAGACCGTATGATTCTACACATCAATTTACATAAGAATCAGCATTAATCTTGATATGCATGAAAATAAACTAAATGCGCAGTTATTGGTCTTTCAATACAGTAATTTATATTGATCAGAATCAATTTTACTTGACACCATATGATTCTATTACATCAATTTACATAAGAATCAGCATTAATCTTGATATGCATGAAAATACACTAAATGCGCAATTTTCGGGCTTTCAGTACACTCATTTATATGGCTCAGAATCAATTTTAAATGAAACCATAAGATTCTACACATCAATTTACATAAGAATCAGCATTAATCTTGATATGCATGAAAATACACTAAATGCGCAATTTTCGGGCTTTCAGCACACTCAATTATATTGCTCAGAATCAATTTTAAATGAGACCATATCATTCTACACATCAATTTACATAAGAATCAGCATTAATCTTGATATGCATGAAAATACACTAAATGCGCAATTTTCGGGCTTTCCGTACACTCATTTATATTGCTCAGAATCAATTTTAAATGAGACCGTAAGATTCTACACATCAATTTACATAAGAATCAACATTAATCTTGATATGCATGAAAACACATTAATGCGCAGTTTTTGGTCTTTCAGTACAGTCATTTATATTGATTAGAATCAATTTTAAATGAGACCGTATGATTCTACACATCAATTTACATGAGAATCAGCATTAATCTTGATGTGCATGAAAATACACTAAATGCGCAATTTTCAGGCTTTCAGTACACTCATTTATATTGCTCAGAATCAATTTTAAATGAAACCATATGATTCTACACATCAATTTACATAAGAATCTGCATTAATCCTGATATGCGTGAAAATACACTAAATACGCAGTTTTTGGTCTTTCAGTACACACATTTATGTTGATCAGAATCAATTTTAAATGAGACGATATGATTCTACACATCAATTTACATAAGAATCAGCATTAATCTTGATATGCATGAAAATACACTAAATGCGCAATTTCGGGCTTTCAGTACATTCATTTATATTGCTCAGAATCAATTTGAAATGAAACCATATGATTCAACACATCAATTTATATAAGAATCAGCATTAATCTTGATATGCATAAAAATACACTAAATGCGCAATTTTCGGGCTTTCAGTACACTCATTTATATTGCTCAGAATCAATTTTAAATGAGCCCGTATGATTCTACACATCAATTTACATGAGAATCAGCATTAATCTTGATATGCATGAAAATACACTAAATGCGCAGTTTTTGATCTTTCAGTACACTCATTTATATTGATCAGAATCAATTTTAAATGAGACCATATGATTCTACACATCAATTTACATAAGAATCAGCATTAATCTTGATATGCATGAAAATACACTAAATGCGCAATTTTCGGGCTTTCAGGTCATTCATTTATATTGCTCAGAATCAATTTTAAATGAAACCATATGATTCTACACATCAATTTACATAAGAATCAGCATTAATTTTGATATGCATGAAAATACACTAAATGCGCAATTTTCGGGCTTTCAGTACACTCATTTATATTGTTCAGAATCAATTTTAAATGAAACCATATGAATCTACACATCAATTTACATAAGAATCACCATTAATCTTGATATGCATGAAAATACACTAAATGCGCAATTTTCGGGCTTTCAGTACACTCATTTATATTGCTCAGAATCAATTTTAAATGAGACCATATGATTCTACACCTCAATTTACATAAGAATCAGCATTAATCTTGATATGCATGAAATTCCAGTAAATGCGCAATTTTCGAGCTTTCAGTACACTCATTTATATTGCTCAGAATCAATCTTAAATGAAACCATATGATTCTACTCATCAATTTACATAAGAATCAGCATTAATCTTGATATGCATGAAAATACACTAAATGCGCAATTTTCGGGCTTTCAGTACACTCATTTATATTGCACATAAATAGATTTTAAATGAGACCGTATGATTCTACACATCAATTTACATAAGAATCAGCATTAATCTTGATATGCATGAAAATACACTAAATGCGCAGTTTTTGGTCTTTCAGTACACTCTTTTATATTGATCAGAATCAATTTTAAATGAGACCATATGATTCTATACATCAATTTACATAAGAATCAGCATTAATCTTGATATGCATGAAAATACACTAAATGCGCAATTTTCGGGCTTTCAGTACATTAATTTATATTGCTCAGAATAATTTTAAATGAAACCATATGATTCTACACATCAATTTACATAAGAATCAGCATTAATCTTGATATGCATGAAAATACACTAAATGCGCAATTTTCGGGCTTTCAGTACACTCATTTATATCGCTCAGAATCAAATTTAAATGAAACCATATGATTCTACACATCAATTAACATAAGAATCAGCATTAATCTTGATATGCATGAAAATACACTAAATGCGCAATTTTCGGGCTTTCATTACACTCATTTATATTGTTCAGAATCAATTTTAAATGAGACCATATGATTCTACACATCAATTTACATAAGAATCAGCATTAAACTTGATATGCATGAAAATACACTAAATGCGGAATTTTCGGGCTTTCAGTACACTCATTTATATTGCTCAGAATCAATTTTAAATTAAACCATATGATTCTGCAAATCAATTTACATAAGAATCAGCATTAATCTTGATATGCATGAAAATACACTAAATGCGCAATTTTCGGGCTTTCAGTACACTCATTTATATTGCTCAGAATCAATATTAAATGAAACCATATGATTCTACACATCAATTTACATAAGAATCAGCATTATTCTTGATATGCATGAAAATACACTAAATGCGCAATTTTCGGGCTTTCAGTACACTCATTTATATTGCTCAGAATCAATTTCAAATAAGACCGTATGATTCTACACATCAATTTACATAAGAATCAGCATTAATCTTGATATGCTGAAAATACACTAAATGCGCAGTTTTTGGACTATCAGTACACTCATTTATATTGCTCAGAAACAATTTTAAATGAGACCGTATGATTCTACACATCAATTTACATAAGAATCAGCATTAATCTTGATATGCATGAAAATACACTAAATGCGCAGTTTTTGGACTTTCAGTACACTCATTTATATTGATCCGAATCAATTTTAAATGAAACCATATGATTCTACACATGAATTTTCATAAGAATCAGCATTAATCTTGATATGCATGAAAATACACTAAATGCGCAATATTCGGGCTTTCAGTACACTCATTTATAATGCTCAGTATCAATTTTAAATGAAACCATATGATTCTACACATCAATTTACATAAGAATCAGCATTAATCTTGATATGCATGAAAATACACTAAATGCGCAGTTTTTGGTCTTTCAATACAGTAATTTATATTGATAAGAATCAATTTTACTTGAGACCATATGATTCTACACATCAATTTACATAAGAATCAGCATTAATCTTGATATGCATGAAAATACACTAAATGCGCAATTTTCAGGCTTTCAGCACACTCAATTATATTGCTCAGAATCAATTTTAAATGAGACCATATGATTCTACACATCAATTTACATAAGAATCAGCATTAATCTTGATATGCATGAAAATACATTAATGCGCAATATTCGGGCTTTCAGCACACTCAATTATATTGCTCAGAATCAATTTTAAATGAGACCATATGATTCTACACATCAATTTACATAAGAATCAGCATTAATCTTGATATGCATGAAAATACACTAAATGCGCAATTTTCGGGCTTTCAGTACACTCATTTATATTGCTCAGAATCAATTTTAAATGAGACCGTATGATTCTACACATCAATTTACATAAGAATCAGCATTAATATTGATATGCATAAAAATAGACTAAATACGCAGTTTTTGGTCTTTCAGTACACACATTTATGTTGATCAGAATCAATTTTAAATGAGACCATATGAATCTACACATCAATTTACATAAGAATCAGCATTAATCTTGATATGCATGAAAATACACTATATGCGCAGTTTTTGGTCTTACAGTACATTCATTTATATTGCTCAGAATCAATTTTAAATGAAACCATATGATTCTACACATCAATTTACATAAGATTCAGCATTAGTCTTGATATGCATGAAAATACACTAAATGCGCAATTTTCGGTCTTTCAGTACCCTCATTTATATCGCTCAGAGAGAATTTTAAATGAGACCATATGATTCTACACATCAATTTACATAAGAATCAGCATTAATCTTGATGTGCATGAAAATACACTAAATGCGCAATTTTCGGGCTTTCAGTACACTCATTTATATTGCACAGAAATTAATTTTAAATGAGAACGTATGATTCTACACATCAATTTACATAAGAATCTGCATTAATCTTGATATGCATGAAAATACACTAAATGCGCAATTTTCGGGCTTTCAGTACACTCATTTATATCGCTCAAAATCAATGTGAAATGAGACCATATGATTCTACACATCAATTCACATAAGAATCAGCATTAATCTTGATATGCATAAAAATACTCTAAATGCGCAATTTTCGGGCTTTCATTACACTCATTTCTATTGTTCAGAATCAATTTTAAATGAGACCATATGATTCTACACATCAATTTACATAAGAATCAGCATTAAACTTGATATGCATGAAAATACACTAAATGCGCAATTTTCCGGCTTTCAAGTACACTCATTTATATCGCTCAAAATCAATGTGAAATGAGACCATATGATCCTACACATCAATTTACATAAGAATCAGCATTAATCTTGATATGCATGAAAATACACTAAATGCGCAGTTTTTGGTCTTTCAATACACTAATTTATATTGATCAGAATCAATTTAACTTGAGACCATATGATTCTACACATCAATTTACATAAGAATCAGCATTAATCTTGATATGCATGAAAATACACTAAATGCGCAATTTTCGGGCTTTCAGCACACTCAATTATGTTGCTCAGAATCAATTTTAAATGAGACCATATGATTCTACACATCAATTTACATAAGAATCTGCATTATTCTTGATATGCATGAAAATACACTAAATGCGCAATTTTCGGGCTTTCAGCACACTCAATTATATTGCTCAGAATCAATTTTAAATGAGACCATATGATTCTACACATCAATTTACATAAGAATCAGCATTAATCTTGATATGCATGAAAATACACTAAATGCGCAATTTTCGGGCTTTCAGTACACTCATTTATATTGCTCAGAATCAATTTGAAATGAGACCGTATGATTCTACATAACAATTTACATAAGAATCAGCATTAATCTTGATGTGCATGAAAATACACTGAATGCCAAATATTCGGGCTTTCAGCACACTCATTTATATTGCTCAGAATCAATTTTAAATGAGACCATATGATTCCACACATCAATTTACATAAGAATCAGCATTAATCTTGATATGCATGAAAATACACTAAATGCGCAATTTTCGGGTTTTCAGTGTGTAGAATCATATGGTCTCATTTAAAATTGATTCTGATCAATATAAATGACTGTACTGAAAGACCAAAACTGCGCATTTAGTGTATTTTCATGCATATCAAGATTAATGCTGATTCTTATGTAAATTGATGTGTAGAATCATACGGTTTCATTTAAAATTGATTCTGAGCAATATAAATGAGTGTACTGAAAGCCCGAAAATTGCGCATTTAGTTTATTTTCATGCATATCAAGATTAATGCTGATTCTTATGTAAATTGATGTGTAGAATCATATGGTCTCATTTAAAATTGATTCTGATCAATATAAATGACTGTACTGAAAGACCAAAAACTGCGCATTTAGTGTATTTTCATGCATATCAAGATTAATGCTGATTCTTATGTAAATTCATGTGTAGAATCATACGGTCTCATTTAAAATTGATTCTGAGCAATATAAATGAGTGTACTGAAAGCCCGAAAATTGCGCATTTAGTGTATTTTCATGCATATCAAGATTAATGCTGATTCTTATGTAAATTGACGTGTAGAATCATATGGTTTCATTTAAAATTGATTCTGAGCAATATAAATGATTGTACTGAAAGCCCGAAAATTGCGCATTTAGTGTATTTTCATGCATATCAAGATTAATGCTGATTCTTATGTAAATTGAGGTGTAGAATCATATGGTCTCATTTAAAATTGATTCTGAGCAATATAAATGAGTGTACTGAAGGCCGAAAATTGCGCATTTAGTGTATTTTCATGCACATCAAGATTAATGCTGATTCTTATGTAAATTGATGTGTAGAATCATATGGTCTCATTTAAAATTGATTCTGAGCAATATAAATGAGTGTACTGAAAGTCCAAAACTGCGCATTTAGTGTATTTTCATGCATATCAAGATTAATGCTGATTCTTATGTAAATTGATGTGTAGAATCATATGGTCTCATTTAAAATTGATTCTGAACAATATAAATGAGTGTAATGAAAGCCCGAAAATTGCGCATTTAGTGTATTTTCATTCATATCAAGATTAATGCTGATTCTTATGTAAATTGATGTATAGAATCATATGGTCTCATTTAAAATTGATTCTGATCAATATAAATGAGTGTACTGAAAGACCAAAAACTGCGCATTTAGTGTATTTTCATGCATATCAAGATTAATGCTGATTCTTATGTAAATTGATGTGTAGAATCATACGTTGTCATTTAAAATCAATTTCTGTGCAATATAAATGAGTGTACTGAAAGCCCGAAAATTGCGCATTTAGTGTATTTTCATGCATATCAAGATTAATGCTGATTGTTATGTAAATTGATGTGTAGAATCATATGGTCTCATTTAATATTGATTCTGAGCAATATAAATGAGTGTACTGAAAGCTCGAAAATTGCGCATTTAGTGTATTTTCATGCATATCAAGATTAATGCTGATTCTTATGTAAATTGATGTGTAGAATCATATGGTCTCATTTAAAATTGATTCTGAGCAATATAAATGAGTGTACTGAAACCCGAAAATTGCGCATTTAGTGTATTTTCCTGCATATCAAGATTAATGCTGATTCTTATGTAAATTGATGTGTAGAATCATATGGTCTCATTTCACATTGATTTTGAGCGATATAAATGAGTGTACTTGAAAGCCCGAAAATTGCGCATTTAGTGTATTTTCATGCATATCAAGTTTAATGCAGATTCATATGTAAATTGATGAGTAGAATCATATGGTCTCATTTAAAATTGATTCTGAGCAATATAAATGATTTTACTGCAAGTCCAAAAACTGCGCATTTAGTGTATTTTCATGCATATCAAGATTAATGCTGATTCTTATGTAAATTGATGTGTAGAATCATATCGTCTCATTTAAAATTGATTCTGATCAATATAAATGAGTGTACTGAAAGACCAAAACTGCGCATATAGTGTATTTTCATGCATATCAAGATTAATGCTGATTCTTATGTAAATTGATGAGTAGAATCATATGTTTTCATTTAAAATTGATTCTGAGCAATATAAATGATTGTACTGAAAGCCCGAAAATTGCGCATTTTGTGTATTTTCATGCATATCAAGATTAATGCTGATTCTTATGTAAATTGATGTATAGAATCATATGGTCTCATTTAAAATTGATTCTGATCAATATAAATGAGTGTACTGAAAGACCAAAAACTGCGCATTTAGTGTATTTTCATGCATATCAAGATTAATGCTGATTCTTATGTAAATTGATGTGTAGAATCATACGTTCTCATTTAAAATCAATTTCTGTGCAATATAAATGAGTGTACTGAAAGCCCGAAAATTGCGCATTTAGTGTATTTTCATGCATATCAAGATTAATGCTGATTCTTATGTAAATTGATGAGTAGAATCATATGGTTTCATTTAAGATTGATTCTGAGCAATATAAATGAGTGTACTGAAAGCTCGATAATTGCGCATTTACTGGAATTTCATGCATATCAAGATTAATGCTGATTCTTATGTAAATTGAGGTGTAGAATCATATGGTCTCATTTAAAATTGATTCTGAGCAATATAAATGAGTGTACTGAAAGCCCGAAAATTGCGCATTTAGTGTATTTTCATGCATATCAAGATTAATGCTGATTCTTATATAAATTGATGTGTAGAATAATATGGTCTCATTTAAAATTGATTCTGATCAATATAAATGACTGTACTGAAAGACCAAATACTGCGCATTTAGTGTATTTTCATGCATATCAAGATTAATGCTGATTCTTATGTAAATTGATGTGTAGAATCATACGGTCTCATTTAAAATTGATTCTGAGCAATATAAATGAGTGTACTGAAAGCCCGAAAATTGCGCATTTAGTGTATTTTCATGCATATCAAGATTAATGCTGATTCTTATGTAAATTGATGTGTAGAATCATATGGTTTCATTTAAAATTGATTCTGAGCAATATAAATGAGTTTACTGAAAGCCCGAAAATTGCGCATTTAGTGTATTTTCATGCATATCAAGATTAATGCTGATTCTTATGTAAATTGATGTGTAGAATCATATGGTCTCATTTAAAATTGATTCTGAGCAATATAAATGAGTGTACTGAAACCCGAAAATTGCGCATTTAGTGTATTTTTATGCATATCAAGATTAATGCTGATTCTTATGTAAATTGATATGTAGAATCATATGGTCTCATTTCACATTGATTTTGAGCGATATAAATGAGTGTACTTGAAAGCCCGAAAATTGCGCATTTAGTGTATTTTCATGCATATCAAGTTTAATGCAGATTCATATGTAAATTGATGAGTAGAATCATATGGTCTCATTTGAAATTGATTCTGATCAATATAAATGACTGTACTGCAAGGCCCAAAACTGCGCATTTAGTGTATTTTCATGCATATCAAGATTAATGCTGATTCTTATGTAAATTGATGTGTAGAATCATACGTTGTCATTTAAAATTAATTTCTGTGCAATATAAATGAGTGTACTGAAAGCCCGAAAATTGCGCATTTAGTGTATTTTCATGCATATCAAGATTAATGCTGATTCTTATGTAAATTGATGAGTAGAATCATATGGTTTCATTTAAAATTGATTCTGAGCAATATAAATGATTGTACTGAAAGCCCGAAAATTGCGCATTTAGTGTATTTTCATGCATATCAAGATTAATGCTGATTCTTATGTAAATTGAGGTGTAGAATCATATGGTCTCATTTAAAATTGATTCTGAGCAATATAAATGAGTGTACTGAAAGCCCGAAAATTGCGCATTTAGTGTATTTTCATGCACATCAAGATTAATGCTGATTCTTATGTAAATTGATGTGTAGAATCATATGGTCTCATTTAAAATTGATTCTGAGCAATATAAATGAGTGTACTGAAAGTCCAAAACTGCGCATTTAGTGTATTTTCATGCATATCAAGATTAATGCTGATTCTTATGTAAATTGATGTGTAGAATCATATGGTCTCATTTAAAATTGATTCTGAACAATATAAATGAGTGTAATGAAAGCCCGAAAATTGCGCATTTAGTGTATTTTCATGCATATCAAGATTAATGCTGATTCTTATGTAAATTGAAGTATAGAATCATATGGTCTCATTTAAAATTGATTCTGATCAATATAAATGACTGTACTGAAAGACCAAAAACTGCGCATTTAGTGTATTTTCATGCATATCAAGATTAATGCTGATTCTTATGTAAATTCATGTGTAGAATCATACGTTCTCATTTAAAATTAATTTCTGTGCAATATAAATGAGTGTACTGAAAGCCCGAAAATTGCGCATTTAGTGTATTTTCATGCATATCAAGATTAATGCTGATTCTTATGTAAATTGATGTGTAGAATCATATGGTCTCATTTAAAATTGATTCTGTGCAATATAAATGACTGTACTGAAAGACCAAAAACTGCGCATTAATGTATTTTCATGCATATCAAGATTAATGCTGATTCTTATGTAAATTGATGTGTAGAATCATACAGTCTCACTTAAAATTGAAATTGAGCAATATAAACGAGTGTACTGAAAGCCCGAAAATTGCGCATTTAGTGTATTTTCATGCATATCAAGATTAATGCTGATTCTTATGTACATTGATGTGTAGAATCATATGGTCTCATTTAAAATTGATTCTGAGCAATATAAATGAGTGTGCTGAAAGCCCGAAATTGCGCATTTAGTGTATTTTCATGCATATCAGGATTAATGCTGATTCTTATGCAAATTGATGTGTAGAATCATATGGTCTCATTTAAAATTGATTCTGAGCAATATAAATTAGTGTGCTGAAAGCCCGAAAATTGCGCATTTAGTGTATTTTCATGCATATCAAGATTAATGCTGATTCTTATGTGAATTGATGTGTAGAATCATATGGTCTCAATTAAAATTGATTCTGATCAATATAAATGACTGTATTGAAAGACCAAATACTGCGCATTTAGTGTATTTTCATGCATATCAAGATTAATGCTGATTCTTATGTAAATTGATGTGTAGAATCATACGGTCTCATACAAAATTGATTCTGAGCAATATCAATCAGGGTACCGAAAGCCCGAAAATTGCGCATTTAGTGTATTTTCATGCATATCTAGATTAATGCTGATTCTTATGTAAATTGATCTGTAGAATCATATGGTTTTATTTGAAATTGATTCTGAGCAATATAAATGAGTGTACTGAAAGCCCGAAAATTGCGCATTTAGTGTATTTTCATGCATATCAAGATTAATGCTGATTCTTATGTAAATTGTTGTGTAGAATCATACGGTCTCATTTAAAATTGATTCTGTGCAATATAAATGAGTGTACTGAAAGCCCGAAAATTGCGCATTTAGTGTATTTTCATGCATATCAAGATTAATGCTGATTCTTATGTAAATTGATGTGTAGAATCATATGGTTTCATTTAAAATTGACTCGGAGCGATATCAATGAGTGTACTGAAAGCCGGAAAATTGCGCATTTAGTGTATTTTCATGCATATCAAGATTAATGGTGATTCTTATGTAAATTAATGTTAGAATCATATGGTCTCATTTAAAAGTGATTCTGATCAATATAAATGACTGTACTGAAAGACCAAAAACTGCGCATTTAGTGTATTTTCATGCATATCAAGATTAATGCGGATTCTTATGTAAATTGATGTGTAGAATCATACGGTCTCATTTAAAATTGATTCTGAGCAATATAAATGAGTGTACTGAAAGCCCGAAAATTGCGCATTTAGTGTATTTTCATGCATATCAAGATTAATGCTGATTCTTATGTAAATTGATGTGTAGAATCATATGGTCTCATTTAAAATTGATTCCGAGCAATATAAATGAGTGTACTGAAAGACCGAAAATTGCGCATTTAGTGTATTTTCATGCATATCAAGATTAATGCTGATTCTTACGTAAATTGATGTTTCGAATCATACGGAATCATTTCAATTGATTCTGAGCAATATAAATGAGGGTACTGATAGCCCGAAAATTGCGCATTTAGTGCATTTTCATGCATATCAAGATTAATGCTGATTCTTATGTAAATTGATGTGTAGAATCATATGGTTTCATTTAAAATTGATTCTGAGCAATATAAATGAGTGTACTGAAAGCCCGAAAATTGCGCATTTAGTGTATTTTCATGCATATCAAGATTAATGCTGATTCTTACGTAAATTGATGTGTAGAATCATATGGTCACATTTAAAACTGATTCTGAGCAATATAAATGAGTGTACTGAAAGCCCGAATATTGCGCATTTAGTGTATTTCGATGCATATCAAGATTAATGCTGATTCTTATGTAAATTGATGTATAGAATCATATGGTTTGTTTTAAAATTGATTCTGATCAATATAAATGAGTGTACTGAAAGCCCGAAAATTGCGCATTTAGTGTATTTTCATGCATATCAAGATTAATGCTGATTCTTATGTAAATTGATGAGTAGAATCATATGGTTTCATTTAAGATTGATTCTGAGCAATATAAATGAGTGTACTGAAAGCTCGAAAATTGCGCATTTACTGGAATTTCATGCATATCAAGATTAATGCTGATTCTTATGTAAATTGAGGTGTAGAATCATATGGTCTCATTAAAAATTGATTCTGAGCAATATAAATGAGTGTACTGAAAGCCCGAAAATTGCGCATTTAGTGTATTTTCATGCATATCAAGATTAATGCTGATTCTTATGTAAATTGATGAGTAGAATCATATGGTTTCATTTAAAATTGATTCTGAGCAATATAAATGATTGTACTGAAAGCCCGAAAATTGCGCATTTAGTGTATTTTCATGCATATCAAGATTAATGCTGATTCTTATGTAAATTGAGGTGTAGAATCATATGGTCTCATTTAAAATTGATTCTGAGCAATATAAATGAGTGTACTGAAAGCCCGAAAATTGCGCATTTAGTGTATTTTCATGCACTTCAAGATTAATGCTGATTCTTATGTAAATTGATGTGTAGAATCATATGGTCTCATTTAAAATTGATTCTGAGCAATATAAATGTGTGTACTGAAAGTCCAAAACTGCGCATTTAGTGTATTTTCATGCATATCAAGATTAATGCTGATTCTTATGTAAATTGATGTATAGAATCATATGGTCTCATTTAAAATTGATTCCGATCAATATGAATGAGTGTACTGAAAGACCAAAAACTGCGCATTTAGTGTATTTTCATGCATATCAAGATTAATGCTGATTCTTATGTAAATTGATGTGTAGAATCATACGTTCTCATTTAAAATTAATTTCTGTGCAATATAAATGAGTGTACTGAAAGCCGGAAAATTGCGCATTTAGTGTATTTTCATGCATATCAAGATTAATGCTGATTCTTATGTAAATTGATGAGAAGAATCATATGGTTTCATTTAAGATTGATTCTGAGCAATATAAATGATTGTACTGAAAGCCCGAAAATTGCGCATTTACTGTATTTTCATGCATATCTAGATTAATGCTGATTCTTATGTAAATTGAGGTGTAGAATCATATGGTCTCATTTAAAATTGATTCTGAGCAATATAAATGAGTGTACTGAAAGCCCGAAAATTGCGCATTCAGTGTATTTTCATGCACATCAAGATTAATGCTGATTCTTATGTAAATTGATGTGTAGAATCATATGGTCTCATTTAAAATTGATTCTGAGCAATATAAATGAGTGTACTGAAAGTTCAAAACTGCGCATTTAGTGTATTTTCATGCATATCAAGATTAATGCTGATTCTTATGTAAATTGATGTGTAGAATCATACGGTCTCATTTAAAATTGATTCTGAGCAATATAAATGAGTGTACTGAAAGCCCGAAAATTGCGCATTTAGTGTATTTTCATGCATATCAAGATTAATGCTGATTCTTATGTAAATTGATGTGTAGAATCATATGGTCTCATTTAAAATTGATTTTGTGCAATATAAATGACTGTACTGAAAGACCAAAAACTGCGCATTAATGTATTTTCATGCATATCAAGATTAATGCTGATTCTTATGTAAATTGATGTGTAGAATCATACGGTCTCACTTAAAATTGAAATTGAGCAATATAAACGAGTGTACTGAAAGCCCGAAAATTGCGCATTTAGTGTATTTTCATGCAAATCAAGATTAATGCTGATTCTTATGTACATTGATGTGTAGAATCATATGGTCTAATTTAAAATTGATTCTGAGCAATATAAATGAGTGTGCTGAAAGCCCGAAAATTGCGCATTTAGTGTATTTTCATGCATATCAGGATTAATGCTGATTCTTATGTAAATTGATGTGTAGAATCATATGGTCTCATTTAAAATTGTTTCTGAGCAATATAAATTAGTGTGCTGAAAGCCCGAAAATTGCGCATTTAGTGTATTTTCATGCATATCAAGATTAATGGTGATTCTTATGTAAATTTATGTTAGAATCATATGGTCTCATTTAAAAGTGATTCTGATCAAGATAAATGACTGTACTGAAAGACCAAAAACTGCGCATTTAGTGTATTTTCATGCATATCAAGATTAATGCTGATTCTTATGTAAATTGATGTGTAGAATTATACGGTCTCATTTAAAATTGATTCTGAGCAATATAAATGAGTGTACTGAAAGCCCGAAAATTGCGCATTTAGTGTATTTTCATGCATATCAAGATTAATGCTGATTCTTATGTAAATTGATGTGTAGAATCATATGGTCTCATTTAAAATTGATTCCGAGCAATATAAATGAGTGTACTGAAAGACCGAAAATTGCGTATTTAGTGTATTTTCATGCATATCAAGATTAATGCTGATTCTTATGTAAATTGATGTGTAGAATCATACGGAATCATTTCAATTGATTCTGAGCAATATAAATGAGGGTACTGATAGCCCGAAAATTGCGCATTTAGTGCATTTTCATGCATATCATGATTAATGCTGATTCTTACGTAAATTGATGTGTAGAATCATATGGTCACATTTAAAATTGATTCTGAGCAATATAAATGAGTGTACTGAAAGCCCGAATATTGCGCATTTAGTGTATTTCGATGCATATCAAGATTAATGCTGATTCTTATGTAAATTGATGTATAGAATCATATGGTTTGTTTTAAAATTGATTCTGAGCAATATAAATGACTGTACTGAAAGACCAAAAACTGCGCATTTAGTGTATTTTCATGCATATCAAGATTAATGCTGATTCTTATATAAATTGATGTGTAGAATCATACGGTCTCATTTAAAATTGATTCTGAGCAATATAAATGAGTGTACTGAAAGCCCGAAAATTGCGCATTTAGTGTATTTTCATGCATATCAAGATTAATGCTGATTCTTATCTAAATTGATGTGTAGAATCATATGGTTTCATTTAAAATTGTTTCTGAGCAATATAAATGAGTGTATTGAAAGCCCGAAAATTGCGCATTTAGTGTATTTTCATGCATATCAAGCTTAATGCTGATTCTTATGTAAATTGATGTGTAGAATCATATGGTCTCATTCAAAATTGATGCTGAGCAATATAAATGAGTGTGCTGAAAGCCCGAAAATTGCGCATTTAGTGTATTTTCATGCATATCAAGATTAATGCTGATTCTTATATAAATTGATGTGTAGAATCATATGGTCTCATTTAAAATTGATTCTGATCAATTTAAATGAGTGTACTGAAAGATCAAAAACTGCGCATTTAGTGTATTTTCATGCATATCAAGATTAATGCTGATTCTTATGTAAATTGATGTGTAGAATCATACGGTCTCATTTAAAATTGATTCTGAGCAATATAAATGAGTGTACTGCAAGACCAAAAACTGCGCATTTAGTGTATTTTCATGCATATCAAGATTAATGCTGATTCTTATGTAAACTGATGTGTAGAATCATATGGTTTCATTTAAAATTATTTCTGAGCAATATAATTGAGTGTATTGAAAGCCCGAAAATTGCGCATTTAGTGTATTTCCATGCATATCAAGATTAATGCTGATTCTTATGTAAATTGATGTGTAGAATCATATGGTCTCATTCAAAATTGATTCTGAGCAATATAAATGAGTATGCTGAAAGCCCGAAAATTGCGCATTTAGTGTATTTTCATGCATATCAAGATTAATGCAGATTCTTATGTAAATTGATGTGTAGAATCATATGGTCTCATTTAAAATTGATTCTGATCAACTTAAATGAGTGTACTGAAAGATCAAAAACTGCGCATTTAGTGTATTTTCATGCATATCAAGATTAATGCTGATTCTTATGTAAGTTGTTGTGTAGAATCATACGGTCTCATTTAAAATTGATTCTGATCAATATAGATTAGTGTATTGAAAGACCAAAAACTGCGTATTTAGTGTATTTTCATGCATATCAAGATTAATGCTGCTAACTATGTAAATTGATGTGTAGAAAGATATGTTTTCATTTAAAATTGATTCCGAGCAATATAAATGAGTGTACTGAAAGCCCGAAAATTGCGCATTTAGTGTATTTTCATGCATATCAAGATTAATGCTGATTCTTTTGAAAATTGATGTATAGAATCATATGGTCTCATTTAAAATTGATTCTGTTCAACATACATGTGTGTACTGAAAGACCAAAAACTGCGTATTTAGTGTATTTTCATGCATATCAAGATTAATGCTGATTCTTATGTAAATTGATGTGTAGAATCATATGGTTTCATTTAAAATTGATTCTGAGCAATATAAATGAGTGTACTGAAAGCCCGAAAATTGCGCATTTAGTGTATTTTCATGCATATCAAGATTAATGCTGATTCTTATGTAAATTGATGTGTAGAATCATATGGTCTCATTTAAAATTGATTCCGAGCAATATAAATGAGTGTACTGAAAGCCCGAAAATTGCGCATTTAGTGTATTTACATGCATATCAAGATTAATGCTGATTCTTATGTAAATTGATGTGTAGAATCATATGGTCTCATTTAAAATTGATTCTGATCAATTTAAATGAGTGTACTGAAAGATCAAAAACTGCGCATTTAGTGTATTTTCATGCATATCAAGATTAATGCTGATTCTTATGTAAATTGATGTGTAGAATCATATGGTTTCATTTAAAATTGTTTCTGAGCAATATAAATGAGTGTATTGAAAGCCCGAAAATTGCGCATTTAGTGTATTTTCATGCATATCAAGATTAATGCTGATTCTTAAGTAAATTGATGTGTAGAATCTTATGGTCTCATTCAAAATTGATTCTGAGCAATATAAATGAGTGTGCTGAAAGCCCGACAATTGCGCATTTAGTGTATTTTCATGCATATCAAATTAATGCTGATTCTTATGTAAATTGATGTGTAGAATCATATGGTCTCATTTAAAATTGATTCTGATCAATTTAAATGAGTGTACTGAAAGATCAAAAACTGCGCATTTAGTGTATTTTCATGCATATCAAGATTAATGCTGATTCTTATGTAAATTGATGTGTAGAATCATACGGTCTCATTTAAAATTGATTCTGAGCAATATAAATGAGTGTACTGAAAGCCCGAAAATTGCGCATTTAGTGTATTTTCATGCATATCAAGATTAAAGCTGATTCTTATGTAAATTGATGTGTAGAATCATATGGTCTCATTTAAAATTGATTCTGAGCAATATAAATGAGTGTACTGAAAGCCCGAAAATTGCGCATTTAGTGTATTTTCATGCATATCAAGATTAATGCTGATTCTTATGTAAATTGATGTGTAGAATCATATGGTCTCATTTAAAATTGATTCTGATCAATATAAATGACTGTACTGAAAGACCAAAAACTGCGCATTTAGTGTATTTTCATGCATATCAAGATTAATGCTGATCCTTATATAAATTGATGTGTAGAATCATACGGTCTCATTTAAAATTGATTCTGAGCAATATAAATGAGTGTACTGAAAGCCCGAAAATTGCGCATTTAGTGTATTTTCATGCATATCAAGATTAATGCTGATTCTTATGTAAATTGATGTGTAGAATCATATGGTTTCATTTAAAATTGTTTCTGAGCAATATAAATGAGTGTATTGAAAGCCCGAAAATTGCGCATTTAGTGTATTTTCATGCATATCAAGATTAATGCTGATTCTTATGTAAATTGATGTGTAGAATCATATGGTCTCAATCAAAATTGATTCTGAGCAATATAAATGAGTGTGCTGAAAGCCCGAAAATTGCGCATTTAGTGTATTTTCATGCATATCAAGATTAATGCTGATTCTTATGTAAATTGATGTGTAGAATCATATGGTCTCATTTAAAATTGATTCTGATCAATATAAATGAGTGTACTGAAAGATCAAAAACTGCGCATTTAGTGTATTTTCATGCATATCAAGATTAATGCTGATTCTTGTGTAAATTGATGTGTAGAATCATACGGTCTCATTTAAAATTGATTCTGAGCAATATAAATGAGTGTACTGCAAGACCAAAAACTGCGCATTTAGTGTATTTTCATGCATATCAAGATTAATGCTGATTTTTATGTAAATTGATGTGTAGAATCATATGGTTTCATTTAAAATTGTTTCTGAGCAATATAATTGAGTGTATTGAAAGCCCGAAAATTGCGCATTTAGTGTATTTTCATGCATATCAAGATTAATGCTGATTCTTATGTAAATTGATGTGTAGAATCATATGGTCTCATTCAAAATTGATTCTGAGCAATATAAATGAGTGTGCTGAAAGCCCGAAAATTGCGCATTTAGTGTATTTTCATGCATATCAAGATTAATGCTGATTCTTATGTAAATTGATGTGTAGAATCATATGGTCTCATTTAAAATTGATTCTGATCAATTTAAATGAGTGTACTGAAAGATCAAAAACTGCGCATTTAGTGTATTTTCATGCATATGAAGATTAATGATGATTCTTATGTAAATTGTTGTGTAGAATCATACGGTCTCATTTAAAATTGATTCTGATCAATATAGATGAGTGTATTGAAAGACCAAAAACTGCGTATTTAGTGTATTTTCATGCATATCAAGATTAATGCTGATTACTATGTAAATTGATGTGTAGAAATATATGTTTTCATTTAAAATTGATTCCGAGCAATATAAATGAGTGTACTGAAAGCCCGAAATTTGCTCATTTAGTGTATTTTCATGCATATCAAGATTAATGCTGATTCTTTTGTAAATTGATGTATAGAATCATATGGTCTCATTTAAAATTGATTCTGTTCAACATAAATGTGTGTACTGAAAGACCAAAAACTGCGCATTTAGTGTATTTTCAGGCATATCAAGATTAATGCTGATTCTTATGTAAATTGAAGTGTAGAATCATATGGTCTCATTTAAAATTGATTCCGAGCAATATAAATGAGTGTACTGAAAGCCCGAAAATTGCGCATTTAGTGTATTTTCATGCATATCAAGATTAATGCTGATTCTTATCTAAATTGATGTGTAGAATCATATGGTTTCATTTAAAATTGATTCTGAGCAAAATAAATGAATGTACTGAAAGCCCGAAATTTGCGCATTTTGTGTATTTTCATGCATATCAAGATTAATGCTGATTCTTATGTAAATTGATGTGTAGAATAATATGGTCTCATTTAAAATTGATTCTGAGCAATATAAATGAATGTGCTGAAAGCCCGAAAATTGCGCATTGAGTGTATTTTCATGCATATCAAGATTAATGCTGATTCTTATGTAAATTGATGTGTAGAATCATATGGTCTCATTTAAAATTGATTCTGATCAATATAAATTACTGAACTGCAAGTCCCAAAACTGCGCATTTTGTGTATTTTCATGCATATCAAGATTAATGCTGATACTTATGTAAATTAATGTGTAGATTCATACGGTCTCATTTAAAATTGATTCTGAGCAATATAAATGAGTGTACTGAAAGCCCGAAAATTGCGCATTTAGTGTATTTTCATGCATATCAAGATTAATGCTGATTCTTATGTAAATTGATGTGTAGAATCTTATGGTCTCATTTAAAATTGATTCTGATCAATATACATGAGTGTACTGAATGATCAAAAACTGCGCATTTAGTGTATTTTCATGCATATCAAGATTAATGCTGATTCTTATATAAATTGATGTTTAGATTCATACGGTCTCATTTAAAATTGATTCTGAGCAATATAAATGAGTGTACTGAATGATCAAAAACTGCGCATTTAGTGTATTTTCATGCATATCAATATTAATGCTGGTTCTTATCTAAATTGATGTGTAGAATCATATGGTTTCATTTAAAATTGATTCTGAGCAATATAAATGAATGTAATGAAAGCCCGAAATTTGCGCATTTTGTGTATTTTCATGCATATCAAGATTAATGCTGACTCTTATGTAAATTGATGTGTAGAATAATATGGTCTCATTTAAAATTGATTCTGAGCAATATAAATGAATGTGCTGAAAGGCCGAAAATTGCGCATTGAGTTTATTTTCATGCATATCAAGATTAATGCTGATTCTTATGTAAATTGATGTGTAGAATCATATGGTCTCATTTAAAATTGATTCTGATCAATATAAATGACTGAACTGCCAGACCAAAAATTGCGCATTTAGTGTATTTTCATGCATATCAAGGTTAATGCTGATTCTTATGTAAATTGATGTGTAGAATCATATGGTCTCATTTAAAATTGATTCTGATCAATATAAATGAGTGTACTGAATGATCAAAAACTGCGCATTTAGTGTATTTTCATGCATATCAAGATTAATGCTGATTCTTATGTAAATTGATGTGTAGAATCATATGGTTTCATTTAAAATTGATTCTGAGCAGTATAAATGAATGTACTGAAGCCCGAAATTTGCGCATTTTGTGTATTTTCATGCATATCAAGATTAATGCTGATTCTTATGTAAATTGATGTGTAGAATCATACGGTCTCATTTAAAATTGATTCTGATCAATATAAATGAGTGTACTGATAGCCCGAAAATTGCGCATTTAGTGTATTTTCATGCATATCAAGATTAATGCTGATTCTTATGTAAATTCATATGTAGGATCGCATGGTTTGATTTGAAATTGTTTCTGATCAATATAAATGAGTGTACTGAAAGGCCAAAAACTGCGCATTTAGTGTATTTTCATGCATATCTAGATTAATGTTGATTTTTATGTAAATTGATGTGTAGAATCATATGGTCTCATTTAAAATTGATTCTGATCAATATAGATGAGTGTACTGAAAGACCAAAAACTGCGCATTTAGTGTATTTTCATGCATATCAAGATTAATGCTGATTCTTATGTAAATTGATGTGTAGAATCATACGGTCTCATTTAAAATTGATTCTGAGCAATATAAATGAGTGTACTGAAAGCCCGAAAATTGCGCATTTAGTGTATTTTCATGCATATCAAGATTAATGCTGATTCTTATGTAAATTGATGTGTAGAATCATATGGTTTAATTTATAATTGATTCTGAGCAATATAAATGAATGTACTGAAAGCCCGAAAATTGCGCATTTAGTGTATTTTCATGCATATCAAGATTAATGCTGATTCTTATGTAAATCGATGAGTAGAATCATATGGTCTCATTTAAAATTGATTTTGAGCAATATAAGTGAGTGTGCTGAAAGCCCGAATATTGCGCATTTAGTGTATTTTCATGCATATCAACATTAATTCTGATTCTTATGTAAATTGATATGTAGAATCATACGGTCTCATTTAAAATTGATTCTGAGCAATATAAATGAGTGTACTGAAGGCCCGAAAATTGCGCATTTAGTTTATTTTCATGCATATCAAGATTAATGCTGATTCTTATCTAAATTGATGTGTAGAATCATATGGTTTCATTTAAAATTGATTCTGAGCAATATAAATGAATGTACTGAAGCCCGAAATTTGCGCATTTTGTGTATTTTCATGCATATCAAGATTAATGTTGATTCTTATGTAAATTGATGTGTAGCATCGTACGGTCTCATTTAAAATTGATTCTGAGCAATATAAATGAGTGTACTGAAAGCCCGAAAATTGCGCATTTAGTGTATTTTCATGCATATCAAGATTAATGCTGATTCTTATGTAAATTGATGTGTAGAATCATATGGTCTCATATAAAATTGATTCTGATCAATATAAATGAGTTTACTGAATGATCAAAAACTGCGCATTTAGTGTATTTTCATGCATATCAAGATTAATGCTGATTCTTATATAAATTGATGTGTAGATTCATACGGTCTCATTTAAAAATGATTCTGAGCAATATAAATGAGTGTACTGATAGCCCGAAAATTGCGCATTTAGTGTATTTTCATGCATATCAAGATTAATGCTGATTCTTATGTAAATTGATGTGTAGGATCACATGGTTTGATTTGAAATTGTTTCTGATCAATATAAATGAGTGTACTGAAAGGCCAAAAACTGCGCATTTAGTGTATTTTCATGCATATCTAGATTAATGTTGATTTTTATGTAAATTGATGTGTAGAATCATATGGTCTCATTTAAAATTGATTCTGATCAATATAGATGAGTCTACTGAAAGGCCAAAAACTGCGCATTTAGTGTATTTTCATGCATATCAAGATTAATGCTGATTCTTATCTTAATTGATGTGTAGAATCATATGGTCTCATTTAAAATTGATTCTGATCAATTTAAATGAGTGTACTGAAAGATAAAAATTTGCGCATTTAGTGTATTTTCATGCATATCAAGACTAATGCTGATTCTTATGTAAATTGATGTGTAAAATCATACGGTCTCATTTAAAATTGATTCTGAGCAATATAAATGAGTGTACTGAAAGACAAAAACTGCGCATTTAGTGTATTTTCATGCATATCAAGATTAATGCTGATTCTTATGTAAATTGTTGTGTAGAATCATACGGTCTCATTTAAAATTGATTCTGAGCAATATAAATGAGTGTACTGAAAGCCCGAAAATTGCGCATTTAGTGTATTTTCATGCATATCAAGATTAATGCTGATTCTTATGTAAATTGATGTGTAGAATCATACGGTCTCATTTAAAATTGATTCTGAGCAATATAAATGAGTGTACTGAAAGCCCGAAAATTGCGCATTTATGTATTTTCATGCATATCAAGATTAATGCTGATTCTTATGTAAATTGATGTGTAGAATCATACGGTCTCATTTAAAATTGATTCTGAGCAATATAAATGAGTGTACTGAAAGCCCGAAAATTGCGCATTTAGTGTATTTTCATGCATATCAAGATTAATGCTGATTCTTATGTAAATTGATGTGTAGATTCATATGTTCTCATTTAAAACTGATTCTGATCAACATAAATGTGTGTACTGAAAGACCAAAAACTGCGTATTTAGTGTATTTTCATGCATATCAAGATTAATGCAGATTCTTATGTAAATTGATGTGTAGAATCATATGGTTTCATTTAAATTGATTCTGAGCAATATAAATGAGTGTACTGAAAGCCCGAAAATTGCGCATTTAGTGTATTTTCATGCATATCAAGATTAATGCTGATTTTTATGTAAATTGATGTGTAGAATCATATGGTCTCATTTAAAATTGATTCTGAGCAATATAAATTAGTGTACTGAAAGCCCGAAAATTGCGCAGTTAGTGTATTTTCATGCATATCAAGATTAATGCTGATTCTTATGTAAATTGATGTGTAGAATCATATGGTCTCATTCAAAATTGATTCTGATCAATATAAATGAGTGTACTGAATGATCAAAAACTGCGCATTTAGTGTATTTTCATGCATATCAAGATTCATGCTGATTCTTATGTAAATTGATGTGTAGATTCATACGGTCTCATTTAAAATTGATTCTGAGCAATATAAATGAGTGTACTGATAGCCCGAAAATTGCGCATTTAGTGTATTTTCATGCATATCAAGATTAATGCTGATTCTTATGTAAATTAATGTGTAGAATCATATGGTTTCATTTAAAATTGATTCTGAGCAATATAAATGAATGTACTGAAAGCCCGAAAATTGCGCATTTAGTGTATTTTCATGCATATCAAGATTAATGCTGATTCTTATGTAAATCGATGAGTAGAAACATATGGTCTCATTTAAAATTGATTTTGACAATATAAATGAGTGTGCTGAAAGCCCGAATATTGCGCATTTAGTGTATTTTCATGCACATCAAGATTAATGCTGATTCTTATGTAAATTGATGTGTAGAATCATACGGTCTCATTTAAAATTGATTCTGAGCAATATAAATGAGTGTACTGAAAGCCCGAAAATTGCGCATTTAGTGTATTTTCATGCATATCAAGATTAATGCTGATTCTTATGTAAATTGATGTGTAGAATCATATGGTTTCATTTAAAATTGATTCTGAGCAATATAAATGAGTGTACTGAAAGCCCGAAAATTGCGCATTTAGTGTATTTTCATGCATATCAAGATTAATGCTGATTCTTATGTAAATTGATGTGTAGATTCATACGGTCTCATTTAAAATTGATTCTGAGCAATATAAATGAGTGTACTGATAGCCCGAAAATTGCGCATTTAGTGTATTTTCATGCATATCAAGATTAATGCTGATTCTTATGTAAATTAATGTGTAGAATCATATGGTTTCATTTAAAATTGATTCTGAGCAATATAAATGAATGTACTGAAAGCCCGAAAATTGCGCATTTAGTGTATTTTCATGCATATCAAGATTAATGCTGATTCTTATGTAAATCGATGAGTAGAAACATATGGTCTCATTTAAAATTGATTTTGACAATATAAATGAGTGTGCTGAAAGCCCGAATATTGCGCATTTAGTGTATTTTCATGCACATCAAGATTAATGCTGATTCTTATGTAAATTGATGTGTAGAATCATACGGTCTCATTTAAAATTGATTCTGAGCAATATAAATGAGTGTACTGAAAGCCCGAAAATTGCGCATTTAGTGTATTTTCATGCATATCAAGATTAATGCTGATTCTTATGTAAATTGATGTGTAGAATCATATGGTTTCATTTAAAATTGATTCTGAGCAATATAAATGAGTGTACTGAAAGCCCGAAAATTGCGCATTTAGTGTATTTTCATGCATATCAAGATTAATGCTGATTCTTATGTAAATTGATGTGTAGAATCATATGGTTTCATTTAAAATTGATTCTGAGCAATATAAATGAATGTACTGAAAGCCCGAAAATTGCGCATTTAGTGTATTTTCATGCATATCAAGAATAATGCTGATTCTTATGTAAATCGATGAGTAGAATCATATGGTCTCATTTAAAATTGATTTTGAGCAATAGAAAGGAGTGTGCTGAAAGCCCGAATATTGCGCATTTAGTGTATTTTCATGCACATCAAGATTATTGCTGATTCTTATGTAAATTGATGTGTAGAATCATACGGTCTCATTTAAAATTGATTCTGAGCAATATAAATGAGTGTACTGAAACCCGAAAATTGCGCATTTAGTGTATTTTCATGCATATCAAGATTAATGCTGATTCTTATGTACATTGATGTGTAGAATCATATGGTTTCATTTCACATTGGTTTTGAGCGATATAAATGAGTGTACTTGAAAGCCCGAAAATATCGCATTTAGTGTATTTTCATGCATATAAATTTTAATGCTGATTCTTATGTAAATTGATGTGTAGAATCATATGGTCTCATTTAAAATAGATTCTGAACAATATACATGAGTGTACTGAAAGCCCGAAAATTGCGCAGTTAGTGTATTTTCATGCATATCAAGATTAATGCAGATTCTTATGTAAATTGATGTGTAGAATCATACGTTCTCATTTAAAATTAATTTCTGTGCAATATAAATGAGTGTACTGAAAGCCCGAAAATTGCGCATTTAGTGTATTTTCATGCATATCAAGATTAATGCTGATTCTTATGTAAATTGATGAGTAGAATCATATGGTTTCATGTAAAATTGACTCTGAGCAATATAAATGAGTGTACTGATAGCCCGAAAATTGCGCATTTAGTGTATTTTCATGCATATCAAGTTTAATGCTGATTCTTATGTAAATTGATGTGTAGAATAATATGGTCTCATTTAAAATTGATTCTGAACAATATAAATGAGTGTACTGAAAGCCTAAAAACTGCGCATTTAGTGTATTTTCATGCATATCAAGATTAATGCTTATTCTTATGTAAATTGATGTGTAGATTCATACGGTCTCATCTATAATTGATTCTGAGCAATATAAATGAGTGTACTGATAGCCTGAAAATTGCGCATTTATTGTATTTTCATGCATATCAAGATTAATGCTGATTCTTATGTAAATTGATGTGTAGAATCATATGGTTTGATTTGAAATTCTTTCTGATCAATATAAATGAGTGTACTGAAAGGCCAAAAACTGCGCATTTAGTGTATTTTCATGCATATCTAGATTAATGTTGATTTTTATGTAAATTGATGTGTAGAATCATATGGTCTCATTTGAAATTGATTCTGATCAATATAAATGAGTGTACTGATAGCCCGAAAATTGCGCATTTAGTGTATTTTCATGCATATCAAGATTAATGCTGATTCTTATGTAAATTGATGTGTAGAATCATATGGTTTCATTTAAAATTGATTCTGAGCAATATAAATGAATGTACTGAAAGCCCGAAAATTGCGCATTTAGTGTATTTTCATGCATATCAAGATTAATGCTGATTCTTATGTAAATCGATGAGTAGAATCATATGGTCTCATTTAAAATTTATTTTGAGCAATATAAATGAGTGTGCTGAAAGCCCGAATATTGCGCATTTAGTGTATTTTCATGCACATCAAGATTAATGCTGATTCTTATGTAAATTGATGTGTAGAATCATACGGTCTCATTTGAAATTGATTCTGAGCAATATAAATGAGTGTACTGAAAGTCCGAAATTTGCGCATTTAGTGTATTTTCATGCATATCAAGATTAATGCTGATTCTTATGTAAATTGATGTGTAGAATCATATGGTTTCATTTAAAATTGATTCTGATCAATATAAATGAGTGTACTGAAAGCCCGAAAATTGCGCATTTAATATATTTTCATGCATATCAAGATTAATGCAGATTCTTATGTAAATTGATGTGTAGAATCATACGTTCTCATTTAAAATTAATTTCTGTGCAATATAAATGAGTGTACTGAAAGCCCAAAAACTGCGCATTTAGTGTATTTTCATGCATATCTAGATGAATGTTGATTTTTATGTAAATTGATGTGTAGAATCATAAGGTCTCATTTAAAATTGATTCTGATCAATATAAATGTGTGTACTGAAAGCCCGAAAATTGCGCATTTAGTGTATTTTCATGCATATCAAGATTAATGCTGATTCATATGTAAATTGATGTGTAGAATCATATGGTTTCATTTAAAATTGATTCTGAGCAATATAAATGAATGTACTGAAAGCCCGAAAACTGCGCATTTAGTGTATTTTCATGCATATCAAGATTAATGCTGATTCTTATGTAAATTGATGTGTAGAATCATATGGTTTCATTTAAAATTGATTCTGAGCAATATAAATGAATGTACTGGAAGCCCGAAAATTGCGCATTTAGTGTATTTTCATGCATATCAATATTAATGCTGATTCTTATGTAAATCGATGAGTAGAATCATATGGTCTCATTTAAAATTTATTTTGAGCAATATAAAGGAGTGTGCTGAAAGCCCGAATATTGCGCATTTAGTGTATTTTCATGCACATCAAGATTAATGCTGATTCTTATGTAAATTGATGTGTAGAATCATACGGTCTCATTTAAAATTGATTCTGAGCAATATAAATGAGTGTACTGAAAGCCCGAAAATTGCGCATTTAGTGTATTTTCATGCATATCAAGATTAATGCTGATTCTTATGTAAATTGATGTGTAGAATCATATGGTTTCATTTAAAATTGATTCTGAGCAATATAAATGAGTGTACTGAAAGCCCGAAAATTGCGCATTTAGTGTATTTTCATGCATATCAAGATTAATGCTGATTCTTATGTAAATTGTTGTGTAGAATCATATGGGCTCATTTGAAATTGATTCTGAGCAATATAAATGAGTGTACTGAAACCCGAAAATTGCGCATTTAGTGTATTTTCATGCATATCAAGATTAATGCTGATTCTTATGTAAATTGATGTGTAGAATCATATGGTCTCATTTCACATTTGTTTTGAGCGATATAAATGAGTGTACTTGAAAGCCCGAAAATATCGCATTTAGTGTATTTTCATGCATATAAATTTTAATGCTGATTCTTATGTAAATTGATGTGTAGAATCATATGGTCTCATTTAAAATTGATTCTGAAAATTATACATGAGTGTACTGAAAGCCCGAAAATTGCGCATTAATGTATTTTCATGCATATCAAGATTAATGCAGAATCTTATGTAAATTGATGTGTAGAATCATACGTTCTCATTTGAAATTAATTTCTGTGCAATATAAATGAGTGTACTGAAAGCCCGAAAATTGCGCATTTAGTGTATTTTCATGCATATCAAGATTAATGCTGATTCTTATGTAAATTGATGAGTAGAATCATATGGTTTCATTTAAAATTGATTCTGAGCGATATAAATGAGTGTAATGATAGCCCGAAAATTTCGCATTTAGTGTATTTTCATGCATATCAAGTTTAATGCTGATTCTTCTGTAAATTGATGTGTAGAATAATATGGTCTCATTTAAAATTGATTCTGAACAATATAAATGAGTGTACTGAAAGCCCAAAAACTGCGCATTTAGTGTATTTTCATGCATATCAAGATTAATGCTGATTCTTATGTAAATTGATGTGTAGATTCATACGGTCTCATTTCAAATTGATTCTGAGCAATATAAATGAGTGTACTGATAGCCCGAAAATTGCGCATTTAGTGTATTTTCATGCATATCAAGATTAATGCTGATTCTTATGTAAATTGATGTGTAGAATCATATGGTCTCATTTAAAATTGATTCTGAGCAATATAAATGAGTGCACTTGAAAGCCCGAAAATTTCGCATTTAGTGTATTTGCATGCATATCAATTTTAATGCTGATTCTTATGTAAATTGATGTGTAGAATCATATGGTCTCATTTAAAATTGATTCTGAACAATATAAATGAGTGTACTGAAAGCCCGAAAATTGCGCATTTAGTATTTTTTCATGCATATCAAGATTAATGCAGATTCTTATGTAAATTGATGTGTAGAATCATACGTTCTCATTTAAAATCAATTTCTGTGCAATATAAATGAGTGTACTGAAAGCCCGAAAATTGCGCATTTAGTGTATTTTCATGCATATCAAGATTAATGCTGATTCTTATGTAAATTGATGAGTAGAATCATATGGTTTCATTTAAAATTGATTCTGAGCAATATAAATGAGTGTACTGAAAGCCCTAAAATTGCGCATTTAGTGTATTTTCATGCATATCAAGTTTAATGCTGATTCTTATGTAAATTGATGTGTAGAATAATATGGTCTCATTTAAAATTGATTCTGAACAATATAAATGAGTGTACTGATAGCCCAAATATTGCACATTTAGTGTATTTTCATGCATATCAAGATTAATGCTGATTCTAATGTAAATTGATGTGTAGAATCATATGGTTTGATTTGAAATTCTTTCTGATCAATATAAATGAGTGTACTGAAAGCCCAAATACTGCGCATTTAGTGTATTTTCATGCATATGTAGATTAATGCTGATTTTTATGTAAATTGATGTGTAGAATCATACGGTCTCATTTAAAATTGATTCTGAGCAATATAAATGAGTGTACTGAAAGCCGGAAAATTGCGCATTTAGTGTATTTTCATGCATATCAAGATTAATGCTGATTCTTATGTAAATTGATGTGTAGAATCATATGGTTTAATTTAAAATTGATTCTGAGCAATATAAATGAGTGTACTGAAAGCCCGAAAATTGCGCATTATTGTATTTTCATGCATATCAAGATTAATGCTGATTCTTATGTAAATTGATGTGTAGAATCATATGGTCTCATTTCACATTGGTTTTGAGCGATATAAATGAGTGTACTTGAAAGCCCGAAAATTTCGCATTTAGTGTATTTGCATGCATATCAATTTTAATGCTGATTCTTATGTAAATTGATGTGTAGAATCATATGGTCTCATTTAAAATTGATTCTGAACAATATAAATGAGTGTACTGAAAGCCCGAAAATTGCGCATTTAGTATTTTTTCATGCATATCAAGATTAATGCAGATTCTTATGTAAATTGATGTGTAGAATCATACGTTCTCATTTAAAATTAATTTCTGTGCAATATAAATGAGTGTACTGAAAGCCCGAAAATTGCGCATTTAGTGTATTTTCATGCATATCAAGATTAATGCTGATTCTTATGTAAATTGATGAGTAGAATCATATGGTTTCATTTAAAATTGATTCTGAGCAATATAAATGAGTGTACTGAAAGCCCTAAAATTGCGCATTTAGTGTATTTTCATGCATATCAAGTTTAATGCTGATTCTTATGTAAATTGATGTGTAGAATAATATGGTCTCATTTAAAATTGATTCTGAACAATATAAATGAGTGTACTGATAGCCCAAATATTGCACATTTAGTGTATTTTCATGCATATCAGGATTAATGCTGATTCTAATGTAAATTGATGTGTAGAATCATATGGTTTGATTTGAAATTCTTTCTGATCAATATAAATGAGTGTACTGAAAGCCCAAATACTGCGCATTTAGTGTATTTTCATGCATATGTAGATTAATGCTGATTTTTATGTAAATTGATGTGTAGAATCATACGGTCTCATTTAAAATTGATTCTGAGCAATATAAATGAGTGTACTGAAAGCCGGAAAATTGCGCATTTAGTGTATTTTCATGCATATCAAGATTAATGATGATTCTTATGTAAATTGATGTGTAGAATCATATGGTTTAATTTAAAATTGATTCTGAGCAATATAAATGAGTGTACTGAAAGCCCGAAAATTGCGCATTATTGTATTTTCATGCATATCAAGATTAATGCTGATTCTTATGTAAATTGATGTGTAGAATCATATGGTCTCATTTGAAATTGATTCTGATCAAAATAAATGACTGTACTGAAAGCCCGAAAATTGCGCATTTAGTGTATTTTCATGCATATCAAGATTAATGCTGATTCTTATGTAAATTGATGTGTAGAATCATATGGTTTCATTTAAAATTAATTCTGAGCAATATAAATGAATGTACTGAAAGCCCGAAAATTGCGCATTTAGTGTATTTTCATGCATATCAAGATTAATGCTGATTCTTATGTAAATCGATGATTAGAATCATATGGTCTCATTTAAAATTGATTTTGCGCAATATAAATGTGTGTACTGAAAGACCAAAAACTGCGTATTTAGTGTATTTTCATGCATATCAAGTTTAATGCAGATTCATATGTAAATTGATGTGTAGAATGATATGGTCTCATTTAAAATTGATTGTGAACAATATAAATGAGTGTAATGAAAGCCCGAAAATTGCGCATTTAGTGTATTTTCATGCATATCAAGATTAATGCTGATTCTCATGTAAATTGATGTGTAGAATCATATGGTCTCATTTAAAATGGATGCTGATCAACATAAATGTGAGTACTGAAAGACCAAAAACTGCGTATTTATTGTATTTTCATGCATATCAAGATTAATGCTGATTCTTATGTAAATTGATGTGTAGAATCATATGGTTTCATTTAAAATTGATTCTGAGCAATATAAATGAGTGTACTGAAAGCCCGAAAATTGCGCATTTAGTGTATTTTCATGCATATCAAGATTAATGCTGATTCTTATGTAAATTGATGTGTAGAATCATATGGTCTCATTTAAAATTGATTCTGAGTAATATAAATGAGTGTACTGAACGCCCGAAAATTGCGCATTTAGTGTATTTTCATGCATATCAAGATTAATGCTGATTCTTTTGTAAATTGATGTGTAGAATCATATGGTCTCATTTAAAATTGATTCTGATCAATATAAATGACTGTACTGAAAGACCAAAAACTGCGCATTTAGTGTATTTTCATGCATATCAAGATTAATGCTGATTCTTATGTAAATTCATGTGTAGAATCAGACGGTCTCATTTAAAATTGTTTCTGAGCAATATAAATGAGTGTACTGAAATCCCGAAAACTGCGCATTTAGTGTATTTTCATGCATATCAAGATTAATGCTGATTCTTATGTAAATTGATGTGTAGAATCTTATGGTATAATTTAAAATTGATTCTGGGCAATATAAATGAGTGTACTGAAAGCCCGAACGTTGGGCATTTAGTGTATTTTCATGCATATCAAGATTAATGTTGATTCTTATGTAAATTGATGTGTAGAATCATATGGTCTCATTTAAAATTGATTCTGAGCAATATAAATGAGTGTACTGAAAGACCAAAACTGCGAATTTAGTGTATTTTCATGCATATCAAGATTAATGCTGATTCTTATGTAAATTGATGTGTAGAATCATATGGTCTCATTTAAAATTGATTCTGAGCAATATAAATGAGCGTACTGAAAGCCCGAAAATTGCGCATTTAGTGTATTTTCATGCACATCAAGATTAATGCTGATTCTTATGTAAATCGATGTGTAGAATCATACGGTCTCATTTAAAATTGATTCTGAGCAATATAAATGACTGTACTGAAAGAACAAAAACTGCGCATTTAGTGTATTTTCATGCATATCAAGATTAATGCTGATTCTTATGTAAATTGATGTGTAGAATCATACGGTCTCATTTAAAATTAATTTCTGTGCAATATAAATGAGTGTACTGAAAGCCCGAATATTGCGCATTTAGTGTATTTTCATGCATATCAAGATTAATGCTGATTCATATGTAAATTGATGAGTAGAATCATATGGTTTCATTTAAAATTGATTCTGAGCAATATAAATGATTGTACTGACAGCCCGAAAATTGCGCATTTAGTGTATTTTCATGCATATCAAGATTAATGCTGATTCTTATGTAAATTGATGTGTAGAATCATATGGTCTCATTTAAAATTGATTTTGAGCAATATAAATGAGTGTACTGAAAGACCAAAACTGCGAATTTAGTGTATTTTCATGCATATCGAGATTAATGCTGATTCTTATGTAAATTGATGTGTAGAATCATATGGTCTCATTTAAAATTGATTCTGAGCAATATAAATGAGCGTACTGAAAGCCCGAAAATTGCGCATTTAGTGTATTTTCATGCACATCAAGATTAATGCTGATTCTTATGTAAATCGATGTGTAGAATCATACGGTCTCATTTAAAATTGATTCTGAGCAATATAAATGACTGTACTGAAAGAACAAAAACTGCGCATTTAGTGTATTTTCATGCATATCAAGATTAATGCTGATTCTTATGTAAATTGATGTGTAGAATCATACGCTCTCATTTAAAATTAATTTCTGTGCAATATAAATGAGTGTACTGAAAGCCCGAATATTGCGCATTTAGTGTATTTTCATGCATATCAAGATTAATGCTGATTCATATGTAAACTGATGAGTAGAATCATATGGTTTCATTTAAAATTGATTCTGAGCAATATAAATGATTGTACTGACAGCCCGAAAATTGCGCATTTAGTGTATTTTCATGCATATCAAGATTAATGCTGATTCTTATGTAAATTGATGTGTAGAATCATATGGTCTCATTTAAAATTGATTCTGAGCAATATAAATTAGTGTACTGAAAGCCCGAAAATTGCGCATTTAGTGTATTTTCATGCACATCAACATTAATGCTGATTCTTATGTAAATTGAGGTGTAGAATCATATGGTCTCATTTAAAATTGATTCTAATCAATAAAAATGAGTGTACTGAAAGCCCGATAATTGCGTATTTAGTGTTTTTTCATGCTCATCAAGATTAATATTGATTCTTATGTAAATTGATGTTTAGAATCATATTGTCTCATTTAAAATTGATTCTGAACAATATAAATGAGTGTACTGAAAGCCCGAAAATTGCGCAATTAGTGTATTTTCATGCATATCAATATTAATGCTGATTCTTATGTAAATTGATGTGTAGAATCATATGGTCTCATTTTTAATTGATTCTGATCCATACAAATGAGTGTACTGAAAGTCCAAAAACTGCGCATTTAGTGTATGTTCATGCATATCAAGATTAATGCTGATTCTTATGTAAATTGATGTGTAGAATCATACGTTCTCATTTAAATTTAATTTCTGTGCAATATAAATGAGTGTACTGAATGCCCGAAAATTGAGCATTTAGTGTATTTTCATGCATATCAAGATTAATGCTGATTCTTATGTAAATTGACGAGAAGAATCATATGGTTTCATTTAAAATTTATTCTGAGCAATATAAATGATTGTACTGAAAGCCCTAAAATTGCGCATTACTGTATTTTCATGCATATCAAGATTAATGCTGATTCTTATGTAAATTGATGTGTAGAATCATATGGTCTCATTTCACATTGATTCTGAGCAATATAAATGAGTGTACTGAAAGCCCGAAAATTGCGCATTTAGTGTATTTTCATGCACATCAAGAGTAATGCTGATTCTTATGTAAATTGATGTGTAGAATCATACGGTCTCATTTAAAATTGAATCTGAGCAATATAAATGAGTGTACTGAAAGACCAAAAACTGCGCATTTAGTGTATTTTCATGCATATCAAGATTAATGCTGATTCTTATGTAAATTGCTGTGTAGAATCATATGGTCTCATTTTTAATTGATTCTGATCCACACAAATGAGTGTACTGAAAGACCAAAAACTGCGCATTTTGTGTATTTTCATGCATATCAAGATTAATGCAGATTCTTATGTAAATTGATGTGTAGAATCATACGTTCTCATTTAAAATTAATTTCTGTGCAATATAAATGTGTGTACTGAAAGCCCGAAAATTGCGCATTTAGTGTATTTTCATGCATATCAAGATTAATGCTGATTCTTATGTCAATTGCTGTGTAGAATCATATGGTCTCATTTAAAATTGATTCTGAGCAATATAAATGAGTGTACTGAAAGCCTGAAAATTGCGCATTTAGTGTATTTTCATGCACATCAAGATTAATGCTGATTCTTACGTAAATTGATGTGTAGAATCATATGGTCTCATCTAAAATTGATTCTGATCAACATAAATGTGTGTACTGAAAGACCAAATACTGCGTATTTAGTGTATTTTCATGCATACCAAGATTAATGCTGATTCTTATGTAAATTGATGTGTAGAATCACATGGTCTCATTTGAAATTGATTCTGAGCAATATAAATGAGTGTACTGAAAGCCCGAAAATTTCGCATTTAATGTATTTTCATGCATATCAAGATTAATGCTGTTTCTTATGTAAATGGATGTGTAGAATCATATGGTCTCATTTAAAATTGATTAGGAGCAATATAAATGTGTGTACTGAAAGCCCGAAAATTGCGCATTTAGTGTATTTTCATGCATATCAAGATTAATGCTGATTCTTATGTAAATTGATGTGTAGAATCATATGGTCTCATTTAAAATTGATTCTAATCAATATAAATGAGTGTACTGAAAGAACAAAAACTGCGCATTTATTGTATTTTCATGCATATCAAGATTAATGCTGATTCTTATGTAAATTGTTGTTTAGAATCATACGGTCTCATTTAAAATTGATTCTGAGCAATATAAATGAGTGTACTGAAAGCCCGAAAATTGCGCATTTAGTGTATTTTCATGCATATCAAGATTAATGCTGATTCTTATGTAAATTGATGTGTAGAATCATATGGTTTAATGTAAAATTGATTCTGAGCAATATAAATGAGTGTACTGAAAGCCCGAAAATTGCGCATTTAGAGTATTTTCATGCATATCAAGATTAATGCTGATTCTTATGTAAATTGATGTGTAGATTCAAATGGTTTCATTTAAGATTGATTCTGAGCAATATCAATGAGTGTACTGAAAGCCCGAAAATTTTGCATTTAGTGTATTTTCATGCATATCAAGATTAATGCTGATTCTTATGTACATTGATGTGTAGAATCATATGGTCTCATTTAAAATTGATTCTGATCAATATAAATGAGTGCACTGAAAGTCCAAAAACTGCACATTTAATTTATTTTCATACATATCAAGATTAATGCTGATTCTTATGTAAATTCATGTGTAGAATCATACGGTCTCATTTAAAATTGATTCTGATCAATATAGATGAGTGTACTGAAAGACCAAAAACTGAGCATTTAGTGTATTTTCATGCATATCAAGATTAATGCTGATTCTTATGTAAATTGATGTGTAGAAAGATATGGTTTCATTTAAAATTGATTCTGAGCAATATAAAAGAGTGTACTGAAAGACCGAAAATTGCGCATTTAGTGTATTTTCAGCATATCAAGATTAATGCTGATTCTTTTGTATATTGATGTGTAGAATTATATGGTCTCATTTAAAATTGATTCTGATCAATATAAATGAGTGTACTGAAAGACCAAAAACTGCGCATTTAGTGTATATTCATGCATATCAAGATTAATGCTGATTCTTATGTAAATTGATGTGTAGAATCATACGGTCTCATTTAAAATTGATTCTGAGGAATATAAATGAATGTACTGAAAGCCCGAAAATTGCGCTTTAATGTATTTTCATCCATATCAAGATTAATGCTGTTTCTTATGTAAATTGATGTGTAGAATCATATGGTTTCATTTAAAATTGATTCTGAGCAATATAAAAGAGTGTACTGAAAGACCAAAAACTGCGCATTTAGTGTATATTCATGCATATCAAGATTAATGCTGATTCTTATCTAAATTGATGTGTAGAATCATATGGTCTAATTAAAAATTGATTCTGAGCAATATAAATGAGTGTGCTGATAGCCCGAAAATTGCGCATTTAGTGTATTTTCATGCATATCAAGATTAATGCTGATTCTTATGTAAATTGATGAGTAGAATCATACGGTTTCATTTAAAATTGATTCTGAGCAATATAAATGAGTGTACTGAAAGCCCGAATATTGCGCAGTTAGTGTTTTTCTTGCACATCAAGATTAATGATGATTATTATGTAAATTGATGTGTAGAATCATATGGTCTCATTTAAAATTGATTCTGGACAATATAAATGAATGTACTGAAAGCCCGAAAATTGCGCATTTAGTGTATTTTCATGCATATCAAGATTAATGCTGATTCTTATGTAAATTGATGTGTAGAATGATATGGTCTCATTTTTAATTGATTCTGATCCATACAAATGAGTGTACTTAAAGACCAAAAACTGCGCATTTAGTGTATTTTCATGCATATCAAGATTAATGCAGATTCTTATGTAAATTGATGTGTAGAATCATACGTTCTCATGTAAAATTAATTTCTGTGCAATATAAATGTGTGTACTGAAAGCCCGAAAATTGCGCATTTAGTGTATTTTCATGCATATCAAGATTAATGCTGATTCTTATGTCAATTGATGTGTAGAATCATATGGTCTCATTTAAAATTGATTCTGAGCAATATAAATGAGTGTACTGAAAGCCCGAAAATTGCGCATTTAGTGTATTTTCCTGCACATCAAGATTAATGCTGATTCTTATGTAAATGGATGTGTAGAATCATATGGTTTCATTTACAATTGATTCTGAGCAATATAAATGATTGTACTGAAAGAAACCCGAAAATTGCGCATTTAGTGTATTTTCATGCATATCATGATTAATGCTGATTCTTATGTAAATTGTTGTTTAGAATCATACGGTCTCATTTAAAATTGATTCTGAGCAATATAAATGAGTGTACTGAAAGCCCGAATATTGCGCATTTAGAGTATTTTCATGCATATCAAGATTAATGCTGATTCTTATGTAAATTGTTGTGTAGAATCATATGGTTTCATTTAAGATTGATTCTGAGCAATATCAATGAGTGTACTGAAAGCCCGAAAATTGCGCATTTAGTGTATTTTCATGCATATCAAGATTAATGCTGATTCTTATGTACATTGATGTGTAGAATCATATGGTCTCATGTAAAATTGATTCTGATCAATATAAATGAGTGTACTGAAATTCCAAAAACTGCACATTTAGTGTATTTTCATGCATATCAAGATTAATGCTGATTCTTATGTAAATTGATGTGTAGAATCATACGGTCTCATTTAAAATTGATTCTGATCAATTTAGATGAGTGTACTGAAAGACCAAAAACTGCGCATTTAGTGTATTTTCATGCATATCAAGATTATTGCTGATTCTTATGTAAATAGATGTGTAGAAAGATATGGTTTCATTTTAAATTGATTCTGAGCAATATAAAAGAGTGTACTGAAAGCCCGAATATTGCGCATTTAGTGTATTTTCATGCATATCAAGATTAATGCTGATTCTTTTGTATATTGATGTGTAGAATCATATGGTCTCATTTAAAATTGATTCTGATCAATATGAGTGTACTGAAAGACCAAAAACTGCGCATTTAATGTATATTCATGCATATCAAGATTAATGCTGATTCTTATGTAAATTGATGTCTAGAATCATACGGTCTCATTTAAAATTGATTCTGACCAATATAAATGAATGTACTGAAAGCCCGAAAATTGCGCTTTAATATATTTTCATCCATATCAAGATTAATGCTGTTTCTTATGTAAATTGATGTGTACAATCATATGGTTTCATTTAAAATTGATTCTGAGCAATATAAATGAGTGTACTGAAAGCCCGAATATTGCGCATTTAGTGTATTTTCATGCATATCAAGATTAATGCTGATTCTTATGTAAATTGATGTGTAGAATCATATGGTCTCATTTAAAATTGATTCTGAGCAATATAAATGAGTGTACTGAAAGATCAAAAAGTGCGCATTTAGTGTATTTTCATGCATATCAAGATTAATGCTGATTCTTATGTAAATTGATGTGTAGAATCATACGGTCTCATTTAAAATTGATTCTGAGCAATATGAATGAGTGTACTGAAAACCCGAAAATTGCGCATCTAGATATTTTCATGCATATCAAGATTAATGCTGATTCTTATGTGAATTGATGTGTAGAATCATATGGTTTCATTTAAAATTGATTCTGAGCAATATAAATGATTGTACTGAAACACCGAAAATTGCGCATTTAGTGTATTTTCATGCATATCAAGATTAATGATGATTCTTATGTAAATCGATGAGTAGAATCATATGGTCTCATTTAAAATTGATTTTGAGCAATATAAATGAGTGTGCTGAAAGCCCGAATATTGCGCATTTAGTGTATTTTCATGCACATCAAGATTAATGCTGATTCTTATGTAAATTGTGGTTTAGAATCATACGGTCTCATTTAAAATTGATTCTGAGCAATATAAATGAGTGTACTCAAAGCCCGAAAATTGCGCATTTAGTGTATTTTCATGCATATCAAGATTAATGCTGATTCTTATGTAAATTGATGTGTAGAATCATATGGTTTAATGTAAAATTGATTCTGAGCAATATAAATGAGTGTACTGAAAGCCCGAAAATTGCGCATTTAGAGTATTTTCATGCATATCAAGATTAATGATGATTCTTATGTAAATTGATGTGTAGAATCATATGGTTTCATTTAAGATTGATTCTGAGCAATGTCAATGAGTGTACTGAAAGCTCGAAAATTGCGCATTTAGTGTATTTTCATGCATATCAAGATTAATGCTGATTCTTTTGTATATTGATGTGTAGAATCATATGGTCTCATTTAAAATTGATTCTGATCAATATGAGTGTACTGAAAAACCAAAAACTGCGCATTTAATGTATATTCATGCATATCAAGATTAATGCTGATTCTTATGTAAATTGATGTGTAGAATCATACGGTCTCATTTAAAATTGATTCTGAGCAATATGAATGAGTGTACTGAAAACCCGAAAATTGCGCATCTAGATATTTTCATGCATATCAAGATTAATGCTGATTCTTATGTGAATTGATGTGTAGAATCATATGGTTTCATTTAAAATTGATTCTGAGCAATATAAATGATTGTACTGAAACACCGAAAATTGCGCATTTAGTGTATTTTCATGCCTATCAAGATTAATGATGATTCTTATGTAAATCGATGAGTAGAATCATATGGTCTCATTTAAAATTGATTTTGAGCAAGATAAATGAGTGTGCTGAAAGCCCGAATATTGCGCATTTAGTGTATTTTCATGCACATCTAGATTTATGTTGATTCTTATGTAAATTGATGTGTAGAATCATACGGTCTCATTTAAAATTTATTCTGAGCAACATAAATGAGTGTACTGAAAGCCCGAAAATTGCGTATTTAGTGTATTTTCATGCATATCAAGATTAATGCTGATTCTTATGTAAATTGATGTGTAGAATCATATGGTCTCATTTAAAATTGATTCTGATCAACATAAATGTGTGTACTGAAAGTCCAAAAACTGCGTATTTAGTGTATTTTCATGCATATCGAGATTAATGCTGATTCTTATGTAAATTGTTGTTTAGAATCATACGGTCTCATTTAAAATTGATTCTGAGCAATATAAATGAGTGTACACAAAGCCCGAAAATTGCGCATTTAGTGTATTTTCATGCATATCAAGATTAATGCTGATTCTTATGTAAATTGATGTGTAGAATCATATGGTTTAATGTGAAATTGATTCTGAGCAATATAAATGAGTGTACTGAAAGCCCGAAAATTGCGCATTTAGAGTATTTTCATGCATATCAAGATTAATGATGATTCTTATGTACATTGATGTGTAGAATCATATTGTCTCATTTAAAATTGATTCTGATCAATATAAATGAATGTACTGAAAGTCCAAAAACTGCACATTTAGTGTATTTTCATGCATATCAAGATTAATGCTGATTCTTATGTAAATTGATGTGTAGAATCATACGGTCTCATTTAAAATTGATTCTGATCAATATAGATGAGTGTACTGAAAGTACCAAAACTGCGCATTTATTGTATTTTCTTGCATATCCAGATTAATGCTGATTCTTATGTAAATTGATGTGTAGAATCATACGGTCTCATTTAAAATTGATTCTGATCAATATAGATGGGTGTACTGAAAGAACCAAAACTGCGCATTTATTGTATTTTCATGCATATCAAGATTAATGCTGATTCTTATGTAAATTGATGTGTAGAATCATATGGTTTCATTTAAAATTGATTCTGAGCAATATAAATGCGTGTACTGAAAGCCCTAAAATTGCGCATTTAGTGTATTTTCATGCATATCAAGATTAATGCTGATTCTTATGTAAATTGATGTGTAGAATCATATGGTCTCATTTAAAATTGATTCTGAGCAATATAAATGAGTGTACTGAAAGCCCGAAAATTGCGCATTTAGTGTATTTTCATGCACATCAAGATTAATGCTGATTCTTATGTAAATTGATGTGTAGAATCATATGGTCTCATTTAAAATTGATTCTAATCAATATAAATGAGTGTACTGAAAGAACCAAAACTGCGCATTTATTGTATTTTCTTGCATATCAAGATTAATGCTGATTCTTATGTAAATTGTTGTTTAGAATCATACGGTCTCATTTAAAATTGATTCTGAGCAATATAAATGAGTGTACTGAAAGCCGGAAATTGCGCATTTAGAGTATTTTCATGCATATCAAGATTAATGCTGATTCTTATGTAAATTGATGTGTAGAATCATATGGTTTAATGTAAAATTGATTCTGAGCAATATAAATGAGTGTACTGAAAGCCCGAAAATTGCTCATTTGGAGTATTTTCATGCATATCAAGATTAATGCTGATTCTTATGTAAATTGATGTGTAGAATCATATGGTTTCATTTAAGATTGATTCTGAGCAATATCAATGAGTGTACTGAAAACCCGAATATTGCGCATTTAGTGTATTTTCATGCATATCAAGATTAATGCTGATTCTTATGAACATTGATGTGTAGAATCATATGGTCTCATTTAAAATTGATTCTGATCAATATAAATGAGTGTACTGAAAGTCCAAAAACTGCACATTTAGTGTATTTTCATGCATATCAAGATTAATGCTGATTCTTATGTAAATTGATGTGTAGAATCATACGGTCTCATTTAAAATTGATTCTGATCAATATAGATGAGTGTACTGAAAGACCAAAAACTGCGCATTTAGTGTATTTTCATGCATATCAAGATTAATGCTGATTCTTATGTAAATTGATGTGTAGAAAGATATGGTTTCATTCAAAATTGATTCTGAGCAATATAAATGAGTGTACTGAAAGCCCGAAAATTGCGCATTTAGTTTTTTTTCATGCATATCAAGATTAATGCTGATTCTTTTGTAAATTGATGTGTAGAATCATATGGTCTCATTTAAAATTGATTCTGAGCAATATGAATGAGTGTACTGAAAGCCCGAAAATTGCGCATTTAGTGTATTTTCATTCATATCAAGATTAATGCTGATTCTTATGTAAATTGATGTGTAGAATCATATGGTCTCATTTAAAATTGATTCTGATCAATATAAATGACTGTACTGAAAGACCAAAAACTGCGCATTTAGTGTATTTTCATGGATATCAAGATTAATGCTGTTTCTTATGTAAATTGATGTGTAGAATCATACAGTCTCATTTAAAATTGATTCTGAGCAATAAAAATGAATGTACTGAAAGCCCGAAATTTGCGCTTTAATGTATTTTCATGCATATCAAGATTAATGCTGATTCTTATGTAAATTGATGTGTAGAATCATATGTTTTCATTTGAAATTGATTCTGAGCAATATAAATGAGTGTACTGAAAGCCCGAAAATTGCGCATTTAGTGTATTTTCATGCATATCAAGATTAATGCTGATTCTTATGTAAATTGATGTGTAGAATCATATGGTCTCATTAAAAATTGATTCTGAGCAATATAAATGAGTGTACTGAAAGACCGAAAATTGCGCATTTTGTGTATTTTCATGCATATCAAGATTAATGCTGATTCTTATGTAAATCGATGAGTAGAATCATATGGTCTCATTTAAAATTGATTTTGAGCAATATAAATGAGTGTGCTGAAAGCCCGAATATTGCGCATTTAGTGTATTTTCATGCACATCTAGATTAATGCTGATTCTTATGTAAATTGATGTGTAGAATCATACGGTCTCATTTAAAATTGATTCTGTGCAACATAAATGAGTGTACTGAAAGCCCGAAAATTGCGTATTTAGTGTATTTTCATGCATATCAAGATTAATGCTGATTCTTATGTAAATTGATGTGTAGAATCATATGGTCTCATTTAAAATTGATTCTGAGCAATATAAATGAGTGTACTGAAAGCCCGAAAATTGCGCATTTAGTGTATTTTCATGCATATCAAGATTAATGCAGATTCTTATGTAAATTGATGTGTAGAATCATATGGTCTCATTTAAAATTGATTCTAATCAATATAAATGAGTGTACTGAAAGAACAAAAACTGCGCATTCATTGTATTTTCATGCATATCAAGATTAATGCTGATTCTTATGTAAATTGTTGTTTAGAATCATACGGTCTCATTTAAAATTGTTTCTGAGCAATATAAATGAGTGTACTGAAAGCCCGAAAATTGCGCATTTAGTGTATTTTCATGCATATCAAGATTAATGCTGATTCTTATGTAAATTGATGTGTAGAATCATATGGTTTAATGTAAAATTGATTCTGAGCAATATAAATGAGTGTACTGAAAGCCCGAAAATTGCTCATTTGGAGTATTTTCATGCATATCAAGATTAATGCTGATTCTTATGTAAATTGATGTGTAGAATCATATGGTTTCATTTAAGATTGATTCTGAGCAATATCAATGAGTGTACTGAAAACCCGAAAATTGCGCATTTAGTGTATTTTCATGCATATCAAGATTAATGCTGATTCTTATGAACATTGATGTGTAGAATCATATGGTCTCATTTAAAATTGATTCTGATCAATATAAATGAGTGTACTGAAAGTCCAAAAACTGCACATTTAGTGTATTTTCATGCATATCAAGATTAATGCTGATTCTTATGTAAATTGATGTGTAGAATCATACGGTCTCATTTAAAATTGATTCTGATCAATATAGATGAGTGTACTGAAAGACCAAAAACTGCGCATTTAGTGTATTTTCATGCATATCAAGATTAATGCTGATTCTTATGTAAATTGATGTGTAGAAAGATATGGTTTCATTCAAAATTGATTCTGAGCAATATAAATGAGTGTACTGAAAGCCCGAAAATTGCGCATTTAGTTTTTTTTCATGCATATCAAGATTAATGCTGATTCTTTTGTAAATTGATGTGTAGAATCATATGGTCTCATTTAAAATTGATTCGGAGCAATATGAATGAGTGTACTGAAAGCCCGAAAATTGCGCATTTAGTGTATTTTCATTCATATCAAGATTAATGCTGATTCTTATGTAAATTGATGTGTAGAATCATATGGTCTCATTTAAAATTGATTCTGATCAATATAAATGACTGTACTGAAAGACCAAAAACTGCGCATTTAGTGTATTTTCATGGATATCAAGATTAATGCTGTTTCTTATGTAAATTGATGTGTAGAATCATACAGTCTCATTTAAAATTGATTCTGAGCAATAAAAATGAATGTACTGAAAGCCCGAAAATTGCGCTTTAATGTATTTTCATGCATATCAAGATTAATGCTGATTCTTATGTAAATTGATGTGTAGAATCATATGTTTTCATTTGAAATTGATTCTGAGCAATATAAATGAGTGTACTGAAAGCCCGAAAATTGCGCATTTAGTGTATTTTCATGCATATCAAGATTAATGCTGATTCTTATGTAAATTGATGTGTAGAATCATATGGTCTCATTAAAAATTGATTCTGAGCAATATAAATGAGTGTACTGAAAGACCGAAAATTGCGCATTTTGTGTATTTTCATGCATATCAAGATTAATGCTGATTCTTATGTAAATCGATGAGTAGAATCATATGGTCTCATTTAAAATTGATTTTGAGCAATATAAATGAGTGTGCTGAAAGCCCGAATATTGCGCATTTAGTGTATTTTCATGCACATCTAGATTAATGCTGATTCTTATGTAAATTGATGTGTAGAATCATACGGTCTCATTTAAAATTGATTCTGTGCAACATAAATGAGTGTACTGAAAGCCCGAAAATTGCGTATTTAGTGTATTTTCATGCATATCAAGATTAATGCTGATTCTTATGTAAATTGATGTGTAGAATCATATGGTCTCATTTAAAATTGATTCTGAGCAATATAAATGAGTGTACTGAAAGCCCGAAAATTGCGCATTTAGTGTATTTTCATGCATATCAAGATTAATGCAGATTCTTATGTAAATTGATGTGTAGAATCATATGGTCTCATTTAAAATTGATTCTAATCAATATAAATGAGTGTACTGAAAGAACAAAAACTGCGCATTCATTGTATTTTCATGCATATCAAGATTAATGCTGATTCTTATGTAAATTGTTGTTTAGAATCATACGGTCTCATTTAAAATTGTTTCTGAGCAATATAAATGAGTGTACTGAAAGCCCGAAAATTGCGCATTTAGTGTATTTTCATGCATATCAAGATTAATGCTGATTCTTATGTAAATTGACGTGTAGAATCATATGGTTTAATGTAAAATTGATTCTGAGCAATATAAATGAGTGTACTGAAAGCCCGAAAATTGCGCATTTAGAGTATTTTCATGCATATCAAGATTAATGATGATTCTTATGTAAATTGATGTGTTGAATCATATGGTTTCATTTAAGATTGATTCTGAGCAATATCAATGAGTGTACTGAAAGCTCGAAAATTGCGCATTTAGTGTATTTTCATGCATATCAAGATTAATGCTGATTCTTATGTACATTGATGTGTAGAATCATATGGTCTCATTTAAAATTGATTCTGATCAATATAAATGAGTGTACTGAAAGTCCAATAACTGCACATTTAGTGTATTTTCATGCATATCAAGATTAATGCTGATTCTTATGTAAATTGATGTGTAGAATCATACGGCCTCATTTAAAATTGATTCTGATCAATATAGATGAGTGTGCTGAAAGCCCGAATATTGCGCATTTAGTGTATTTTCATGCACATCTAGATTAATGCTGATTCTTATGTAAATTGATGTGTAGAATCATACGGTCTCATTTAAAATTGATTCTGTGCAACATAAATGAGTGTACTGAAAGCCCGAAAATTGCGTATTTAGTGTATTTTCATGCATATCAAGATTAATGCTGATTCTTATGTAAATTGATGTGTAGAATCATATGGTCTCATTTAAAATTGATTCTGAGCAATATAAATGAGTGTACTGAAAGCCCGAAAATTGCGCATTTAGTGTATTTTCATGCATATCAAGATTAATGCAGATTCTTATGTAAATTGATGTGTAGAATCATATGGTCTCATTTAAAATTGATTCTAATCAATATAAATGAGTGTACTGAAAGAACAAAAACTGCGCATTCATTGTATTTTCATGCATATCAAGATTAATGCTGATTCTTATGTAAATTGATGTGTAGAATCATGTGGTTTCATTTAAAATTGATTCTGAGCAATATAAATGCGTGTACTGAAAGCCCTAAAATTGCGCATTTAGTGTATTTTCATGCATATCAAGATTAATGCTGATTCTTATGTAAATTGATGTGTAGAATCATATGGTCTCATTTAAAATTGATTCTGAGCAATATAAATGAGTGTACTGAAAGCCCGAAAATTGCGCATTTAGTGTATTTTCATGCACATCAAGATTAATGCTGATTCTTATGTAAATTGATGTGTAGAATCATATGGTCTCATTTAAAATTGATTCTAATCAATATAAATGAGTGTACTGAAAGAACCAAAACTGCGCATTTATTGTATTTTCTTGCATATCAAGATTAATGCTGATTCTTATGTAAATTGTTGTTTAGAATCATACGGTCTCATTTAAAATTGATTCTGAGCAATATAAATGAGTGTACTGAAAGCCCGAAAATTGCGCATTTAGAGTATTTTCATGCATATCAAGATTAATGCTGATTCTTATGTAAATTGATGTGTAGAATCATATGGTTTAATGTAAAATTGATTCTGAGCAATATAAATGAGTGTACTGAAAGCCCGAAAATTGCTCATTATAGTATTTTCATGCATATCAAGATTAATGCTGATTCTTATGTAAATTGATGTGTAGAATCATATGGTTTCATTTAAGATTGATTCTGAGCAATATCAATGAGTGTACTGAAAACCCGAAAATTGCGCATTTAGTGTATTTTCATGCACAACAAGATTAATGCTGATTCTTATGTACATTGATGTGTAGAATCATATGGTCTCATTTAAAATTGATTCTGATCAATATAAATGAGTGTACTGAAAGTCCAAAAACTGCACATTTAGTGTATTTTCATGCATATCAAGATTAATGCTGATTCTTATGTAAATTGATGTGTAGAATCATATGGTCTCATTTAAAATTGATTCTGATCAATATAGATGAGTGTACTGAAAGACCAAAAACTGCGCATTTATTGTATTTTCATGCATATCAAGATTAATGCTGATTCTTATGTAAATTGATGTGTAGAAAGATATGGTTTCATTTAAAATTGATTCTGAGCAATATAAATGAGTGTACTGAAAGCCCGAAAATTGCGCATTTATTTTTTTTCATGCATATCAAGATTAATGCTGATTCTTTTGTAAATTGATGTGTAGAATCATATGGTCTCATATAAAATTGATTCTGAGCAATATGAACGAGTGTACTGAAAGCCCGAAAATTGCGCATTTAGTGTATTTTCATTCATATCAAGATTAATGCTGATTCTTATGTAAATAGATGTGTAGAATCATATGGTCTCATTTAAAATTGATTCTGATCAATATAAATGACTGTACTGAAAGACCAAAAACTGCGCATTTAGTGTATTTTCATGGATATCAAGATTAATGCTGTTTCTTATGTAAATTGATGTGTAGAATCATACAGTCTCATTTAAAATTGATTCTGAGCAATAAAAATGAATGTACTGAAAGCCCGAAAATTGCGCTTTAATGTATTTTCATGCATATCAAGATTAATGCTGATTCTTATGTAAATTGATGTGTAGAATCATATGTTTTCATTTGAAATTGATTCTGAGCAATATAAATGAGTGTACTGAAAGCCCGAAAATTGCGCATTTAGTGTATTTTCATGCATATCAAGATTAATGCTGATTCTTATGTAAATTGATGTGTAGAATCATATGGTTTCATTTAAAATTGATTCTGAGCAATATAAATGATTGTACTGAACGACCGAAAATTGCGCATTTAGTGTATTTTCATGCATATCAAGATTAATGCTGATTCTTATGTAAATCGATGAGTAGAATCATATGGTCTCAATTAAAATTGATTTTGAGCAATATAAATGAGTGTGCTGAAAGCCCGAATATTGCGCATTTAGTGTATTTTCATGCACATCTAGATTAATGCTGATTCTTATGTAAATTGATGTGTAGAATCATACGGTCTCATTTCAAATTGATTCTGTGCAACATAAATGAGTGTACTGAAAGCCCGAAAATTGCGCTTTAATGTATTTTCATGCATATCAAGATTAATGCTGATTCTTATGTAAATTGATGTGTAGAATCATATGGTTTCATTTAAAATTGATTCTGAGCAATATAAATGAGTGTACTGAAAGCCCTAATATTGCGCATTTAGTGTATTTTCATGCATATCAAGATTAATGCTGATTCTTATGTAAATTGATGTGTAGAATCATATGGTCTCATTTAAAATTGATTTTGAGCAATATAAATGAGTGTACTGAAAGCCCGAAAATTGCGCATTTAGTGTATTTTCATGCATATCAAGATTAATGCTGATTCTTATGTAAATTGATGTGTAGAATCATATGGTCTCATTTAAAATTGATTCTGAGCAATATAAATGAGTGTACTGAAAGCCCGAAAATTGCGCATTTAGTGTATTTTCATGCACATCAAGATTAATGATGATTCTTATGTAAATTGATGTGTAGAATCATATGGTCTCATTTAAAATTGTTTCTGATCAACATAAATGTGTGTACTGAAAGACCAAAAACTGCGTATTTAGTGTATTTTCATGCATATCAAGATTAATGCTGATTCTTATGTAAATTGATGTGTAGAATCATATGGTTTCATTTAAAATTGATTCTGAGCAATATAAATGAGTGTACTGAAAGCCCTAATATTGCGCATTTAGTGTATTGTCATGCATATCAAGATTAATGCTGATTCTTATGTAAATTGATGTGTAGAATCATATGGTCTCATTTAAAATTGATTTTGAGCAATATAAATGAGTGTACTGAAAGCCCGAAAATTGCGCATTTAGTGTATTTTCATGCATATCAAGATTAATGCTGATTCTTATGTAAATTGATGTGTAGAATCATATGGTCTCATTTAAAATTGATTCTAATCAATATAAATGAGTGTACTGAAAGAACCAAAACTGCGCATTTATTGTATTTTCTTGCATATCAAGATTAATGCTGATTCTTATGTAAATTGTTGTTTAGAATCATACGGTCTCATTTAAAATTGATTCTGAGCAATATAAATGAGTGTACTGAAAGCCCGAAAATTGCGCATTTAGTGTATTTTCATGCATATCAAGATTAATGCTGATTCTTATGTAAATTGATGTGTAGAATCATATGGTTTAATGCAAAATTGATTCTGAGCAATATAAATGAGTGTACTGAAAGCCCGAAAATTGCGCATTTAGAGTATTTTCATGCATATCAAGATTAATGCTGATTCTTATGTAAATTGATGTGTAGAATCATATGGTTTCATTTAAGAATGATTTTGGGCAATATCAATGAGTGTACTGAAAGCCCGAAATTTGCGCATTTAGTGTATTTTCATGCATATCAAGATTAATGCTGATTCTTATGTAAATTGATGTGTAGAATCATACGGTCTCATTTAAAATTGATTCTGATCAATATAGATGAGTGTACTGAAAGACCAAAAACTGCGCATTTAGTGTATTTTCATGCATATCAAGATTAATGCTGATTCTTATGTAAATTGATGTGTAGAATCATATGGTTTCATTTAAAATTGATTCTGAGCAATATAAATGAGTGTACTGAAAGCCCTAAAATTGCGCATTTAGTGTATTTTCATGCATATCAAGATTAATGCTGATTCTTATGTAAATTGATGTGTAGAATCATATGGTCTCATTAAAATTGATTCTGAGCAATATAAATGAGTGTACTGAAAGCCCGAAAATTGCGCATTTAGTGTATTTTCATGCACATCAAGAATAATGATGATTCTTATGTAAATTGATGTGTAGAATCATATGGTCTCATTTAAATTGATTCTAATCAATATAAATGAGTGTACTGAAAGAACCAAAACTGCGCATTTATTGTATTTTCTTGCATATCTATATTAATGCTGATTCTTATGTAAATTGTTGTTTAGAATCATACGGTCTCATTTAAAATTGATTCTGAGCAATATAAATGAGTGTACTGAAAGCCCGAAAATTTGGCATTTAGTGTATTTTCATGCATATCAAGATTAATGCTGATTCTTATGTAAATTGATGTGTAGAATCATATGGTTTATTGTAAAATTGATTCTGAGCAATATAAATGAGTGTACTGAAAGCCCGAAAATTGCGCATTTAGAGTATTTTCATGCATATCAAGATTAATGCTGATTCTCATGTAAATTGATGCGTAGAATCATATGGTCTCATTTAAAATTGATTCTGATCAATATAAATGAGTGTACTGAAAATCCAAAAACTGCACATTTAGTGTATTTTCATGCATATCAAGATTAATGCTGATTCTTATGTAAATTGATGTGTAGAATCATACGGTCGCATTTAAAATTGATTCTGATCAATATAGATGAGTGTACTGAAAGACCAAAAACTGCGCATTTAGTGTATTTTCATGCATATCAAGATTAATGCTGATTCTTACGTAAATTGATGTGTAGAATCATATGGTTTCATTTAAAATTGATTCTGAGCAATATAAATGAGTGTACTGAAAGCCCTATAATTGCGCATTTAGTGTATTTTCATGCATATCAAGATTAATGCTGATTCTCATGTAAATTGATGTGTAGAATCATATGGTCTCATTTAAAATTGATTCTGAGCAACATAAATGAGTGTACTGAAAGCCCGAAAATTGCGCATTTAGTGTATTTTCATGCACATCAAGATTAATGCAGATTCTTATGTAAATTGATGTGTAGAATCATATGGTCTCATTTAAAATTGATTCTAATCAATATAAATGAGTGTACTGAAAGTACCAAAACTGCGCATTTATTGTATTTTCTTGCATATCAAGATTAATGCTGATTCTTATGTAAATTGTTGTTTAGAATCATACGGTCTCATTTAAAATTGATTCTGAGCAATATAAATGAGTGTACTGAAAGCCCGAAAATTGCGTATTTAGTGTATTTTCATGCATATCAAGATTAATGCTGATTCTTATGTAAATTGTTGTTTAGAATCATACGGTCTCATTTAAAATTGATTCTGAGCAATATAAATGAGTGTACTGAAAGCCCGAAAATTGCGCATTTAGAGTATTTTCATGCATATCAAGATTAATGCTGATTCTTATGTAAATTGATGTGTAGAATCATATGGTTTCATTTAAGATTGATTCTGAGCAATATCAATGAGTGTACTGAAAGCCCGAAAATTGCGCATTTAGTGTATTTTCATGCATATCAAGATTAATGCTGATTCTTATGTACATTGATGTGTAGAATCATATGGTCTCATTTAAAATTGATTCTGAGCAATATAAATGAGTGTACTGAAAGTCCAAAAACTGCACATTTAGTGTATTTTCATGCATATCAAGATTAATGCTGATTCTTATGTAAATTGATGTGTAGAATCATAAGTTTCATTTAAAATTGATTCTGATCAATATAGATGAGTGTACTGAAAGCCCAAAAACTGCGCATTTAATGTATTTTCATGCATATCAAGATTAATGCTGATTCTTATGTAAATTGATGTGTAGAAAGATATGGTTTCATTTAAAATTGATTCTGAGCAATATAAATGAGTGTACTGAAAGCCCGAAAATTGCGCATTTATTTTTTTTCATGCATATCAAGTTTAATGCTGATTCTTTTGTAAATTGATGTGTAGAATCATATGGTCTCATTTCAAATTGATTCTGATCAATATGAATGAGTGTACTGAAAGCCCGAAAATTGCGCATTTAGTGTATTTTCATTCATATCAAGATTAATGCAGATTCTTATGTAAATTGATGTGTAGAATAATATGGTCTCATTTAAAATTGATTCTGATCAATATAAATGACTGTACTGAAAGACCAAAAACTGCGCATTTAGTGTATTTTCATGGATGTCAAGATTAATGCTGTTTCTTATGTAAATTGATGTGTAGAATCATACGGTCTCATTTAAAATTGATTCTGAGCAATATAAATGAATGTACTGAAAGCCCGAAAATTGCGCTTTAATGTATTTTCATCCATATCAAGATTAATGCTGATTCTTACGTAAATTGATGTGTAGAATCATATGTTTTCATTTAAAATTGATTCTGAGCAATATAAATGAGTGTACTGAAAGCCCGAAAATTGCGCATTTAGTGTATTTTCATGCATATCAAGATTAATGCTGATTCTTATGTAAATTGATGTGTAGAATCATATGGTCTCATTAAAAATTGATTCTGAGCAATATAAATGAGTGTGCTGAAAGCCCGAAAATTGCGCATTAATGTATTTTCATGCATATCAAGTTTAATGCTGATTCTTATGTAAATTGATGTGTAGAATCATATGGTCTCATTTAAAATTGATTCTGATCAATTTAAATGAGTGTACTGAAAGATCAAAAACTGCGCATTTAGTGTATTTTCATGCATATCAAGATTAATGCTGATTCTTATGTAAATTGATGTGTAGAATCATACGGTCTCATTTAAAATTGATTCTGAGCAATATGAATGAGTGTACTGAAACCCCGAAAATTGCGCATCTAGTGTATTTTCATGCATATCAAGATTAATGCTGATTCTTATGTAAATTGATGTGTAGAATCATATGGTTTCATTTAAAATTGATTCTGAGCAACATAAATGAATGTACTGAATGCCCGAAAATTGCGCATTAATGTATTTTCATGCATATCAAGATTAATGCTGATTCTTATGTAAATCGATGAGTAGAATCATATGGTCTCATTTAAAATTGATTTTGAGCAATATAAATGAGTGTGCTGAAAGCCCGAATATTGCGCATTTAGTGTATTTTCATGCACATCAAGATTAATGCTGATTCTTATGTAAATTGATGTGTAGAATCATATGGTCTCATTTAAAATTGATTCTGAGCAATATAAATGAGTGAACTGAAAGCCCGAAAATTGCGCATTTAGTGTATTTTCATGCATATCAAGATTAATGCTGATTCTTATGTAAATTGATGTGTAGAATCATATGGTCTCATTTAAAATTGATTCTGATCAACATAAATGTGTGTACTGAAAGACCAAAAACTGCGTATTTAGTGTATTTTCATGCATATCAAGATTAATGCTGATTCTTATGTAAATTGATGTGTAGAATCATATGGTTTCATTTAAAATTGATTCTGAGCAATATAAATGAGTGTACTGAAAGCCCTATAATTGCGCATTTAATGTATTTTCATGCATATCAAGATTAATGCTGATTCTTATGTAAATTGATGTGTAGAATCATATGGTCTCATTTAAAATTGATTCTGAGCAATATAAATGAGTGTACTGAAAGCCCTAAAATTGCGCATTTAGTGTATTTTCATGCATATCAAGATTAATGCTGATTCTTATGTAAATTGATGTGTAGAATCACATGGTCTCATTTAAAATTGATTCTGAGCAATATAAATGATTGTACTGGACGCCAGAAAATTGCGCATTTAGTGTATTTTCATGCATATCAAGATTAATGCTGATTCTTATGTAAATCGATGAGTAGAATCATATGGTCTCATTTAAAATTGATTTTGAGCAATATAGATGAGTGTGCTGAAAGCCCGAATATTGCGCATTTAGTGTATTTTCATGCACATCTAGATTAATGCTGATTCTTATGTAAATTGATGTGTAGAATCATACGGTCTCATTTAAAATTGATTCTGAGCAATATAAATGAGTGTACTGAAAGCCCGAAAATTGCGCATTTAGTGTATTTTCATGCATATCAAGATTAATGCTGATTCTTATGTAAATTGATGTGTAGAATCATATGGTCTCATTTAAAATTGGTTCTGATCAACATAAATGTGTGTACTGAAAGACCAAAAACTGCGTATTTAGTGTATTTTCATGCATATCAAGATTAATGCTGATTCTTATGTAAATTGATGTGTAGAATCATATGGTTTCATTTAAAATTGATTCTGAGCAATATAAATGAGTGTACTGAAAGCCCTAAAATTGCGCATTTAGTGTATTTTCATGCATATCAAGATTAATGCTGATTCTTATGTAAATTGATGTGTAGAATCACATGGTCTCATTTAAAATTGATTCTGAGCAATATAAATGAGTGTACTCAAAGCCCGAAAATTTCGCATTTAGTGTATTTTCATGCATATCAAGATTAATGCTGATTCTTATGTAAATGGATGTGTAGAATCATATGGTTTCATTTAAAATTGATTCTGAGCAATATAAATGATTGTACTGAAAGCCCGAAAATTGCGCATTTAGTGTATTTTCATGCATATCAAGATTAATGCAGATTCTTATGTAAATTGATGTGTAGAATCATATGGTCTCCTTTAAAATTGATTCTGAGCAATATAAATGAGTGTACTGAAAGACCGAAAATTGCGCATTTAGTGTATTTTCATTCACATCAAGATTAATGCTGCTTCTTATGTAAATTGATGTGTAGAATCATATGGTCTCATTTAAAATTGATTCTAATCAATATAAATGAGTGTACTGAAAGAACAAAAACTGCGCATTTATTGTATTTTCATGCATATCAAGATTAATGCTGATTCTTATGTAAATTGATGTGTAGAATCATATGGTTTCATTTAAGATTGATTCTGAGCAATATCAATGAGTGTACTAAAATCCCGAAAATTGCGCATTTAGTGTATTTTCATGCATATCAAGATTAATGCTGATTCTTATGTACATTGATGTGTAGAATCATATGGTCTCATTTAAAATTTATACTGATCAATATAAATGAGTGTACTGAAAGTCCAAAAACTGCACATTTAGTGTATTTTCATGCATATCAAGATTAATGCTGATTCTTATGTAAATTGATGTGTAGAATCATACGGTCTCATTTAAAATTGATTCTGATCAATATAGATGAGTGTACTGAAAGACCAAAAACTGCGCATTTAGTGTATTTTCATGCATATCAAGATTAATGCTGATTCTTATGTAAATTGATGTGTAGAAAGATATGGATTCATTTAAAATTGATTCTGAGCAATATAAATGAGTGTACTGAAAGCCTGAAAATTGCGCATTTAGTGTATTTTCATGCATATCAAGATTAATGCTGATTCTTTTGTATATTGATGTGTAGAATCATATGGTCTCATTTATAATTGATTCTGATCAATATAAATGACTGTACCGAAAGACCAAAAACTGCGCATTTAGTGTATTTTCATGCATATCAAGATTAATGCTGATTCTTATGTAAATTGATGTGTAGAATCATACTGTCTCATTTAAAATTGATTCTGAGCAATATAAATGAATGTACTGAAAGCCCGACAATTGCGCTTTAATGTATTTTCATCCATATCAAGATTAATGCTGATTCTTATGTAAATTGATGTGTAGAATCATATGGTTTCATTTAAAATTGATTCTGAGCAATATAAATGAGTGTACTGAAAGCCCGAAAATTGCGCATTTAATGTATTTTCATGCATATCAAGATTAATGCTGATTCTTATGTAAATTGATGTGTAGAATCATATGGTCTCATTTAAAATTGATTCTGAGCAATATAAATGAGTGTGCTGAAAGCCCGAAAATTGCGCATTTAGCGTATTTTCATGCATATCAAAATTAATGCTGATTCTTATGTAAATTGTTGTGTAGAATCATATGGTCTCATTTAAAATTGATTCTGATCAATATAAATGAGTGTACTGAAAGATCAAAAACTGCGCATTTAGTGTATTTTCATGCATATCAAGATTAATGCTGATTCTTATGTAAATTGATGTGTAGAATCATACGGTCTCATTTAAAATTGATTCTGAGCAATATGAATGAGTGTACTGAAAACCCGAAAATTGCGCATCTAGTGTATTTTCATGCATATCAAGATTAATGCTGATTCTTATGTAAATTGATGTGTAGAATCATATGGTTTCATTTAAAATTGATTCTGAGCAATATAAATGAATGTACTGAAAGACCGAAAATTGCGCATTTAGTGTATTTTCATGCATATCAAGATTAATGCTGATTCTTATGTAAATCGATGAGTAGAATCATATGGTCTGAGTTAAAATTTGTTCTGATCAATATAAATGACTGTACTGAAAGACCAAAAACTGGGCATTTTGTGAATTTTCATGCATATCAAGATTAATGCTGATTCTTATGTAAATTGATGTGTAGAATCATATGGCCTCATATAAAATTGACTCTGAGCGATATAAATGAGTGTACTGAAAGCCCGAAAATTGCGCATTTAGTGTATTTTCATGCATATCAAGATTAATGTTGATTCTTATGTAAATTGATGTGTAGAATCATATGGTCTCATTTAAAATTGATTCTGATCAATATAAATGTGTGTACTGAAAGTACAAAAACTGCGTATTTAGTGTATTTTCATGCATATCAAGATTAATGCTGATTCTTATGTAAATTGATGTGTAGAATCATATGGTTTCTTTTAAAATTGATTCTGAGCAATATAAATGAGTGTACTGAAAGCCCTAAAATTGCGCATTTAGTGTATTTTCATGCATATCAAGATTAATGCTGATTCTTATGTACATTGATGTGTAGAATCACAGGGTCTCATTTAACATTGATTCTGAGCAATATAAATGAGTGTACTGAAAGCCCGAATATTGCGCATTTAGTGTATTTTCATGCATATCAAGATTAATGCTGATTCTTATGTAAATTGATGTGTAGAATCATATGGTCTCATTTAAAATTGATTCTGATAAATATATGTGTGTACTGAAAGACCAAAATTTGCGCATTTAGTGTATTTTCATGCATATCAAGATTAATGCTGATTCTAATGTAAATTGATGTGTAGAATGATACGGTCTCATTTAAAATTGTTTCTGAGCAATATAAATGAGTGTACTGAAATCCCTAAAATTGCGCATTTAGTGTATTTTCATGCATATCAAGATTAATGCTGATTCTTATGTAAATTTATGTGTAGAATCATATGGTCTCATTTCACATTGATTTTGAGCGATATAAATGAGTGTACTTCAAAGCCGGAAAATTGCGCATTTAGTGTATTTTCATGCATATCAAGTTTAATGCTGATTCTTATGTAAATTGATGTGTAGAATCATATGGTCTCATTTAAAATTGATTCTGAACAATATAAATGAGTGTAAATAAAGCCCGAAAAATGCGCATTTAGTGTATTTTCATGCATATCAAGATTAATGCTGATTCTTATGTAAATTGATGTGTAGAATCATATGGTTTCATTTAAAATTGATTCTGTGCAATATAAATGAATGTACTGAAAGCCCGAATATTGCGGATTAATGTATTTTCATGCATATCAAGATTAATGCTGATTCTTATGTAAATCGTTAAGTAGAATCCTATGGTCTCATTTAAAATTGATATTGAGCAATATAAATGAGTGTGCTGAAAGCCCGAATATTGCGTATTTAGTGTATTTTCATGCACATCAAGATCAATGCTGATTCTTATGTAAATTGATGTGTAGAATCATATGGTCTCATTTAAGATTGATTCTGATCAATATAAATGAATGTACTGCAAGACGAAAAACTGCGCATTTAGTGTATTTTCATGCATATCAAGATTAATGCTGATTCTTATGTAAATTGATGTGTAGAATCATACGGTCTCATTTAAAATTGATTCTGAGCAATATAAATGAGTGTACTGAAAGCCCGAAAATTGCGCATTTAGTGTATTTTCATGCACATCAAGATTAATGCTGATTCTTATGTAAATTGATGTGTAGAATCATATGGTCTCATTTAAAATTGATTCTAATCAATATAAATGAGTGTACTGAAAGAACAAAAAACTGCGCATTTATTGTATTTTCATGCATATCAAGATTAATGCTGATTCTTATGTAAATTGTTGTTTAGAATCATACGGTCTCATTTAAAATTGATTCTGAGCAATATAAATGAGTGTACTGAAACCCCGAAAACTGCGCATTTAGTGTATTTTCATGCATATCAAGATTAATGCTGATTCTTATGTAAATTGATGTGTAGAATCATATGGTTTAATGTAAAATTGATTCTGAGCAATATAAATGAGTGTACTGAAAGCCCGAAAATTGCGCATTTAGAGTATTTTCATGCATATCAAGAGTAATGCTGATTCTTATGTAAATTGATGTGTAGAATCATATGGTTTCATTTAAGATTGATTCTGAGCAATATCGATGAGTGTACTGAAAGCCCGAAAATTGCGCATTTAGTGTATTTTCATGCATATCAAGATTAATGCTGATTCTTATGTACATTGATGTGTAGAATCATATGGTCTCATTTCAAATTGATTCTGATCAATATAAATGAGTGTACTGAAAGTCCAAAAACTGCACATTTAGTGTATTTTCATGCATATCAAGATTAATGCTGATTCTTATGTAAATTGATGTGTAGAATCATACGGTCTCATTTAAAATTGATTCTGATCAATATAGATGAGTGTACTGAAAGCCCAAAAACTGCGCATTTAGTGTATTTTCATGCATATCAAGATTAATGCTGATTCTTATGTAAATTGATGTGTAGAATCATATGGTCTCATTTAAAATTGATTCTGAACAATATAAATGAGTGTAAATAAAGCCCGAAAAATGCGCATTTAGTGTATTTTCATGCATATCAAGATTAATGCTGATTCTTATGTAAATTGATGTGTAGAATCATATGGTTTCATTTAAAATTGATTCTGTGCAATATAAATGAATGTACTGAAAGCCCGAATATTGCGGATTAATGTATTTTCATGCATATCAAGATTAATGCTGATTCTTATGTAAATCGTTAAGTAGAATCCTATGGTCTCATTTAAAATTGATATTGAGCAATATAAATGAGTGTGCTGAAAGCCCGAATATTGCGTATTTAGTGTATTTTCATGCACATCAAGATCAATGCTGATTCTTATGTAAATTGATGTGTAGAATCATATGGTCTCATTTAAGATTGATTCTGATCAATATAAATGAATGTACTGCAAGACGAAAAACTGCGCATTTAGTGTATTTTCATGCATATCAAGATTAATGCTGATTCTTATGTAAATTGATGTGTAGAATCATACGGTCTCATTTAAAATTGATTCTGAGCAATATAAATGAGTGTACTGAAAGCCCGAAAATTGCGCATTTAGTGTATTTTCATGCACATCAAGATTAATGCTGATTCTTATGTAAATTGATGTGTAGAATCATATGGTCTCATTTAAAATTGATTCTAATCAATATAAATGAGTGTACTGAAAGAACAAAAAACTGCGCATTTATTGTATTTTCATGCATATCAAGATTAATGCTGATTCTTATGTAAATTGTTGTTTAGAATCATACGGTCTCATTTAAAATTGATTCTGAGCAATATAAATGAGTGTACTGAAAGCCCGAAAACTGCGCATTTAGTGTATTTTCATGCATATCAAGATTAATGCTGATTCTTATGTAAATTGATGTGTAGAATCATATGGTTTAATGTAAAATTGATTCTGAGCAATATAAATGAGTGTACTGAAAGCCCGAAAATTGCGCATTTAGAGTATTTTCATGCATATCAAGAGTAATGCTGATTCTTATGTAAATTGATGTGTAGAATCATATGGTTTCATTTAAGATTGATTCTGAGCAATATCGATGAGTGTACTGAAAGCCCGAAAATTGCGCATTTAGTGTATTTTCATGCATATCAAGATTAATGCTGATTCTTATGTACATTGATGTGTAGAATCATATGGTCTCATTTCAAATTGATTCTGATCAATATAAATGAGTGTACTGAAAGTCCAAAAACTGCACATTTAGTGTATTTTCATGCATATCAAGATTAATGCTGATTCTTATGTAAATTGATGTGTAGAATCATACGGTCTCATTTAAAATTGATTCTGATCAATATAGATGAGTGTACTGAAAGCCCAAAAACTGCGCATTTAGTGTATTTTCATGCATATCAAGATTAATGCTGATTCTTATGTACATTGATGTGTAGAATCATATGGTCTCATTTAAAATTGATTCTGATCAATATAAATGAGTGTACTGAAAGTCCAAACACTGCACATTTAGTGTATTTTCATGCATATCAAGATTAATGCTGATTCTTATGTAAATTGATGTGTAGAATCATACGGTCTAATTTAAAATTGATTCTGAGCAATATAAATGAATGTACTGAAAGCCCGAAAATTGCGCTTTAATGTATTTTCATCCATATCAAGATTAATGCTGATTCTTATGTAAATTGATGTGTAGAATCATATGCTTTCATTTAAAATTGATTCTGAGCAATATAAATGAGTGTACTGTATGATCAAATACTGCGCAGTTAGTGTATTTTCTTGCATATCAAGATTAATGCTGATTCTTATGTAAATTGATGTGTAGAATCATACGGTCCCATTTAAAATTGATTCTGAGCAATATAAACTTGTGTACTGAAAGCCCGAAAATTTCGCATTTAGTGTAATTTCGTGCATATCAAGATTAATGCTGATTCTTACGTAAATTGATGTGTAGAATCATACGGTCTCATTTAAAATTGATTCTGAGCAATATAAATGAGTGTACTGAAAGCACGAAAATTGCGCATTTAGTGTATTTTCATGCATATCAAGATTAATGCTGATTCTTATCTAAATTGATGTGTATAATCATATGGTTTCATTTAAAATTGATTCTTAGCAATATAAATGAATGTACTGAAAGCCCGAAATTTGCGCATTTTTTCATTTTCATGCATATCAAGATTAATGCTGATTCTTATGTAAATTGATGTCTAAAATCATATGGTCTCATTTAAAATTGATTCTGATCAATATAAATGAGTGTAGTGAATGATCAAAAACTGCGCATTTAGTGTATTTTCATGCATATCAAGATTAATGCTGATTCTTATGTAAATTGATGTGTAGAATCATATGGTCTCATTTACAATTGATTCTGAGCAATATAAATGAGTGTACTGAAAGCCCGAAAATTGCGCATTCAGTGTATTTTCATGCATATCAAGATTAATGCTGATTCTTATGTAAATTGATGTGTAGAAAGATATGGTCTCATTTAAAATTGATTCTGATCAATATAAATGACTGTACTGAAAGACCAAAAACTGCGCATTAATGTATTTTCATGCATATCAAGATTAATGCTGATTCTTATGTAAATTGATGTGTAGAATCATACGGTCTCATTTAAAATTGATTCTGAGCAATATAAATGAGTGTACTGAAAGCCCAAAAATTGCGCATTTAGTGTATTTTCATGCATATCAAGATTAATGCTGATTCTTATGTAAATTGATGTGTAGAATCATATGGTCTCATTTAAAATTGATTCTGAGCAATATAATTGAGTGTGCTGAAAGCCCGAAAATTGCGCATTTAGTGTATTTTCATGCATATCAAGATTAATGCTGATTCTTATGTAAATTGATGTGTAGAATCATATGGTCTCATTTAAAATTGATTCTGAGCAATATAAATGAGTGTGCTGAAAGCCCGAAAATTGCGCATTTGGTATATTTTCATGCATATCAAGATTAATGCTGATTCTTATGTAAATTGATGTGTAGAATCATATGGTCTCAATTAAAATTGATTCGGATCAATATAAATGACTGTATTGAAAGACAAAAAACTGCGCATTTAGTGTATTTTCATGCATATCAAGATTAATGCTGATTCTTATGTAAATTGATGTGTAGAATCATATGGTCTCATTTAAAATTGATTCTGAGCAATATAAATGAGTGTACTGAAAGCCCGAAAATTGCGCATTTAGTGTATTTTCATGCATATCAAGATTAATGCTGATCCTTATGTAAATTGATGTGTAGAATCATATGGTTTCAATTAAAATTGATTCTGAGCAATATAAATGAGTGTACTGAAAGCCCGAAAATTGCGCATTTAGTGCATTTTCATGCATATCAAGATTAATGCTGATCCTTATGTAAATTGATGTGTAGAATCATATGGTTTCATTTAAAATTGATTCTGAGCAATATAAATGAGTGTACTGAAAGCCCGAAAATTGCGCATTTAGTGCATTTTCATGCATATCAAGATTAATGCTGATTCTTATGTAATTTGATGTGTAGAATCATATGGTTTCATTTAAAATTGATTCCGAGCAATATAAATGAGTGTACTGTAAGACCAAAAACTGCGCATTTAGTGTATTTTCATGCATATCAAGATTAATACTGATTCTTATGTAAATTGATATGTAGAATCATACGGTCTCAAATAAAAATTGATTCTGAGCAATATAAATGAGTGTACTGAAAGCCCAAAAATTGCGCATTTATTGTATTTTCATGCATATCAAGATTAATGCTGATTCTTATGTAAAGTGATGTGTAGAATCATATGGTCTCATTTAAAATTGGTTCTGATCAATATAAATGACTGTACTGAAAGACCAAAAACTGCGCATTTTGTGAATTTTCATGCATATCAAGATTAATGCTGATTCTTATGTAAATTGATGTGTAGAATCATATGGCCTCATTTAAAATTGACTCTGAGCGATATAAATGAGTGTACTGAAAGCCCGAAAATTGCGCATTTAGTGTATTTTCATGCATATCAAGATTAATGTTGATTCTTATGTAAATTGATGTGTAGAATCATATGGTCTCATTTAAAATTGATTCTGAGCAATATAAATGATTGTACTGAAAGCCCGAAAATTGCGCATTTAGTGTATTTTCATGCATATCAAGATTAATGCTGATTCTTATGAAAATTCATGTGTAGAATCATATGGTTTCATTTAAAATTGATTCTGATCAACATAAATGAGTGTACTGTAAGACCAAAAACTGCGCATTTAGTGTATTTTCATGCATATCAAGATTAATACTGATTCTTATGTAAATTGATATGTAGAATCATACGGTCTCAAATAAAAATTGATTCTGAGCAATATAAATGAGTGTACTGAAAGCCCAAAAATTGCGCATTTATTGTATTTTCATGCATATCAAGATTAATGCTGATTCTCATGTAAATTGATGGGTAGAATCATATGGTCTCATTTAAAATTGATTCCGAGCAATATAATGAGTGTACTGAAAGCCCGAAAATTTGGCATTTAGTGTATTTTCATGCATATCAAGATTAATGCTGATTCTATTGTAAATTGATGTGTAGACTCATATAGTCTCATTTAAAAGTGATTCTGATCAACATAAATGTGTGTACTGAAAACCCGAAAATTGCGCATTTAGTGTATTTTCATGCATATCAAGATTAATGCTGATTCTTATGTAAATTGATGTGTAGAATCATATGGTCTCATTTGAAATTGATTCTGGGCAATATAAATGAGTGTGCTGAAAATTGCGAATTTAGTGTATTTTCATGCATATCAAGATTAATGCTGATTCTTATGTAAATTGATGTGTGGAATCATACGGTCTCATTTAAAATTGATTCTGAGCAATATAAATGAGAGTGCTGTAAATTGGGCATTTAATGTATTTTCATGCATAACAAGATTAATGCTGATTCTTATGTAAATTGATGTGTAGAATATTATGGTCTGATTTCAAATTGACTCTGAGCGATATAAATGAGTGTACTGAAAGACCGAAAATTGCGCATTTAGTGTATTTTCATGCATATCAAGATTAATGCTGATTCTTATGTAAATTGATGTGTAGAATCATATGTAAATTGATGTGTAGAATCATATGGTCTCATTTAAAATTGATTCTGAGCAATATAAATGATTGTACTGAAAGCCCGAAAATTGCGCTTTTAGTGTATTTTCATGCATATCAAGATTAATGCTGATACTTATGAAAATACATGTGTAGAATAATATGGTTTCATTTAAAATTGATTCTGAGCAATATAAATGAGTGTGCTGAAAATTGCGAATTTAGTGTATTTTCATGCATATCAAGATTAATGCTGATTCTTATGTAAATTGATGTGTAGAATCATACGGTCTCATTTAAAATTGATTCTGGGCAATATAAATGAATGTGCTGAAAGCCCGAAAATTGCGAATTTAGTGTATATTTATGCACATAAAGATTAATGCTGATTCTTATGTAAATTGATGTGTAGAATCATACGGTCTCATTTAAAATTGATTCTGAGCAATATAAATGAGTGCACTGAAAGCCCGAAAATTGCGCATTTAGTGTATTTTCATGCATATCAAGATTAATGCTGATTCTTATATAAATTGATTTGTAGAATCATATGGTCTCATTTGAAATTGATTCTGGGCAATATAAATGAGTGTGCTGAAAGCCCGAAAATTGCGAATTTAGTGTATTTTCAGGCACATCAAGATTAATGTTGATTCTTATGTAAATTGATGTGTAGAATCATATAGTCTCATTTAACACTGATTCTGAGCAATATAAATAAGTGTACTAAAAGCCCGAAAATTGCGCATTTAGTGTATTTTCATGCATATCAAGATTAATGCTGATTCTTATGTAAATTGATGTGTAGAACCATATGGTCTCATTTAAAATTAATTCTGAGCAATATAAATGAGTGTACTGAAAGCCCGAAAAATTCGCATTTAGTGTATTTTCATGCATATCAAGATTAATGCTGATTCTTTTTTGGGCTTTCAGCACACTCATTTATATTGCTCAGAATTAATTTTAAATGAGACCATATGATTCTACACATCAATTTACATAAAAATCAACATTAATCTTGATATGCATGAAAATACACTAAAGGCGCAATTTTCGGGCTTTCAGCACCCTCATTTATATTGCTCAGAATCAGTTTTAAATTAAACCATATGATTCTACAAATCAATTTACATAAGAATCAGCATTAATATAGATATGCATGAAAATACACTAAATGCGCAATTTTCGGGCTTTCAGTACACTCATTTATATTGCTCAGAATCAATTTTATATAAGACCGTATGATTCTAAACATCAATTTACATAAGAATCAGCATTAATCTTGATATGCATGAAAATACACTAAATGCGCAGTTTTTGGTCTATCAGTACACTCATTTATATTGATCAGAATCAATTTTAAATGAGACCGTATGATTCTACACATCAATTTACATAAGAATCAGCATTAATCTTGTTATGCATGAAAATACACTAAATGCGCAGTTTTTGGTCATTCAGTTCACACATTTATATTGCTCAGAATCAATTTTAAATAAGACCGTATGATTCTACACGTGAATTTTCACAAGAATCAGCATTAATCTTGATATGCATGAAAATACACTAAATGCGCAATTTTCGGGCTTTCAGTACAATCATTTATATTGCTCAGAATCGATTTCAAATGAGACCGTATGATTCTACACATCAATTTACATAAGAATCAGCATTAATCTTGATATGCATGAAAATACACTAAATGCGCAGTTTTTGGTCATTCAGTACACTCATTTATATTGCTCAGAATCAATTTTAAATGAAACCATATGATTCTACACATGAATTTTCATAAGAATCAGCATTAATCTTGATATGCATGAAAATACACTAAATGCGCAGTTTTTGGTCTTTCAGTACAGTCATTTATATTGATCAGAATCACTTTTAAATGAGACTATATGATTCTACACATCAATTTACATAAGAATCAGCATTAATCTTGATATGCATGAAAATACACTAAATGCGCAATTTTCGGGCTTTCAGTACACTCATTTATATTGCTCAGAATCAATTTTAAAGGAAACCATATGCTTCTACACATCAATTTACATAAGAATCAGCATTAATCTTGATATGCATGAAAATGCACTAAATGCGCAATTTTCGGGCTTTCAGTACACTCATTTATATTGCTCAGAATCAATTTTAAATGAGACCGTATGATTCGACACATCAATTTACATAAGAATCAGAATTAATCTTGATATGCATGAAAATTCACCAAATGCGCTGTTCTTGGCATTTCAGTCCAGTCATTTATATTGATCAGAATCAATTTTAAATGAGACCATATGATTCTACACATCAATTTACATAAGAATCAGCATTAATCTTGATATGCATGAAAATACACTAAATGCCCAATTTTCGGGCTTTCAGTACACTCATTTATATTGCTCGGAATCAATTTTAAATGAGACCATATGATTCTACACATCAATTTACATAAGAATCAGCATTAAACTAAATGTGCATGAAAATACACTATATGCTCAATATTCGGGCTTTCAGCACACTCATTTATATTGCTCAAAATCAATTTTAAAGGACGCCGTATGATTCGAAACATCAATTTACATAATAATCAGCGTTAATCTTGATATGCATGAAAATACACAAAATGCGCAAATTTCGGGCTTTCAGTACAATCATTTATATTGCTCAGAATCAATTTTATATGAAACCATATGATTCTTCTCATCAATTTACATAAGAATCAGCATTAATCTTGATATGCATGAAAATACACTAAATGCGCAGTTTTTGGTCTTTCAGTACACTCATTTATATTGATCAGAATCAATATTAAATGAGACCATATGATTCTACACATCAATTTACATAAGAATCAGCATTGATCTTGATATGCATGAAAATACACTAAATACGCTATTTTCGGGCTTTCAAGTACACTCATTTATATCGCTCAAAATCAATGTGAAATGAGACCGTATGATTCTACACATCAATTTACATAAGAATCAGCATTAATCTTGATATGCATGAAAATACACTAAATGCGCAATTTTCGGTCTTTCAGTACACTCATTTATATTGCTCAGAATCAATTTTAAATGAAACCATATGCTTCTACACATCAATTTACATTAGAATCAGCATTCATCTTTATATGCATGAAAATACACTAAATGCGCAATTTTCGGGATTTCAGTACACTCATTTCTATTGCTCAGAATAATTTTTAAATGATACCGTACGATTCTACACATCAATTTACATAAGAATCAGCGTTAATCTTGATATGCATGAAAATACACTAAATGCGCAGTTTTTGATCATTCAGTACAGTCATTTATATAGATCAGAATCAATTTTAAATGAGACCATATGAATCTACACATCAATTTACATAAGAATCAGCATTAATCTTGATATGCATGAAAATACACTAAATGCGCAACTTTCGGGCTTTCAGTACACACATTTATATTGCTCAGAATCAATTTCAAATGAAACCATATGATTCTACACATCAATTTACATAAGAATCTGCATTAATCTTGATATGCATGAAAATACACTAAATGCGCAATTTTCGGGTAATCAGTACACTCATTTATATTGCTCAGAATAATTTTTAAATGAGACCGTACGATTCTACACATCAATTTACATAAGAATCAGCGTTAATCTTGATATGCATGAAAATACACTAAATGCGCAGTTTTTGATCATTCAGTACACTCATTTATATTGATCAGAATCAATTTTAAATGAGACCATATGATTCAGCACATCAATTTACATAAGAATCAGCATTAATCTTGATATGCTTGAAAATACACTAAATGCGCAATTTTCGGGCTTTCAGTACACTCATTTATATTGATCAGAATCAATTTTAAATGAGTCCATATGATTCTGCACATCAATTTACATAAGAATCAACTTTAATCTTGATATGCATGAAAATACACTAAATGCGCAATTTTAGGGCTTTCAGGACATTCATTTATATTGCTCAGAATCAATTTGAAATGAGACCATATTATTCTACACATCATTTTACATAAGAATCAGCATTAATCTTGATATGCATGAAAATACACATAATGCGCAATATCCGGGCTTTCAGTACACTCATTTATATTGCTCAGAATCAATTTTAAATGAAACCATATGATTCTACACATCAATTTACATAAGAATCAGCGTTAATCTTGATATGCATGAAAATACACTAAATGCGCAATTTTCGGGCTTTCAGTACACTCATTTATATTGCTCAGAATCAATTTTAAAAGAGACCGTATGAATCTACACATCAATTTACATAGGAATCAGCATTAATCTTGATATGCATGAAAATACACTAAATGCGCAGTTTTTGGTCTTTCAGTACACTCATTTATATTGCTCAGAATCAATTTTAAATGAGACCATATGATTCTACACATCAATTTACATAAGAATCAGCATTAATCTTTATATGCATGAAAATACACTAAATGCGCAATTTTCGGGCTTTCAGTACAATCATTTATATCGCTCAGAATCCATTTTAAATGAAACCATATGATTCTACTCATCAATTTACATAAGAATCTGCACTAATCTTGATATGCATGAAAATACACTAAATGTGCAATTTTAGGGCTTTCAGTACACTCATTTATATTGCACAGAAATTCATTTTAAATGAGAACGTATGATTCTACACATAAATTTACATAAGAATCTGCATTAATCTTGATATGCATGAAAATACACTAAATGCCCAGTTTTTGGTCTTTCAGTACAGTCATTTATATTGATTAGAATCAATTTTAAATGAGACCATATGATTCTACACATCAATTTACATAAGAATCAGCATTAATCTTGATATGCATGAAAATACACTAAATGCGCAATTTTCGGGCTTTCAGCACACTCTTTTATATTGTTCAGAATCAATTTTAAAAGTGACCATATGATTCTACACATCAATTTACGTATGAATCAGCATTAATCTTGATATGCATGAACATACACTAAATGCGCAATTTTCGGGCTTTCAGTACACTCATTTATGTTGCTCAGAATCAATTTTAAATGAAACCATATGATTCTACACATCAATTTACATAAGAATCAGCAGTAATCTTGATATGCATAAAAAGGCACTAAATGTGCAATTTTCGGGCTTTCAGTACCCTCATTTATATTGCTCAGAATCAATTTTAAATGAGACCATATGATTCTACACATCAATTTACATAAGAATCAGCATTAATCTTGATATGCATGAAAATACACTAAATACGCAATTTCGGGCTTTCAGTACACTCATTTATATTGCTCAGAATCAATTTTAAATAAAACCGTATGATTCTACACACCAGTTTACATGAGAATCAGCATTAATCTTGATATGCATGAAAATACACTAAATGCGCAGTTTTGGTCTTTCAGTACAGTCATTTATATTGTTCAGAATCAATTTTAAATGAGACTATATGATTCTACACATCAATTTACATAAGAATCAGCATTAATCTTGATATGCATGAAAATACACTAAATGCCAAATTTTCGGGCTTTCAGTACACTCATTTATATTGCTCGGAATCAATTTTAAATGAGACCATATGATTCTACACATCAATTTAGGTAAGAATCAGCATTAATCTTGATATGCATGAAAATACACTAAATGCGCAATTTTCGGGCTTTCAGTACACTCATTTATATTGCTCAGAATCAATTTTAAATGAGACCATATGATTGTACACATCAATTTACATAAGAATCAGCATTAATCTTGATATGCATGAAAATACACTAAATGCGCAATATTCGGGCTTTCAGTACAATCATTTATATTGCTCAGAATCAATTTTACATAAAACCTTATGATTCTACACATCAATTTACATAAGATCCCGCATTAATCTTGATATGCATGAAAATACACTAAATGCGCAGTTTTTGTTCTTTCAGTACACTCATTTATATTGATCAGAATCAATTTTAAATGAGACCATATGATTCTACACATCAATTTACATAAGAATCAGCATTAATCTTGATATGCATGAAAACACACTAAATGCGCAATTTTCGGGCTTTCAGTACACTCATTTATATCGCTCAGAGTCAATTTTAAATGAGACCATATGATTCTACACATCAATTTACATAAGAATCAGCATTAATCTTGATATGCATGAAAATACACTAAATGCGCAGTTTTTGGTCTTTCAGTAGTCATTTATATTGATCAGAATCACTTTTAAATGAGACCATATGATTCTACACATCAATTTACATAAGAATCAGCATTAATCTTGATATGCATGAAAATACACTAAATGCGCAATTTTCAGGTTTTCAGTAAACTCATTTATATTGCTCAGAATCAATTTTAAATGAGACCGTATGATTCTACACATCAATTTACATAAGAATCAGCATTAATCTTGATATGCATGAAAATACACTAAATGCGCAGTTTGTGGTCTTCAGTACAGTCATTTATATTGATCAGAATCACTTTTAAATGAGACCATATGAATCTACATATCAATTTACATAAGAATCACCATTAATCTTGATATGCATGAAAATACACTAAATGCGCAATTTTCGGGCTTTCAGTACACTCATTTATATTGATCAGAATCAATTTTAAATGAGACCGTATGATTCTACACATCAATTTACATAAGAATCAGCATTAATCTTGATATGCATGAAAATACACTAAATGCGCAGTTTTTGGTCTTTCAGTACACTCATTTATATTGATCAGACTCAATTTGAAATGAGACCATATGATTCTACACATCAATTTACATAAGAATCAGCATTAATCTTGATATGCATGAAAATACAATAAATGCGCAATTTTCGGGCTTTCAGTACACTCATTTATATTGCTCAGAATCAATCTTAAATGAGACCGTATGATTCTACACAACAATTTACATAAGAATCAGCATTAATCTTGATGTGCATGAAAATACACTAAATGCGCAATATTCGGGCTTTCAGCACACTCATTTATATTGCTCAAAATCAATTTTAAATGAGACCATATGATTCTACTCATCGATTTACATAAGAATCAGCATTAATCTTGATATGCATGAAAATACACTAAATGCGCAGATTTGGTCTTTCAGTACACTCATTTATATTTCTCAGAATCAATTTCAAATGAAACCATATGATTCTACACATCAATTTACATAAGAATCAGCATTAATCTTGATATGCATGAAAATACACTACATGCGCAATTTTCGGGCTATCAGTACACTCATTTGTATTGCTCAGAATCAATTTTACATAAAACCATATGATTCTACACATCAATTTACATAAGAATCCGCATTAATCTTGATATGCATGAAAATACACTAAATGCGCAGTTCTTGATCATTCAGTACACTCATTTATATTGATCAGAATCAATTTTAAATGAGACCATATGATTCTACACATCAATTTACATAAGAATCAGCATTAATCTTGATATGCATGAAAATACACTAAATGCGCAATTTTCGGGCTTTCAGTACACCCATTTATATTGCTCGGAAGAAATTTTAAATGAGACCATATGATTCTACACATCAATTTACATAAGGATCAGCCTTAATTTTGATATGCATGAAAATACACTACATGCGCAATTTTCGGGCTTTCAGTACACTCATTTATATTGCTCAGAATCAATTTTAAATGAAACCATATGATTCTACACATCAATTTACATAAAAATCAGCATTAATCTTGATATGCATGAAAATACACTAAATGCGCAGTTTTTGGTCTTTCAGTACAGTCATTTAAATTGATCAGAATCAATTTTAAATGAAACCATATGATTCTACACATCGATTTACATCAAAATCAGCATTAATCTTGATATGCATGAAAATACAATAAATGCGCAATTTTCGGGCTTTCAGTACACACATTTATATTGCTCAGAATCAATTTTAAATAAAACAGTATGATTCTACACATCAGTTTACATGAGAATCAGCATTAATCTTGATATGCATGAAAATACACTAAATGCGCAGTTTTTGTTCTTTCAGTACACTCATTTATATTGATCAGAATCAATTTTAAATGAGACCATATGATTCTACACATCAATTTACATAAGAATCAGCATTAATCTTGATATGCATGAAAATACACTAAATGCCAAATTTTCGGGCTTTCAGTACACTCATTTATATTGCTCGGAATCAATTTTAAATGAGACCATATGATTCTACACATCAATTTAGGTAAGAATCAGCATTAATCTTGATATGCATGAAAATACACTAAATGCGCAATTTTCGGGCTTTCAGTGCACTCATTTATATTGCTCAGAATCAATTTTAATTGAGACCGTATGATTCGACCCATCAATTTACATAAGAATCAGCATTAATCTTGATATGCATGAAAATTCACTAAATGCGCAGTTTTTGGCCTTTCAGTACAGTCATTTATATTGATCAGAATCAATTTTAAATGAGACCATATGATTCTACTCATCGATTTACATAAGAATCAGCATTAATCTTGATATGCATGAAAATACACTAAATGCGCAGTTTTTGGTCTTTCAGTACACTCATTTATATTGCTCAGAATCAATTTCAAATGAAACCATATGATTCTACACATCAATTTACATAAGAATCAGCATTAATCTTGATATGCATGAAAATACACTACATGCGCAATTTTCGGGCTATCAGTACACTCATTTGTATTGCTCAGAATCAATTTTACATAAAACCTTGCGATTCTACACATCAATTTACATAAGAATCAGCATTAATCTTGATATGCATGAAAATACACTAAATGCGCAATTTTCGGGCTTTCAGTACACCCATTTATATTGCTCGGAATAAATTTTAAATGAGACCATATGATTCTACACATCAATTTACATAAGGATCAGCCTTAATTTTGATATGCATGAAAATACACTAAATGCGCAATTTTCGGGCTTTCAGTACACTCATTTATATTGCTCAGAATCAATTTTAAATGAAACCATATGATTCTACACATCAATTTACATAAAAATCAGCATTAATCTTGATATGCATGAAAATACACTAAATGCGCAATTTTCGGGCTTTCAGTACACTCATTTATATTGCTCGGATTCAATTTTAAATGAGACCATATGATTCTACACATCAATTTAGGTAAGAATCAGCATTAATCTTGATATGCATGAAAATACACTAAATGCGCAATTTTCGGGCTTTCAGTGCACTCATTTATATTGCTCAGAATCAATTTTAAATGAGACCGTATGATTCGACACATCAATTTACATAAGAATCAGCATTAATCTTGATATGCATGAAAATTCATTAATGCGCAGTTTTTGGCCGTTCAGTACAGTCATTTATATTGATCAGAATCAATTTTAAATGAGACCATATGATTCTACACATCAATTTACATAAGAATCAGCATTAATCTTGATATGCATGAAAATACACTAAATGCGCAATTTTCCGTCTTTCAGTACACTCATTTATATCGCTCAGAGTCAATTTTAAAAGAGACCATATGATTCTACACATCAATTTACATAAGAATCAGCATTAATCTTGATATGCATGAAAATACACTAAATGCGCAGTTTTGGTCTTTCAGTACTGTCATTTATATTGATCAGAATCAATTTTAAATGAAACCATATGATTCTACACATCAATTTAGGTAAGAATCAGCATTAATCTTGATATGCATGAAAATACACTAAATGCGCAATTTTCGGGCTTTCAGTATACTCATTTATATTGCTCAGAATCAATTTTAAATGAGACCGTATGATTCGACCATCAATTTACATAAGAATCAGCATTAATCTTGATATGCATGAAAATTCACTAAATGCGCAGTTTTTGGCCTTTCAGTACAGTCATTTATATTGATCAGAATCAATTTTAAATGAGACCATATGATTCTACACATCAATTTACATAAGAATCAGCATTAATCTTGATATGCATGAAAATACACTAAAAGCCCAATTTTCGGGCTTTCAGTACACTCATTTATATTGCTCGGAATCAATTTTAAATGAGACCATATGATTCTACACATCAATTTAGTTAAGAATCAGCATTAATCTTGCTATGCATGAAAATACACTAAATGCGCAATTTTCGGGCTATCAGTACACTCATTTATATTGCTCAGAATAAATTTTAAATGAGACCGTATGATTCTACACATCAATTTACATAATAATCAGCATTAATCTTGATATGCATGAAAATACACTAAATTCGCAGTTTTTGATCTTTCAGTACACTCATTTATATTGATCAGAATCAATTTTAAATGAGACCATATGATTCTACACATCAATTTACATAAGAATCAGCATTAATCTTGATATGCATGAAAATACACTAAATGCGCAATTTTCGGGCTTTCAGCACATTCATTTATATTGCTCAGAATCAATTTTAAATGAGACCTTATGATTCTACACATCAATTTACATAAGAATCAGCATTAAACTTGATATGCATGAAAATACACTAAATGCGCAGTTTTGGTCTTTCAGTACACTCATTTATATGGATCAGAATCAATTTTAAATGAGACCATATGATTCTACATATCAATTTACATAAGAATCAGCATTAATCTTGATATGCAGTTTCTGATCAATGTAAATGAGTGTACTGAAAGCCCGAACATTGCGCATTTAGTGTATTTTCATGCATATCAAGATAATGATGGTTCTTATGTAAATTGATGTGTAGAATCATATGGTCTCATTTAAAATTTATTGTGATCAATATAAATGACTGTACTGAAAGTCCAAAAACTGCGCATTTAGTGTATTTTCATGCATATCAAGATTAATGCTGATTCTTATGTAAATTGATGTGTAGAATCATATGGTCTCATTTAAAATTGATTCTGAGCAAGATAAATGAGTGTGCTGAAAGCCCGAAAATTGCGCATTAATGTATTTTCATGCATATCAAGATTAATGCTGATTCTTCTGTAAATTGATGTGTAGAATCATATGGTCTCATTTAAAATTGATTCTGATCAATATAAATGAGTGTACTGAATGATCAAAAACTGCGCATTTAGTGTATTTTCATGCATATCAAGATTAATGCTGATTCTTATGAAAATTGATGTGTAGAATCATATGGTTTCATTTCAAGTTGATTCCGAGATATATAAATTATTGTAGTGAAAGACCAAAAACTGCGCATTTAGTGTATTTTCATGCATATCAAGATTAATGCTGATTCTTATGTAAATTGATGTGTAGAATCATATGGTTTCATTTGAAATTGATTCTGAGCAATATAAATGAGTGTACTGAAAGCCCGAAAATTGCGCATTTAGTGTATTTTCATGCACATCAAGATTAATGCTGATTCTTATGTAAATTGATGTGTAGAATCATATGGTCTCATTTAAAATTGATTCTGATCAATATAAATGAGTGTACTGAAAAACCAAAACTGCGCATTTAGTGTATTTTCAGGCATATCAAGATTAATGCTGATTCTTATCTAAATTGATGTGTAGAATCATATGGTTTCATTTAAAATTGATTCTGAGCAATACAAATGAGTGTACTGAAAGCCCGAAATTTGCGCATTTAGTGTATTCTCATGCATATCAAGATTAATGCTGATTCTTATGTAAATTGATGTGTAGAATCATATGGTTTTATTTGAAATTGATTCTGACAATATAAATGAGTGTACAGAATGACCAAAAACTGCGCATTTAGTGTATTTTCATGCATATCAAGATTAATGCGGATTCTTATGTAAATTGATGTGTAGAATCATACGGTCTCATTTGAAATTGATTCTGAGCAATATAAATGAGTGTACTGAAAGCCCGAAAATTGCGCATTTAGTGTATTTTCATGCATATCAAGATTAATGCTGATTCTTATGTAAATTGATGTGTAGAATCATATGGTCTCGTTTAAAATTGATTCTGATCAATATAAATGAGTGTACTGAAAGACCAAAACTGCGCATTTAGTGTATTTTCATGCATATCAAGATTAATGCTGATCCTTATGTAAATTGATGTGTAGAATCATACGGTCTCATTTAAAATTGATTCTGAGCAATATAAATGAATGTGCTGAAAGCCCGAAAATTGCGCATTTAGTGTATTTTCATGCATATCAAGATTAATGCAGATTCTTATGTAAATTGATGTGTAGAATCATATGGTCTCATTTAAAATTGATTCTGATCAATGTAAATGAGTGTACTGAATGTTCAAAAACTGCGCATTTAGTGTATTTTCATGCATATCAAGAATAATGCTGATTATTATGTAAATTGATGTGTAGAATCATACGGTCTCATTTAAAATTTATTCTGAGCAATATAAATGAGTGTACTGATAGCCCGAAAATTGCGCATGTAGTGTATTTTCATGCATATCAAGATTAATGCTGATTCTTATGTAAATTGATGTGTAGAATCATATGGTTTCATTTGAAATTGATTCTGATCAATATAAATGAGTGTACTGAAAGGCCAAAACTGCGCATTTAGTGTATTTTCATGCATATCAAGATTAATGCTGATTCATATGTAAATAGATGTGTAGAATCATATGGTTTCATTTAAAATTGATTCTGAGCAATATAAATGAGTGTACTGAAAGCCCTAAAATTGCGCATTTAGTGTATTTTCATTCATATCAAGATTAATGCTGATTCTTATGTAAATCGATGAGTAGAATCATATGGTTTCATTTTAAATTGATTTTGAGCAATATAAATGAGTGTGCTGAAAGCCGGAATATTGCGCATTTAGTGTATTTTCATGCACATCAAGATTAATGCTGATTCTTATGTAAATTGATGTGTAGAATCATAAGGTCTCATATTAAAATTGATTCTGATCAATATAAATGAGTGTACTGAAAGCCCGAAAATTGCGCATTTAGTGTATTTTCATGCATATCAAGTTTAATGCTGATTCTTATGTAAATTGATGTGTAGAATCATATGGTATCATTTCAAATTGATTCTGATCAATATAAATGAGTGTACTAAAAGACCAAAAACTGCGCATTTAGTGTATTTTCATGCATATCAAGATTAATGCTGATTCTTATGTAAATTGATGTTTAGAATCATACGTTCTCATTTAAAATTGATTCTGAGCAATATAAATGAGTGTACTGAAAGCCCGAAAATTGCGCATTTAGTGTATTTTCATGCATATCAAGATTAATGGTGATTCTTATGTAAATTGATGTGTAGAATCATATGGTCTCATTTAAAAGTGATTCTGATCAATATAAATGACTGTACTGAAAGACCAAAAACTGCTCATTTAGTGTATTTTCATGCATATCAAGATTAATGCTGATCCTTATGTAAATTGATGTGTAGAATCATACGGTCTCATTTAAAATTGATTCTGAGCAATATAAATGAATGTGCTGAAAGCCCGAAAATTGCGCATTTAGTATATTTTCATGCATATCAAGATTAATGCTTATTCTTATGTAAATTGATGTGTAGAATCATATGGTCTCATTTAAAATTGATTCTGATCAATATAAATGAGTGTACTGAATGATCAAAAACTGCGCATTTAGTGTATTTTCATGCATATCAAGATTAATGCTGATTATTATGTAAATTGATGTGTAGAATCATACGGTCTCATTTAAAATTTATTCTGAGCAATATAAATGAGTGTACTGATAGCCCGAAAATTGCGCATGTAGTGTATTTTCATGCATATCAAGATTAATGCTGATTCTTATGTAAATTGATGTGTACAATCATATGTTTTCATTTCAAATTGATTCTGATCAATATAAATGAGTGTACTGAAAGACCAAAAACTGCGCATTTAGTGTATTTTCATGCATATCAAGATTAATGCTGATTCTTATGTAAATTGTTGTGTAGAATCATATGGTCTCATTTAAAATTGATTCTGATCAATATAAATGAGTGTACTGAAAGATCAAAAACTGCGCATTTAGTGTATTTTCATGCATATCAAGATTAATGCTGATTCTTATGTAAATTGATGTGTAGAATCATACGGTCTCATTTAAAATTGATTCTGAGCAATATAAATGAGTGTACTGAAAGCCCGAAAATTGCGCATTTAGTGTATTTTCATGCATATCAAGATTAATGCTGATTCTTATGTAAATTGATGTGTACAATCATATGGTCTCATTTAAAATTGATTCCGAGCAATATAAATGAGTGTACTGAAAGCCCGAAAATTGGGCATTTAGTGTATTTTCTTGCATATCAAGATTAATGCTGATTCTTATGTAAATTGATGTGTAGAATTATATGGTCTCATTTAAAATTGATTCTGATCAATATAAATGACTGTACAGAATGGCCAAAAACTGCGCATTTAGTGAATTTTCATGCATATCAAGATTAATGCTGATTCTTATGTAAATTGATGTGTCGAATCATACGGTCTCATTTAAAACTGATTCTGAGCAATATAAATGAGTGTACTGAAAGCCCGAAAATTGCGCATTTAGTGTATTTTCATGCATATCAAGATTAATGCTGATTCTTACCTAAATTGATGTGTAGAATCATATGGTCTCATTTAAAATTGATTCCGAGCAATATAAATGAGTGTACTGAAAGCCCGAAAATTTGGCATTTAGTGTATTTTCATGCATAGCAAGATTAATGTTGATTCTTATGTAAATTGATGTGTAGAATCATATAGTCTCATTTAAAATTGATTCTGATCAATATAAATGACTGTACTGAAAGACCAAAAACTGCGCATTTAGTATATTTTCACGCATATCAAGATTAATGCTGATTCTTATGTAAATTGATGCGTAGAATCATATGGTCTCATTTAAAATTGATTCTGAGCAAAATAAATGAGTGTACTGAAAGAACAAAAACTGCGCATTTAGTGTATTTTCATGCATATCAAGATTAATGCTGATTCTCATGTAAACTGATGTGTAGAATCATGCGGTTTTATTTAAAATTGGTTCTGAGCAATATAAATGAGTGTACTGAAAGCCCGAAAATTGCGCATTTAGTGTATTTTCATGCATATCAAGATTAATGCTGATTTTTATGTGAATTGATGTATAGAATCATAGGGTTTCATTTAAAATCGATTCTGATCAATATAAATGACTGTACTGAAAGACCAAAAACTGCGCATTTAGTTTATTTTCATGCATATCAAGATTAATGCTGATTCTTATGTAAATTGATGTGTACAATCATATGGTCTCATTTAAAATTGACTCTGAGCGATATAAATGCGTGTACTGAAAGCCGGAAATTGCGCATTTAGTGTATTTTCAGGCATATCAAGATTAATGCTGATTCTTGTGTAGAATCATATGGTCTCATTTAAAATTGATTCTGATCAATATAAATGACTGTACTGAAAGACCAAAAACTGCGCATTTAGTGTATTTTCATGCATATCAAGATTAATGCTGATTCTTATGTAAATTGATGTGTAGAATCATATGGTCTCATTTAAATTGATTCTGATCAATATAAATGAGTGTACTGAAGGCCAAAATCTGCGCATTTAGTGTATTTTCATGCATATCAAGATTAATGCTGATTCTTAAGTAAATTGATGTGTACAATCATATGGTCTCATTTAAAATTGATTCCGAGCAATATAAATGAGTGTACTGAAAGCCCGAAAATTGGGCATTTAGTGTATTTTCATGCATATCAAGATTAATGCTGATTCTTATGTAAATTGATGTGTAGAATCATATGGTCTCATTTAAAATTGATTCTGATCAATATAAATGACTGTACTGAAAGGCCAAAAACTGCGCATTTATTGAATTTTCATGCATATCAAGATTAATGCTGATTCTTATGTAAATTGATGTGTCGAATCATACGGTCTCATTTAAAATTGATTCTGAGCAATATAAATGAGTGTACTGAAATCCCGAAAATTGCTCATTTACTGTATTTTCATGCATATCAAGATTAATGCTGATTCTTACCTAAATTGGTGTGTAGAATCATATGGTTTCATTTAAAATTGATTCTGATCAATATAAATGACTGTACTGACAGACCAAAAACTGCGCATTTAGTGTATTTTCATGCATATCAAGATTAATGCAGATTCTCATGAAAATTCATGTGTAGAATCATATGGTTTCATTTAAAATTGATTCTGATCAATATAAATGAGTGTACTGAATGACCAAAAACTGCGCATTTAGTGTATTTTCATGCATATCAAGATTAATGCTGATTCTTATGTAAATTGATGTGTACAATCATATGGTCTCATTTAAAATTGATTCCGAGCAATATAAATGACTGTACTGAAAGGCCAAAAACTGCGCATTTAGTGAATTTTCATGCATATCAAGATTAATGCTGATTCTTATGTAAATTGATGTGTCGAATCATACGGTCTCATTTAAAATTGATTCTGAGCAATATAAATGAGTGCACTGAAAGCCCGAAAATTGCGCATTTAGTGTATTTTCATGCATATCAAGATTACTGCTGATTCTTACCTAAATTGATGTGTAGAATCATATGGTCTCATTTAAAATTGATTCCGAGCAATATAAATGAGTGTACTGAAAGCCCGGAAATTTGGCATTTAGTGTATTTTCATGCAGATCAAGATTAATGCTGATTCTTATGTAAATTGATGTGTAGAATCATATAGTCTCATTTAAAAGTGATTCTGATCAATATAAATGACTGTACTGAAAGACCAAAAACTGCGCATTTAGTGTATTTTCATGCATATCAAGATTAATGCTGATTCTTATGTAAATTGATGTGTAGAATCATATGGTCTCATTTAAAATTGATTCTGATCAACATAAATGAGTGTACAGAAAGAACAAAAACTGCGCATTTAGTGTATTTTCATGCATATCAAGATTAATGCTGATTCTCATGTATGCTGATGTGTAGAATCATACAGTTTTATTTAAAATTGATTCTGAGCAATATAAATGAGCGTACTGAAAGCCCGAAAATTGCGCATTTAATGTATTTTCATGCATATCAAGATTAATGCTGATTTTTATGTAAATTGATGTGTAGTATCATATGGTTTCATTTAAAATTGGTTCTGATCAATTTAAATGACTGTACTGAAAGTCCAAAAACTGCGCATTTAGTGTATTTTCATGCATATCAAGATTAATGCTGATTATTATGTAAATTGATGTGTAGAATCATATGGTCTCATTTAAAATTGACTCTGAGCGATATAAATGAGTGTACTGAAAGCCGGAAAATTGCGCATTTAGTGTATTTTCATGCATATCAAGATTAATTCTGATTCTTATGTAAATTGATGTGTAGAATCATATGGTCTCATTTAAAATTGATTCTGATCAATATAAATGAGTGTACTGAAGGCCAAAAACTGCGCATTTAGCGTATTTTCAGGCATATCAAAATTAATGCTGATTCTTATGTAAATTGATGTGTAGAATCATACGGTCTCATTTAAAATTGATTCTGAGCAATATAAATGAGTGTACTGAAAGCCCGAAATTGCGCATTTAGTGTATTTTCATGCATATCAAGATTAATGCTGATTCTTATGTAAATCGATGAGTAGAATCATATGGTCTCATTTAAAATTGATTTTGAGCAATATAAATGAGTGTGCTGAAAGCCCGAATGTTGCGCATTTAGTGTATTTTCATGCACATCAAGATTAATGCTGATTCTTATGTAAATTGATGTGTAGAATCATAAAGTCTCATTTAAAATTGACTCTGAGCGAAATAAATGAGTGTACTGAAAGCCGGAAAATTGCGCATTTAGTATATTTTCATGCATATCAAGATTAATGCTGATTCTTATGTAAATTGATGTGTAGAATCATACGGTCTCTTTTAAAATTGATTCTGAGCAAAATAAATGATTGTACTGAAAGCCCGAAAATTGCGCATTTAATGTATTTTCATGCCTATCAAGATTAATGCTGATTTTTATGTAAATTGTTGTGTAGAATCATATGGTTTCATTTAAAATTGATTCAGAGCAATATAAATGAGGGTACTGAAAGCCCGAAAATTGCGCATGTAGTGTATTTTCATGCATATCAAAATTAATGCTGATCCTTATGTAAATTGATGTGTAGAATCATATGGTCTCATTTAAAATTTATTCTGAGCAATATAAATGAGTGTACTGAATGATCAAAAACTGCGCATTTAGTGTATTTTCATGCATATCAAGATTAATGCTGATTCTTATGTAAATCGATGAGTAGAATCATATGGTCTCATTTAAAATTGATTTTGAGCCATATAAATGAGTGTGCTGAAAGCCCGAATATTGCGCATTCAGTGTATTTTCATGCACATCAAGATTAATGCTGATTCTTATGTAAATTGATGTGTAGAATCATACGGTCTCATTTAAAATTAATTCTGAGCAATATAAATGAGTGTACTGAAAGCCCGAAAATTTCGCATTTAGTGTATTTTCATGCATATCAAGATTAATGCTGATTCTTATGTAAATTGATGTGTAGAATCATATGGTCTCATTTCTAATTGTGTCTGATCAATATAAATGAGTGTACTGAAAGACCCAAAACTGCGCATTTAGTGTATTTTCATGCATATCAAGATTAATGCTGATTCTTATGTAAATTGATGTGTAGAATCATACGGTCTCATTTAAAATTTATTCTGATCAATATAAATGAGTGTACTGAAAGCCGGAAAATTGCGCATTTAGTGTATTTTCATGCATATCAAGATTAATGCAGATTCTTATGTATATTGATGTGTAGAATCATACGTACTCATTTAAAATTAATTTCTGTGCAATATTAATGAGTGTACTGAAAGCCCGAATATTGCGCATTTAGTGTATTTTCATGCATATCAAGATTAATGCTGACGCTTATGTTAATTGATGAGTAGAATCATATGGTTTCATTTCAAATTGATTCTGAGCAATATAAATGATTGTACTGAAAGCCCGAAAATTGCGCATTTAGTGTATTTTCACGCATATCAAGATTAATGCTGATTCTTATGTAAATTGATGTGTAGAATCGTACGGTCTCATTTCAAATTGATTCTGAGCAATATAAATGAGTGTACTGAAAGCCCGAAAATAGCGCATTTAGTGTATTTTCATGCATATCAAGATTAATGCTGATTCTTATGTAAATTGATGTGTAGAATCATATGGTCTCATTTAAAATTGATTCTGAGCAATATAAATTAATGGACAGAAACCCGAAAATTGCACATTTAGTGTATTTTCACGCATATCAAGATTAATGCTGATTCTTATGTAAATTGATGTGTAGAATCATATGGTCTCATTTCACATTTATTTTGAGCGATATAAATGAGTGTACTTGAAAGCCCGAAAATAGCGCATTTAATGTATTTTCATGCATATCAAGTTTAATGCTGATTCTTATGTAAATTGATGTGTAGAATCATATGGTCCCATTTAAAATTGATTCTGAAAAATATAAATGAGTGTAATGAAAGCCCGAAAATTGCGCATTTAGTGTATTTTCATGCATATCAAGATCAATGCTGATTCTTATGTAAATTGATGTGTAGAATCATATGGTCTCATTTAAAATTGATTCTGATCAATATAAATGAGTGTACTGAAAGCCCGAAAACTGCGCATTTAGTGTATTTTCATGCATATCAAGATTAATGCTGATTCTTATGTAAATTGATGAGAAGAATCATATGGTTTCATTTAAAATTGATTCTGAGCAATATAAATGATTGTACTGAAAGCCCGAAAATTGCGCATTTAGTGTATTTTCATGCATATCAAGATTAATGCTGAGTCTTATGTAAATTGATGTGTAGAATCATACGGTCTCATTTACAATTGATTCTGAGCAATATAAATGAGTGTACTGAAAGCCCGAAAATTGCGCATTTAGTGTATTTTCATGCATATCAAGATTAATGCTGATTCTTATCTAAATTGATGTGTAGAATAATATGGTTTCATTTAAAATTGATTCTGAGCAATATAAATGAATGTACTGAAAGCCCGAAAATTGCGCATTTTGTGTATTTTCATGCATATCAAGATTAATGCTGATTCTTATGTAAATTGATGTGTAGAATCATATGGTCTCATTTAAAATTGATTCTGAGCAATATAAATGAGTGGACTGAAACCAGAATATTGCACATTTAGTGTATTTTTATGCATATCAAGATTAATGCTGATTCTTATGTAAATTGATGTGTAGAATCATATGGTCTCATTTCACATTGATTTTGAGCGATATAAATGAGTGTACTTGAAAGCCCGAAAATAGCGCCTTTAGTGTATTTTCATGCATATCAAGTTTAGTGCTGATTCTTATGTAAATTGATGTGTAGAATCATATGGTCTCATTTAAAATTGATTCTGATCAATATAAATGAGTGTACTGAAAGACCAAAAACTGCGCATTTAGTGTATTTTCATGCATATCAAGATTAATGCTGATTCTTATGTAAATTGATGAGAAGAATCATATGGTTTCATTTAAAATTGATTCTGAGCAATATAAATGATTGTAATGAAAGCCCGAAAATTGCGCATTTAGTGTATTTTCATGCATATCACGATTAATGCTGAGTCTTATGTAAATTGATGTGTAGAATCATATGGTCTCATTTAAAATTGATTCTGAGTAATATAAATGAGTGTACTGAAAGCCCGAAAATTGCGCATTTATTGTATTTTCATGCACATCAAGATTAATGCTGATTCTTATGTAAATTGATGTGTAGAATCATATGGTCTCATTAAAAATTGATTCTGATCAATATAAATGAGTGTATTGAATGATCAAAAACTGCGCATTTAGTGTATTTTCATGCATATCAAGATTAATGCAGATTCTTATGTAAATTGATGTGTAGAATCATATGGTTTCATTTAAAATTGATTCTGAACAATATAAATGAGTGTACTGAAAGACCAAAAATTGCGCATTTAGTGTATTTTCATGCATATCAAGATTAATGCAGATTCTTATGTAAATTGATGTGTAGAATCATACGTTCTCATTTAAAATTAATTTCTGTGCAATAGAAATGAGTGTACTGAAAGCCCAAAAACTGCGCATTTAGTGTATTTTCATGCATATCAAGATTAATGCTGATTCTTATGTAAATTGATGTGTAGAATCATACGGTCTCATTTACAACTGATTCTGAGCAATATAAATGAGTGTACTGAAAGCCCGAAAATTGCGCATTTAGTGTATTTTCATGCATATCAAGATTGATGCTGATTCTTATCTAAATGGATGTGTAGAATAATATGGTTTCATTTAAAATTGATTCTGAGCAATATAAATGAATGTACCGAAAGCCCGAAATTTGCGCATTTTGTGTATTTTCATGCATATCAAGATTAATGCTGATTCTTATGTAAATTGATGTTTCGAATCATACGGCCTCATTTAAAATTGATTCTGAGCAATATAAATGAGGGCACTGATAGCCCGAAAATTGCGCATTTAGTGCATTTTCATGCATATCAAGATTAATGCTGATTCTTATGTAAATTGATGTGTAGAATCATATGGTTTCATTTGAAATTGATTCTGAGCAATATAAATGAGTGTACTGAAAGCCCGAAAATTGCGCATTTAGTGTATTTTCATGCATATCAAGATTAATGCTGATTCTTATGTAAATTGATGTGTAGAATCATATAGTCTCATTTAAAAGTGATTCTGATCAATATAAATGACTGTATTGAAAGACAAAAAACTGCGCATTTAGTGTATTTTCATGCATATCAAGATTAATGCTGATTCTTATGTAAATTTATGTGCAGAATCAAATGGTCTCATTTAAAATTCTCGCTGAGCGATATAAATGAGTGTGCTGAAATCCCGAATATTGAGCATTTAGGGTATTTTCATGCACATCAAGTTTAATGCTGATTCTTATGTAAATTGATGTGTAGAATCATATGGTCTCATTTAAAATTGATTCCGAGCCATATAAATGAGTGTACTGAAAGCCCGAAAATTGGGCATTTAGTGTATTTTCATGCATATCAAGATTATTGCTGATTCTTATGTAAATTGATGTGTAGAATCATATGGTCTCATTTAAAATTGATTCTGATCAATATAAATGACTGGACTGAAATACCAAGAACTGCGCATTTGGTGAATTTTCATGCATATCAAGAATAATGCTGATTCTTATGTAAATTGATGTGTCGAATCATACGGTCTCATTTAAAATTGATTCTGAGCAATATAAATGAGTGTACTGAAAGCCCGAAAATTGGGCATTTAGTGCATTTTCATGCATATCAAGATTAATGCTGATTCTTATGTAAATTGATGAGAAGAATCATATGGTTTCATTTAAAATTGATTCTGAGCAATATAAATGATTGTAATGAAAGCCCGAAAATTGCGCATTTAGTGTATTTTCATGCATATCACGATTAATGCTGAGTCTTATGTAAATTGATGTGTAGAATCATATGGTCTCATTTAAAATTGATTCTGAGTAATATAAATGAGTGTACTGAAAGCCCGAAAATTGCGCATTTATTGTATTTTCATGCACATCAAGATTAATGCTGATTCTTATGTAAATTGATGTGTAGAATCATATGGTCTCATTAAAAATTGATTCTGATCAATATAAATGAGTGTATTGAATGATCAAAAACTGCGCATTTAGTGTATTTTCATGCATATCAAGATTAATGCAGATTCTTATGTAAATTGATGTGTAGAATCATATGGTTTCATTTAAAATTGATTCTGAACAATATAAATGAGTGTACTGAAAGAACAAAAATTGCGCATTTAGTGTATTTTCATGCATATCAAGATTAATGCAGATTCTTATGTAAATTGATGTGTAGAATCATACGTTCTCATTTAAAATTAATTTCTGTGCAATAGAAATGAGTGTACTGAAAGCCCAAAAACTGCGCATTTAGTGTATTTTCATGCATATCAAGATTAATGCTGATTCTTATGTAAATTGATGTGTAGAATCATACGGTCTCATTTAAAATTTCTTCTGAGCAATATAAATGAGTGTACTGAAAGCCCGAAAATTGCGCATTTAGTGTATTTTCATGCATATCAAGATTGATGCTGATTCTTATCTAAATGGATGTGTAGAATAACATGGTTTCATTTAAAATTGATTCTGAGCAATATAAATGAATGTACCGAAAGCCCGAAATTTGCGCATTTTGTGTATTTTCATGCATATCAAGATTAATGCTGATTCTTATGTAAATTGATGTTTCGAATCATACGGCCTCATTTAAAATTGATTCTGAGCAATATAAATGAGGGCACTGATAGCCCGAAAATTGCGCATTTAGTGCATTTTCATGCATATCAAGATTAATGCTGACTCTTATGTAAATTGATGTGTAGAATCATATAGTTTCATTTGAAATTGATTCTGAGCAATATAAATGAGTGTACTGAAAGCCCGAAAATTGCGCATTTAGTGTATTTTCATGCATATCAAGATTAATGCTGATTCTTATGTAAATTGATGTGTAGAATCATATAGTCTCATTTAAAAGTGATTCTGATCAATATAAATGACTGTACTGAAAGACCAAAAACTGCGCATTTAGTGTATTTTCATGCATATCAAGATTAATGCTGATTCTTATGTAAATTGATGTGCAGAATCATATGGTCTCATTTAAAATTCTCGCTGAGCGATATAAATGAGTGTGCTGAAATCCCGAATATTGAGCATTTAGGGTATTTTCATGCACATCAAGTTTAATGCTGATTCTTATGTAAATTGATGTGTAGAATCATATGGTCTCATTTAAAATTGATTCCGAGCCATATAAATGAGTGTACTGAAAGCCCGAAAATTGGGCATTTAGTGTATTTTCATGCATATCAAGATTATTGCTGATTCTTATGTAAATTGATGTGTAGAATCATATGGTCTCATTTAAAATTGATTCTGATCAATATAAATGACTGGACTGAAATACCAAGAACTGCGCATTTGGTGAATTTTCATGCATATCAAGAATAATGCTGATTCTTATGTAAATTGATGTGTCGAATCATACGGTCTCATTTAAAATTGATTCTGAGCAATATAAATGAGTGTACTGAAAGCCCGAAAATTGGGCATTTAGTGCATTTTCATGCATATCAAGATTAATGCTGATTCTTATGTAAATTGATGTGTAGAACAATATGGTTTCCTTTAAAATTGATTCTGAGCAATATAAATGAGTGTACTGATAGCCCGAAAATTGCGCATTTAGTGTATTTTCATGCATATCAAGATTAATGCTGATTCTTATGTAAATTGATGTGTTGAATCATATAGTCTCATTTAAAAGTGATTCTGATCAATATAAATGACTGTACTGAAAGACCAAAAACTGCGCATTTAGTGTATTTTCATGCATATCAAGATTAATGCTGATTCTTATGTAAATTGATGTGCAGAATCATATGGTCTCATTTAAAATTCTCGCTGAGCGATATAAATGAGTGTACTGAAAGCCCGAAAATTGCACATTTAATGTATTTTCATGCATATCAAGATTAATGCTGATTCTTATGTAAATTGATGTGTAGAATCATATGGTCTCATTTAAAATTGATTCTGATCAATATAAATGAGTGTCCTGAAAGTCCAAAACTGCGCATTTAGTGTATTTTCATGCATATCAAGATTAATGCTGATTCTTATGAAAATTCTTGTGTAGAATCATATGGTTTCATTTAAAATTGATTCTGAGCAATATAAATGAGTGTACTGAATGACCAAAAACTGCGCATTTAGTGTATTTTCATGCATATCAAGATTAATGCTGATTCTTATGTAAATTGATGGGTAGAATCATACGGTCTCATTTAAAATTGATTCTGATCAATATAAATGAGTGTACTGATAGAACAAAAACTGCGCATTTAGTGTATTTTCATGCATATCAAGATTAATGCTGATTCTTATGTAAATTGATGTGTAGAATCATATGGTCTCATTTAAAATTGATTCTGAGCAATATAAATCAGTATGCTGAAAGCCCGAAAATTGCGAATTTAGTGTATTTTCATGCATATCAAGATTAATGCTGATTCTTATGTAAATTGATATGTAGAATCATATGGTCTCATTTGAAATTGATTCTGAGCAATATAAATGAGTGTACTGAAAGTCCGAAGATTGCGCATTTAGTGAATTTTCATGCATATCAAGATTAATGCTGATTGTAATGTAAATTGATGTGTAGAATCATATGGTCTCATTTAAAATTAATTCTGAGCAATAGAAATGAGTGTACTGAAAGCCCGAACATTTCGCATTTAGTGTATTTTCATGCATATCAAGATTAATGCTGATACATATGTAAATTGATGTGTAGAAACATATGGTCTCATTTAAAATTGATACTGAGCAATATAAATGAGTGTGCTGAAAGCCCGAAAATTGCGAATTTAGTGTATTTTCATGCATATCAAGATTAATGCTGATTCTTATGTAAATTGATGTGTAGAATCATATGGTCTCATTTGAAATTGATTCTGAGCAATATAAATGAGTGTACTGAAAGCCCGAAAATTGCGCATTTAGTGAATTTTCATGCATATCAAGATTAATGCTGATTGTTATGTAAATTGATGTGTAGAATCATATGGTCTCATTTAAAATTAATTCTGAGCAATATAAATGAGTGTACTGAAAGCCCGAAAATTTCGCATTTAGTGTATTTTCATGCATATCAAGATTAATGCTGATTCTTTTTCGGGCTTTCAGCACACTCATTTATATTGCTCAGAATTAATTTTAAATGAGACCATATGATTCTACATATCAATTTACATAAGAATCAGAATTAATCTTGATATGCATGAACATACACTAAATGCGCATTTTCGGGCTTTTCAGTACACTCATTTATATTGCTCAGAATCAATTTTAAATGAGACCGTATGATTCTACACATCAATTTACATAAGAATCAGCATTAATCTTGATATGCATGAAAATACACTAAATGCGCAGTTTCTGGTCTTTCAGTACACTCATTTATATTGATCAGAATCAATTTTAAATGAAACCATATGATTCTACACATGAATTTTCATAAGAATCAGCATTAATCTTGATATGCATGAAAATACACTAAATGCGCAATTTTCGGGCTTTCAGTACAATCATTTATATTGCTCAGAATCAATTTTAAATGAGACCATATGCTTCTACACAGCAATTTACATATGATTCTACACATCATTTTACATAAGAATCAGCATTAATCTTGATATGCATGAAAATACACTAAATGCCCAATTTTCGGGCTTTCAGTACACTCATTTATATTGCTCGGAATCAGTTTTAAATGAGACCATATGATTCTACACATCAATTTACATAAGAATCAGCATTACTTTTGATATGCATGAAAATACTCTAAATGCGCAATTTTCGGGCTTTCAGTACACTCATTTATATTGCTCAGAATCAATTTTAAATGTAACCATATGATTTTACACATCAATTTACATAAGAATCAGCATTAATCTTGATATGCATGAAAATACACTAAATTCGCAATTTTCGGGCTTTCAGTACACTCATTTATATTGCTCAGAATCAATTTTAAATGTAATCATATGATTGTACACATCAATTTACATAAGATCCAGCATTAATCTTGATATGCATGAAAATACACTAAATGCGCAGTTTTGGACTTTCTGGACACTCATTTATATTGATCAGAATCAATTTTAAAAGAGACCATATGATTCTACACATCAATTTACATAAGCATCAGCATTAATCTTGATATGCATGAAAATACACTAAATGCGCAATTTTCGGGCTTTCAGTACACTCATTTATATTGCTCAGAATCAATTTTAAATGAAACCATATGATTCTACACATCAATTTACATAAGAATCAGCAGTAATCTTGATATGCATGAAAATGCACTAAATGCGCAATTTTCGGGCAATCAGTACCCTCATTTATATTGCTCAGAATCAATTTTAAATGAGACCGTATGATTCGAAACATCAACTTACATAAGAATCAGCATTAATATTGATATGCATGAAAATACACTAAATGCGCAGTTTCTGGTCTTTCAGTACACTCATTTATATTGATCAGAATCAATTTTAAATGAAACCATATGACTCTACACATGAATTTTCATAAGAATCAGCATTAATCTTGATATGCATGAAAATACACTAAATGCGCAATTTTCGGGCTTTCAGTACAATCATTTATATTGCTCAGAATCAATTTTAAATGAGACCATATGCTTCTACACAGCAATTTACATATGATTCTACACATCATTGTACATAAGAATCAGCATTAATCTTGATCTGCATGAAAATACACTAAATGCCCAATTTTCGGGCTTTCAGTACACTCATTTATATTGCTCGGAATCAGTTTTAAATGAGACCATATGATTCTACACATCAATTTACATAAGAATCAGCATTACTCTTGATATGCATGAAAATACTCTAAATGCGCAATTTTCGGGCTTTCAGTACACTCATTTATATTGCTCAGAATCAATTTTAAATGTAACCATATGATTTTACACATCAATTTACATAAGAATCAGCATTAATCTTGATATGCATGAAAATACACTAAATTCGCAATTTTCGGGCTTTTCAGTACACTCATTTATATTGCTCAGAATCAATTTTAAATGAGACCGTATGATTCGAAACATCAACTTACATAAGAATCAGCATTAATATTGATATGCATGAAAATACACTAAATGCGCAGTTTTTGGCCTTTCAGTACACTCATTTATATTGATCAGAATCAATTTTAAATGAAACCATATGATTCTACACATCAATTTACATAAGAATCAGCATTAATCTTGATATGCATGAAAATACACTAAATGCGCAATTTTCGGGCTATCAGTACACTCATTTATATTGCTCAGAATCAATTTTAAAGGAAACCATATTGTTCTACACATCAATTTACATAAGAATCAGCATTAATCTTGATATGCATGAAAATGCACTAAATGCACAATTTTCGGGCTTTCAGTACACTCATTTATATTGCTCAGAATCAATTTTAAATGAGACCATATGATTCGACACATCAATTTACATAAGAATCAGCATTATTCTTGATATGCATGAAAATTCACCAAATGCGCAGTTCTTGGCATTTCAGTCCAGTCATTTATATTGATCAGAATCAATTTTAAATGAGACCATATGATTCTACACATCAATTTACATAAGAATCAGCATTAATCTTGATATGCATGAAAATACACTAAATGCCCAATTTTCGGGCTTTCAGTACACTCATTTATATGGCTCGGAATCAATTTTAAATGAGACCATATGATTCTACACATCAATTTACATAAGAATCAGCATTAAACTTGATGTGCATGAAAATACCCTAAATGCTCAATATTCGGGCTTTCAGCACACTCATTTATATCGCTCAGCGAGAATTTTAAATGAGACCATATGATTCTGCACATCAATTTACATAAGAATCAGCATTAATCTTGATATGCATGAAAATACACTAAATGCGCAGTTTTTGGTCTTTCAGTACAGTCATTTATATTGATCAGAATCACTTTTAAATGAGACTATATGATTCTACACATCAATTTACATAAGAATCAGCATTAATCTTGATATGCATGAAAATACACTAAATGCGCAATTTTCGGGCTTTCAGTACACTCATTTATATTGCTCAGAATCAATTTCAAATGAAACCATATGATTCTACACATCAATTTACATAAGAATCAGCATTAATCTTGATATGCATGAAAATGCACTAAATGCGCAATATTCGGGCTATCAGTGCCCTCATTTATATTGCTCAGAATCAATGTTAAATGTAACCATATGGTTCTACACATCAATTTACATAAGAATCAGCATTAATCTTGATATGCATGAAAATACACAAATGCGCAGTTTTTGGACTTTCAGTACACTCATTTATGTTGATCAGAATCAATTTTAAATGAGACCATATGATTCTACACATCAATTTACATAAGAATCTGCATTAATCTTGATATGCATGAAAATACACTAAATGCGCAATTTTCGGGCTTTCTGCACACTCATTTATATTGATCAGAATCAATTTTAAATGAGACCGTATGATTCTACACATCAATTTACATAAGAATCAGCATTAATCTTGATATGCATGAAAATACACTAAATGCGCAATTTTCGGGCTTTTCAGTACACTCATTTATATTGATCAGAATCAATTTTAAATGAGACCATATCATTCTACACATCAATTTACATAAGAATTTGCATTAATCTTGATATGCATGAAAATACACAAATGCGCGATTTTCGGGCTTTCAGCACATTCATTTATATTACTCAGAATAAATTTTAAATGAGACCATATGATTCTACACATCAATTTACATAAGAATCAGCATTAATCTTGATATGCATGAAAATACACTAAATGCGCAATTTTCGGGCTTTCAGTACACTCATTTATATTGCTCAGAATCAATTTTAAATGAAACCATATGATTCTACACATAAATTTACATAAGAATCAGCATTAATCTTCATATGCATGAAAATACACTAAATGCGCAATTTTCGGGCTTTCAGTACACTCATTTATATTGCTCAGAATCAATTTAAAAGAAACCATATGATTCTACACATCAATTTACATAAGAATCAGCATTAATCTTGATATGCATGAAAATACACTAAATGCGCAATTTTCCGGCTTTCAGTACACACATTTATATTGCTCAGAATCAATTTTAAATGAGACCATATGATTCTACATATCAATTTACATAAGAAGCAGCATTAATCTTGATATGCATGAAAATACACTAAATTCGCAATTTTCGGGCTTTCAGTACACTCATTTATATTGCTCAGAATCAATTTTAAATGAGACCGTATGATTCTACACATCAATTTACATATGAATCAGCATTAATCTTGATATGCATGAAAATACACGAAATGCGCAGTGTTTGGTCTTTCAGTACACTCATTTATATTGCTCAGAATCAATTTTAAATGAGACCATATGATTCTACACATCAATTTACATAAGAATCAGCATTAATCTTGATATGCATGAAAATACACTAAATGCGCAATTTTCGGGCATTCAGTACACTCATTTATATCACTCAGAATCAATTTTATATGCGGCCATATGATTCTACACATCAATTTACATAAGAATCAGCATTAATCTTGATATGCATGAAAATACACTAAATGCGCAATTTTCGGGCTTGCAGTACACTCATTTATATTTCTCAGAATCAATTTAAATTGAGATTATATGATTCTACACATCAATTTACATAAGAATCAGCATTAATCTTGATATGCATGAAAATACACTAAATGCGCAAAATTCGGGCTTTCAGTACACTCATTTATATTGCTCAGAATCAATTTTAAATGAGACCATATGATTCTACACATCAATTTACATAAGAATCAGCATTAATCTTGATATGCATGAAAATACACTAAATGCGCAATTTTCGGGCTTTCAGTATACTCATATATATTGCTCAGAATCAATTTTGAATGAGACCATATGATTCTACACATCAATTTACATAAGAATCAGCATTAATCTTGATATGCCTGAAAATACACTAAATGCCCAATTTTCGGGCTTTCAGTACACTCATTTATATTGCTCAGAATCAATTTTAAATGAGACCATATGATTCTACACAACAATTTACATAAGAATCAGCATTAATCTTGATATGCATGAAAATACACTAAATGCGCAATTTTCGGGCTTTCAGTACACTCATTTATATTGCTCAGAATCTATTTTAAATGAGTACGTATGATTCTACACATCAATTTACATAAGAATCAGCATTAATCTTGATATGCATGAAAATACACTAAATGCGCAATTTTCGGGCTTTCAGTACACTCATTTATATTGATCAGAATCAATTTTAAATGAAACCATATGATTCTACACATCAATTTACATAAGAATCAGCATTAATCTTGATATGCATGAAAATACACTAAATGCGCAATTTTCGGGCTTTCAGTACACTCATTTATATTTCACAGAATCAATTTAAATTGAGATTATATGATTCTACACATCAATTTACATAAGAATCAGCATTAATCTTGATATGCATGAAAATACACTAAATGCGCAATATTCGGGCTTTCAGTACACTCATTTATATTGCTCAGAATCAATTTTAAATGAGACCATATGATTCTCCACATCAATTTACATAAGAATCAGCATTAATCTTGATATGCATGAAAATACACTAAATGCGAAATTTTCGGGCTTTCAGTATACTCATATATATTGCTCAGAATCAATTTTGAATGAGACCATATGATTCTACACATCAATTTACATAAGAATCAGCATTAATCTTGATATGTATGAAAATACACTAAATGCCCAATTTTCGGGCTTTCAGTACACTCATTTATATTGCTCAGAATCAATTTTAAATGAGACCATATGATTCTACACATCAATTTACATAAGAATCAGCATTAATCTTGATATGCATGAAAATACACTAAATGCGCAATTTTCGGGCTTTCAGTACACTCATTTATATTGCTCAGAATCTATTTAAATGAGTACGTATGATTCTACACATCAATTTACATAAGAATCAGCATTAATCTTGATATGCATGAAAATACACTAAATGCGCAATTTTCGGGCTTTCAGTACACTCATTTATATTGATCAGAATCAATTTTAAATGAAACCATATGATTCTACACATCAATTTACATAAGAATCAGCATTAATCTTGATATGCATGAAAATACACTAAATGCGCAATTTTCGGGCTTTCAGTACACTCATATATATTGCTCAGAATCAATTTTGAATGAGACCATATGATTCTACACATCAATTTACATAAGAATCAGCATTAATCTTGATATGCATGAAAATACACTAAATGCGCAATTTTCCGGCTTTCAGTACACTCATTTATATTGCTCAGAATCAATTTTAAATGAGACCATATGATTCTACACATCAATTTACATAAGAATCAGCATTAATCTTGATATGCATGAAAATACACTAAATGCGCAATTTTCGGGCTTTCAGTACACTCATTTATATTGCTCAGAATCTATTTTAAATGAGTACGTATGATTCTACACATCAATTTACATAAGAATCAGCATTAATCTTGATATGCATGAAAATACACTAAATGCGCAATTTTCGGGCTTTCAGTACACTCATTTATATTGATCAGAATCAATTTTAAATGAAACCATATGATTCTACACATCAATTTACATAAGAATCAGCATTAATCTTGATATGCATGAAAATACACTAAATGCGCAATTTTCGGGCTTTCAGTACACTCATATATATTGCTCAGAATCAATTTTGAATGAGACCATATGATTCTACACATCAATTTACATAAGAATCAGCATTAATCTTGATATGCATGAAAATACACTAAATGCGCAATTTTCAGGCTTTCAGTACACTCATTTATATTGCTCAGAATCCATTTTAAATGAGACCATATGATTCTACACATCAATTTACATAAGAATCAGCATTAATCTTGATATGCATGAAAATACACTAAATGCGCAATTTTCGGGCATTCAGTACACTCATTTATATCACTCAGAATCAATTTTATATGAGGCCATATGATTCTACACATCAATTTACATAAGAATCAGCATTAATCTTGATATGCATGAAAATACACTAAATGCGCAATTTTCGGGCTTTCAGTACACTCATTTACATTTCTCAGAATCAATTTAAATTGAGATTATATGATTCTACACATCAATTTACATAAGAATCAGCATTAATCTTGATATGCATGAAAATACACTAAATGCGCAATTTTCGGGCTTTCAGTACACTCATTTATATTGCTCAGAATCAATTTTAAATGAGACCATATGATTCTACACATCAATTTACATAAGAATCAGCATTAATCTTGATATGCATGAACATACACTAAATGCGCAGTTTTTGGTCTTTCAGTACACTCATTTATATTGATCAGAATCAATTTTAAATGAGACCATATGATTCTACACATCAATTTACATAAGAATCAGCATTAATGTTGATATGCATGAAAATACAATAATGCGCAAATTTCGGGCGTTAAGTACAATCATTTATATTGCTCAGAATCAATGTTAAATGTAACCATATGATTCTACACATCAATTTACATAAGAATCAGCATTAATCTTGATATGCATGAAAATACACTAAATGCGCAGTTTTTGGACTTTCAGTACTCTCATTTATATTGATCAGAATCAATTTTAAATGAGACCATATGATTCTACACATCAATTTACATAAGAATCAGCATTAATCTTGATATGCATGAAAATACACTAAATGCGCAGTTTTTGGACTTTCAGTACTCTCATTTATATTGATCAGAATCAATTTTAAATGAGACCATATGATTCTACACATCAATTTACATAAGAATCAGCATTAATCTTGATATGCATGAAAATACACTAAATGCGCAGTTTTTGGACTTTCAGTACACTCATTTATATTGATCAGAATCAATTTTAAATGAGACCGTATGATTCTACACAACAATTTACATATGAATCAGCATTAATCTTGATATGCATGAAAATACACGAAATGCGCAGTGTTTGGTCTTTCAGTACACTCATTTATATTGCTCAGAATTAATTTTAATTGAAACCATATGATTCTACACATCAATTTACATAAGAATCAGCATTAATCTTGATATGCATGAAAATACACTAAATGCGCAATTTTCGGGCTTTCAGTACACTCATTTATATTGCTCGGACTCAATTTTAAATTAGACCATATGATTCTACACATCAATTTACATAAGAATCAGCATTAATCTTGATATGCATGAAAATACACTAAATGCCAAATTTTCGGGCTTTCAGTACACTCATTTATATTGCTCAGAATCAATTTTAAATGAGACCATATGATTCTACACATCAATATACATAAGAATCAGCATTAATCTTGATATGCATGAAAATACACTAAATGCGCAATTTTCGGGCTTTAGTACACTCATTTATATTGCTCAGAATCTATTTTAAATGAGTACGTATGATTCTACACATCAATTTACATAAGAATCAGCATTAATCTTGATATGCATGAAAATACACTAAATGCGCAATTTTCAGGCTTTCAGTACACTCATTTATATTGCTCAGAATCAATTTTAAATGAGACCATATGATTCTACACATTAATTTACATGAGAATCAGCATTAATCTTGATATGCATGAAAATACACTAAATGCGCAATTTTCGGGCTTTAAGTACACTCATTTATATCACTCAGAATCAATTTTACATGAGGCCATATGATTCTACACATCAATTTACATAAGAATCAGCATTAATCTTGATATGCATGAAAATACACTAAATGCGCAATTTTCGGGTTTTCAGTACACTCATTTATATTTCTCAGAATCAATTTTAATTGAGATTATATGATTCTACACACCAATTTACATAAGAATCAGCATTAATCTTGATATGCATGAAAATACACTAAATACGCAATATTCGGGCTTTCAGTACACTCATTTATATTGCTCAGAATCAATTTTAAATGAGACCGTATGATTCTACACATCAATTTACATAAGAATCAGCATTAATCTTGATATGCATGAAAATACACTAAATGCGCAATTTTCTGGCTTTCAGTACACTCATATATATTGCTCAGAATCTATTTTGAATGAGACCATATGATTCTACACATCAATTTACATAAGAATCAGCATTAATCTAGATATGCATGAAAATGCACTAAATGCGCAATTTTCAGGCTTTCAGTACACTCATTTATATTGCTCAGAATCAATTTTAAATGAGACCATATGATTCTACACATCAATTTACATAAGAATCAGCATTAATCTTGATATGCATGAAAATACACTAAATGCGCAATTTTCGGGCATTCAGTACACTCATTTATATCACTCAGAATCAATTTTATATGAGGCCATATGATTCTACACATCAATTTACAAAAGAATCAGCATTAATCTTGATATGCATGAAAATACACTAAATGCGCAATTTTCGGGCTTTCAGTACACTCATTTATATCACTCAGAATCAATTTTATATGAGGCCATATGATTCTACACATCAATTTACATAAGAATCAGCATTAATCTTGATATGCATGAAAATACACTAAATGCGCAATTTTCGGGCTTTCAGTACACTCATATATATTGCTCAGAATGAATTTTGAATGAGACCATATGATTCTACACATCAATTTACATAAGAATCAGCATTAATCTTGATATGCATGAAAATACACTAAATGCGCAGATTTTGGTATTTCAGTACACTCAGTTATATTGATCAGAATCAATTTTAAATGAGACCATATAATTCTACACATCCATTTACATAAGAATCAGTATTACTCTTGATATGCATGGAAATACACTAAATGCGCAATATTCGGGCTTTCAGTACACTCATTTATATTGCTCAGAATCAATTTTCAATGAGACCATATGATTCTATACATCAATTTACATAAGAATCAGCATTAATCTTGATATGCATGAAAATACACTAAATGCGCAATTTTCGGGCTTTCAGTACACTCATTTATATTGATCAGAATCAATTTTAAATGAGATTATATGATTCTACACATCAATTTACATAAGAATCAGCATTAATCTTGATATGCATGAAAATGCATTAAATGCCCAATTTTCGGGCTTTCAGTACACTCATTTATATTGCTCAGAATCTATTATAAATGAGACCATATGATTCTACACATCAATTTACATAAGAATCTGCATTAATCTTTATATGCATGAAAATACATTAAATGCTCAATTTTGGGGTTTCAGTACACTCATTTATATTGCTCAGAATCAATTTTAAATGAGACCATATGATTCTACACATCAATTTACATAAAAATCAGCATTAATCTTGATATGGATGAAAATACACTAAATGCGCAATTTTCGGGCTTCCAGTACACTCATTTATATTGCTCAGAATCAATTTTAAATGAGACCATATGATCCTACTCATAAATTTACATAAGAATCAGCATTAATCTTGATATGCATGAAAAGACACTAAATGCGCAGTTTTTGTTATTTCAGTACACTCATTTATATTGCTCAGAATCAATTTTGTATGAGACCATATGATTCTACACATCAATTTACATAAGAATCAGCATTAATCTTGATATGCATGAAAATACACTAAATGCGCAATTTTCGGGCTTTAAGTACACTCATTTATATTGCACAGAATCAATTTTAAATGAGACCATATGATTCTACTCATCTATTTACATAAGAATCAGCATTAATCTTGATATGCATGAAAATACACTAAATGCGCAAATTTCGGGATTTCAGTACACTCATTTATATTGCACAGAAACAATTTTCAATGAGACCATATGATTCTACTCATCAATTTACATAAGAATCAGCATTAATCTTGATATGCATGAAAATACACTAAATGCGCAATTTTCGGGATTTCAGTACACTCATTTATATTGCTCAGAATAAATTTCAAATGGGACCGTATGATTCTACACATCAATTTACATAAGAATCAGCATTAATCTTGATATGCATGAAAATACACTAAATGCGCAATTTTCGGTCTTAAGTACACTCATTTATATTGCTCAGAATCAATTTTAAATGAGTCCGTATGATTCTACACATCAATTTACATAAGAATCAGCATTAATCTTGATATGCATGAAAATACACTAAATGCGCAGTTATTTGTTTTTCAGTCCACTCATTTATATTGCTCAGAATCAATTTTAAATGAAACCATGTGATTCTACACAACAATTTACATAAGAATCAGCATTAATCTTGATATGCATGAAAATACACTAAATGCGCTATTTTCGGGCTTTCAGTACACTCATTTATATTGCTCAGAATCAATTTCAAATGAGAACGTATGATTCTACATATCAATTTACATAAGAATCAGCATTAATCTTGATATGCATGGAAATACACTAAATGCGCAGTTTTGATCTTTCAGTTCACTCATTTATATTGATCAGAATCAATTTTAAATGAGACCATCTGATTCTACACCTCAATTTACATAAGAATCAGCATTAATCTTGATATGCATGAAAATACACTAAATGCGCAATTTTCGGGCTTTCAGTACACTCATTTATATTGCTCAGAATCAATTTCAAATGAGACCATATGATTCTACACATCAATTTACATAAGAATCAGCATTAATCTTGATATGCATGAAAATTCACTAAATGCGCAATTTTCGGGCTTTCAGTACACTCATTTATATTGCTCAGAATAAATTTTAAATGAAACCATATGATTCTACACATCAATTTACATAAGAATCACAATTAATCTTGATATGCATGAAAATAAACTAATTGCGCAATTTTCGGGTTTCAGTACACTCAATTATATTGCTCAGAATCAATTTTAAATGAGACCATATGATTCTACACATCAACTTACATAAGAATCAGCATTAATCTTGATATGCTTGAAAATACACTAAATGCGCAGTTTTTGGTCTTTCAGTACACTCATTTATATTGCTCAGAATCAATTTTAAATGAAACCATATGATTCTACACATCAATTTACATAAGAATCAGCATTAATCTTGGTATGCATGAAAATACACTAAATGCGCAATTTCGGGCTTTCAGTACACTCATTTATATTGCTCAGAATCAATTTTAAATGAGACCGGATGATTCTACACATCAATTTACATAAGAATCAGCATTAATCTTGATATGCATGAAAATACACTAAATGCGCAGTTTGTGGTCTTTCAGTACACTCATTTATATTGATCAGAATCAATTTTAAATGAGACCATATGATTCTAAACATCAATTTACATAAGAATCAGCATTAATCTTGATATGCCTGAAAATACACTAAATGCGCAATTTTCGGTCTTTCACTACAGTCATTTATATTGCTCAGAATCAATTTTAAATGAGACCATATGATTCTACACATCAATTTACATAAGAATCAGCATTAATCTAGATATGCATGAAAATACACTAAATGCGCAGTTTTTGATCTTTCAGTACACTCATTTATATTGATCAGAATCAATTTTAAATGAGACCATATGATTCTACACATCAATTTACATAAGAATCAGCATCAATCTTGATATGCAAGAAAATTCACTAAATGCGCAATTTTCGGGCTTTCAGTAAACTCATTTATATTGCACAGAATCAATTTTAAATGAAACCATATGATTCTACACATCATTTTAAATAAGAATCAGCATTAATCTTGATATGCATGAAAATACACTAAATGCCCAATTTTCGGGTTTCAGTACACTCATTTATATTGCTCAGAATCAATTTTAAATGAGACCATATGATTCTACACATCAACTTACATAAGAATCAGAATTAATCTTGGTATGCATGAAAATACAGTAAATGCGCAATTTTCGGGCTTTCAGTACACTCATTTATATTGCTCAGAATCAATTTTAATGAGACCGTATTCTTCTACACATAAATTTACATAAGAATCAGCATTAATCTTGATATGCATGAAAATACACTAAATGCGCAGTTTGTGGTCTTCCGGTACACTCATTTATATTGATCTGAATCAATTTTAAATGAGCCTATATGATTCTACACATCAATTTACATAAGAATCAGCATTAATCTTGATATGCATGAAAATACAAAAAATGCGCAATTTTCAGGCTTTCAGTACACTAATTTATATTGCTCAGAATCAATTTTAAATGAAACCATCTGATTCTACACATCAATTTACATAAGAATCAGCATTAATCTTGACATGCATGAAAATACACTAAATGCGCAATATTCGGGCTTTCAGTACACTCATTTATATTGCTCAGAATCAATTTTAAATGAGTCCATATGATTCTACACATCAATTGACATAAGAAACAGCAGTAATCTTAATATGCATGAAGATACACTAAATGCGCAATTTCCAGGCTTTCCGTACACACATTTATGTTGCTCAGAATCAATTTTAAATGAGACCATATGATTCTACACTTCAGTTTACATAAGAATCAGCATTAATCTTCATATGCATGAAAATACACTAAATGCGCAATTTTCGGGCTTTCAGTACACTCATTTATATTGCTCAGAATCAATTTTAAATCATACCATATGATTCTACACATCAATTTACATATGAATCAGCATTAATCTTGATATGCATGAAAATACACTAAATGCGCAGTTTTGGTCTTTCAGTACACTCATTTATATTGATCAGAATCAATTTTAAATGAGACCATATGATTCTACACAACAATTTACATAAGAATCAGCATTAATCTTGATATGCATGAAAATACACTAAATGCGCAGTTTTTGTCTTTCAGCACACTCATTTATATTGCTCAGATTCAGTTTCAAATGAGACCATATGATTCTACACTTCAGTTTACATAAGAAACAGCATTAATCTTGATATGCATGAATACACACTAAATGCGCAATTTTCGGGCTTTCAGTACACTCATTTTAATTGCTTAGAATCAATTTTAAATGAGACCATATGATTCTACACATCAATTTACATAAGAATCAGCATTAATCTTGATATGCAGGAAAATACACTAAATGCGCTGATTCTTATGTAAATTGATGAGTAGAATCATATGGTCTCATTTAAAATTGATTCTGAGCAATATAAATGAGTGTACTTAAAGCCCGAAAATTGCGCATTTAGTGTATTTTCGTCCATATCAAGATTAATGCTGATTCTTATGTAAATTGATGTGTAGAATCATATGGTCTCATTTAAAATTCACATTGAGCAAGATAAATGAGTGCTTTGAAAGCCCGAATATTGCGCATTGAGTGTATTTTCATGCATATTAAGATTAATGCTGATTTTATGTAAATTGATAAGTAGAATCATATGGTCTCATTTAAAATTGATTCTGAGCAATATAAATGTGTGTACCGAAACCCTGAAAATTGCGCATTTCGTGTATATTCATGCATATCAAGTTTTATGCTGATTCTTATGTAAATTGATGTGTAGAATCATATGGTTTCATTTAAAATTGATTCTAAGGAATATAAATGAGTGTACGGAAAGCCCGATAACTGCGCATTTAGTGTATTTTCATGCATATCAAGATTAATGCGGATTCTTATGCAAATTGATGTGTAGAATAATATGGTGTCATTTAAAATTTCTTCTGAGCAATATAAATGAGTGTACTGAAAGCCCGAAAATTGCCCATTTAATGTATTTTCATGCATATCAAGAGTAATGCTGATTCTTATGTAAATTGGTGTGTAGAATCATATGGTCTCATTTAAAAATAATTTTGAGCAATATAAATGAGTGTACTGTAAGCCCGAAAATTGCGCATTTCGTGTATATTCATGCATATCAAGTTTAATGCTGATTCTTATGTAAATTGATGTGTAGAATCATATGGTTTCATTTAAAATTGATTCTAAGGAATATAAATGAGTGTACGGAAAGCACGAATATTGCACATTTAGTGTATTTTCATGCATATCAAGATTAATGCTGATTCTTATGTAAACTTATGTGTAGAAACATACGGTCTCATTTAAAATTTATTCTGAGCAATATAAAGTAGTGTACTGAAAGCCCGAAAATTGCCCATGTAGTGTATTTTCAGGCATATCAAGAGTAATGCTGATTCTTATGTAAATTGATGTGTAGAATCATATAGTCTGAATTAAAAATGATTTTGATCAATTTAAATGTGTGTATTGAAAGCCCGAAATTTTCGCATTTAGTGTGTTTTCAGGCATATCAAGTTTAATGCAGATACTTATGTAAATTGATGTGTAGGATCATATGGTCTCATTTAAAATTGATTCTGAGCAATATAAATGAGTGTACTGAAAGCCCGAAAATTGCGCATTTAGTGAATTTTCATGCATATCAAGATTAATGTTGATTCTTATGTAAATTGATGTGTAGAATCATATGGTTTCATTTAAAATTGATTCTGAGCAATATAAATGAGTGTACTGAAAGCCCGAAAATTGCGCATTTAATGTATTTTCATGCATATCAAGATTAATGCTGATTCTTATGTAAATTGATGTGTAGATTAATATGGTCTCATTTTAAATTTATTCTGAGCAATATAAATGAGTGTACTGAAAGATCAAAACTGCGCATTTCGTGTATATTCATGCATATCAAGTTTAATGCTGATTCTTATGTAAATTGATGTGTAGAATAATATGGTCTCATTTAAAATTGATTCTTAGCAATATAAATGAGTGTACTGAAAAGCCCGAAAATTGCGCATTTATTGTATTTTCATGCATATCAAGATTAATGCTGATTCTTTCGTAAATTGATGTGTAGAATCATATGGTCTCATTTAAAATTGATACTGCGCAATATAAATGAGTTTACTGAAAGCCCGAAAATTGCGCATTTAGTGTATTTTCATGCATATCAAGATTAATGCTCATTCTCATGTAATTTGCTGTGTAGAATCATATGGTCTCATTTAAAAAAAAATTTCAGCAATATAAATGAGTGTACTGTAAGCCCGAAAATTGCGCATTTCGTGTATATTCATGCATATCAAGTTTAATGCTGATTCTTATGTAAATTGTTGTGTAGAATAATATGGTCTCATTTGAAATTAATTCTGAGCAATATAAACGAGTGTACTGAAAGATCAAATCTGCGCATTTCGTGTATATTCATGCATATCAAGTTTAATGCTGATTCTTATGTAAATTGATGTGTAGAATAATATGGTCTCATTTAAAATTGATTCTGAGCAATATAAATGAGTGTACTGAAAGCCCGAAAATTGCGCGTTTATTGTATTTTCATGCATATCAAGATTAATGCTGATTCTTACGTAAATTGATGTGTAGAATCATATGGTCTCATTTAAAATTGATTCTGAGCAATATCAATGAGTGTACTGAAAGCCCGAAAATTGCACATTTAGTGTATTTTCATGCATATCAAGATTAATGCTGATTCTTATGAAAATTGATGTGTAGAATCATATAATCTCATTTAAAATTGATTCTGAGCAATATAAATGAGTGTACTGTAAGTCCGAAGATTACGCATTTAGTGTATTTTCATGCATATCAAGATTAATGCTGATTCTTGTGTAAATTTATGTGTAGAATCATATGGTCTCATTTGAAATTAATTCTGAGCAATATAAATGAGTGTACTGAAAGATCAAAACTGCGCATTTCGTGTATATTTATGCATATCAAGTTTAATGCTTATTCTTATGTAAATTGATGTGTAGAATAATATGGTCTCATTTAAAATTGATTCTGAGCAATATAAATGAGTGTACTGAAAAGCCCGAAAATTGCGCATTTATTGTATTTTCATGCATATCAAGATTAATGCTGATTCTTACGTAAATTGATGTGTAGAATCATACGGTCTCTTTTAAAATTGATTCTGAGCAATATAAATGAGTGTACTGAAAGCCGGAAAATTGCGCATTTGGTGTATTTTCATGCATATCAAAATTAATGCTGATTCTTATGTAAATTGATGTGTAGAATCATATGGTCTCATTTAAAATTGATTCTGAGTAATATAAATGAGTGTACTGAAAGCCCGAAATTTGCGCATTTAGTGTATTTTCATGCATATCAAGATTAATGCTGATTCTTATGTAAATTGATGTGTAGGATCATATGGTCTCATTTAAAATTGATTCCGAGCTAAATAAATGAGTGTACTGAAAGCCCGAAAATTGCGCATTTAGTGTATTTTCATGCATATCAAGATTAATGCTGATTCTTATGTAAATTGATGTGTAGAATCACTATGGTTTCAAGTAAAATTGATTCTGAGCAATATAAATGACTGTACTGAAAGACCAAACACTGCGCATTTAGTGTATTTTCATGCATATCCAGATTAATGATGATTCATATGTAAATTGATGTGTAGAATCATAAGGTCTCATTTAAAATTGATTCTGAGCAATATAAATGAGTGTACTGAAAGCCCGAAAATTGCGCATTTAGTGTATTTTCATGCATATCAAGATTAATGCTGATTCTTATGTAAATTGATATGTAGAATCATATGGTTTCATTTAAAATTGATTCTGAGCAATATAAATGAGTGTACTGAAAACCCGAAAATTGCGCATTTAGTGTATTTTCATGCATATCAAGATTAATGCTGATTCTTATATTCTACATATCAATTTACATAAGAATCAGCATTAATCTTGATATGCATGAAAATACACTAAATGCGCAATTTTCGGGCTTTCTGTACACTCATTTATATTGCTCAGAATCAATTTTAAATGAAACCATATGATTCTACACATCAATTTACATAAGAATCAGCATTAATCTTGATACGCATGAAAATACACTAAATGCGCAATTTTCGGGCTTTCAGTACACTCATTTATATTGCTCAGAATCAATTTTAAATGAGACCGTATGATTCTACACATCCATTTACATTAGAATCAGCATTAATCTTGATATGCATGAAAATACACTAAATGCGCAGTTTTTGATATTTCAGTACACTCATTTATATTGATCAGAATCAATTTTAAATGAGACCGTATGATTCTACACATCAATTTACATATGAATCATCATTAATCTGGATATGCAAGAAAATACACTAAATGCGCAGTGTTTGGTCTTTCAGTACACTCATTTATATTGCTCAGAATCAATTTTAATTGAAACCATATGATTCTACACATCAATTTACATAAGAATCAGCATTAATCTTGATATGCATGAAAATACACTAAATGCGCAATTTTCGGGCTTTCAGTACACTCATTTATTTAGCTCGGAATCAATTTTAAATGAGACCATATGATTCTACACATCAATTTACATAAGAATCAGCATTAATCTTGATATGCATGAAAATACACTAAATGCGCAAATTTCGGGCTTTCAGTACACTCATTTATATTACTCAGAATCAATTTTAAATGAGACCATATGATTCTACACATCAATTTACATAAGAATCAGCATTAATCTTGATATGCATGAAAATAGACTAAATGCGCAATTTTCCGGCTTTCAGTACACTCATTTATATTGCTCAGAATGAATTTTCAATGAGACCATATGTTTCTACACATCAATTTTCATAAGAATCAGCATTAATCTTGATATGCATGAAAATACACTAAATGCGCAATTTTCGGGCTTTCAGTACACTTATTTATATTGCTCAGAATCAATTTTAATTGAAACCATATGATTCTACACATCAATTTACATAAGAATCAGCATTAATCTTGATATGCATGAAAATACACTAAATGCGCAATTTTCGGGCTTTCAGTACACTCATTTATATTGCTCAGAATCAATTTTAAATGAGACCGTATGATTCTACACACCAATTTACATAAGAATCAGCATTAATCTTGATATGCATGAAAATACACTAAATGCGCAATTTTCGGGCTTTCAGTACACTCATTTATATTGATCAGTATCAATTTTTAATGAGACCATATGATTCTACACATCAATTTACATAAGAATCAGCATTAATCTTGATATGCATGAAAATACACTAAATGCGCAATTTTCGGGCTTTCAGTACACTCATTTATATTGCTCAGAATCAATTTTAAATGAGACCATATGATTCTACACATCAATTTACATAAGAATCAGCATTAATCTTGATATGCATGAAAATACACTAAATGCGCAATTTTCGGGCTTTCAGTACACTCATTTGTATTGCTCAGAATCAATTTTAAATGAAACCATATGATTCTACATATCAATTTACATAAGAATCAGCATTAATCTTGATATGCATGAAAATACATTAATGCGCAATTTTCGGGCTTTCAGTACACTCATTTATATTGCTCAGAATCAATTTTAAATGAGACCGTATGATTCTACACATCAATTTACATATGAATCATCATTAATCTGGATATGCATGAAAATACACTAAATGCGCAGTGTTTGGTCTTTCAGTACAGTCATTTATATTGCTCAGAATCAATTTTAATTGAAACCATATGATTCTACACATCAATTTACATAAGAATCAGCATTAATCTTGATATGCATGAAAATACACTAAATGCGCAGTTTTTGGACTTTCAGTACACTCATTTATATTGATCAGAATCAATTTTAAATTAGACCATATGATTCTACACATCAATTTACATAAGAATCAGCATTAATCTTGACATGCATGAAAATACACTAAATGCGCAATTTTCGGGCTTTCAGCACACTCATTTATATTGCTCAGTATCAATTTGAAATGAGACCATGTGATTCTACACATCAATTTACATAATAATCAGCATTATTCTTGATATGCATGAAAATACACTAAATGCGCAATTTTCGGGCTTTCAGTACACTCATTTATATTGCTCAGAATCAATTTTAAATGAAATCATAAAATTCTACACATCAATTTACATAAGAAGACGCATTAATCTTGATATGCATGAAAATACACTAAATGCGCAATTTTCGGGCTTTCAGTACACTTATTTATATTGCTCAGAATCAATTTTAATTGAAACCATAGGATTCTACACATCAATTTACATAAGAATCAGCATTAATCTTGATATGCATGAAAATACACTAAATGCGCAATTTTCGGGCTTTCAGTACACTCATTTATATTGCTCAGAATCAATTTTAAATGAGACCGTATGATTCTACACATCAATTTACATAAGAATTAACATTAATCTTGATATGCATGAAAATGCACTAAATGCGCAAATTTCGGGCTTTCAGTACCCTCATTTATATTGCTCAGAATCAATTTTAAATGTAACCATATGATTCTACACATCAATTTACATAAGAATCAGCATTAATCTTGATATGCATGAAAATACACTAAATGCGCAATTTTCGGGCTTTCAGTACACTCATTTATATTGATCAGTATCAATTTTTAATGAGACCATATGATTCTACACATCAATTTACATAAGAATCAGCATTAATCTTGATATGCATGAAAATACACTAAATGCGCAATTTTCGGGCTTTCAGTACACTCATTTATATTGCTCAGAATCAATTTTAAATGAGACCATATGATTCTACACATCAATTTACATAAGAATCAGCATTAATCTTGATATGCATGAAAATACACTAAATGCGCAATTTTCGGGCTTTCAGTACACTCATTTGTATTGCTCAGAATCAATTTTAAATGAAACCATATGATTCTACATATCAATTTACATAAGAATCAGCATTAATCTTGATATGCATGAAAATACATTAATGCGCAATTTTCGGGCTTTCAGTACACTCATTTATATTGCTCAGAATCAATTTTAAATGAGACCGTATGATTCTACACATCAATTTACATATGAATCATCATTAATCTGGATATGCATGAAAATACACTAAATGCGCAGTGTTTGGTCTTTCAGTACAGTCATTTATATTGCTCAGAATCAATTTTAATTGAAACCATATGATTCTACACATCAATTTACATAAGAATCAGCATTAATCTTGATATGCATGAAAATACACTAAATGCGCAATTTTCGGGCTTTCAGTACACTCATTTATATTGCTCAGAATCAATTTTAAATGAGACCATATGATTCTACACATCAATTTACATAAGAATTAACATTAATCTTGATATGCATGAAAATACACTAAATGCGCAAATTTCGGGCTTTCAGTACACTCATTTATATTGCTCAGAATCAATTTTAAATGTAACCATATGATTCTACACATCAATTTACATAAGAATCAGCATTAATCTTGATATGCATGAAAATACACTAAATGCGCAGTTTTTGCACTTTCAGTACACTCATTTATATTGATCAGAATCAATTTTAAATTAGACCATATGATTCTACACATCAATTTACATAAGAATCAGCATTAATCTTGACATGCATGAAAATACACTAAATGCGCAATTTTCGGGCTTTCAGCACACTCATTTATATTGCTCAGTATCAATTTGAAATGAGACCATGTGATTCTACACATCAATTTACATAATAATCAGCATTATTCTTGATATGCATGAAAATACACTAAATGCGCAATTTTCGGGCTTTCAGTACACTCATTTATATTGCTCAGAATCAATTTTAAATGAAATCATAAGATTCTACACATCAATTTACATAAGAAGCCGCATTAATCTTGATATGCATGAAAATACACTAAATGCGCAATTTTCGGGTTTCAGTACACTTATTTATATTGCTCAGAATCAATTTTAATTGAAACCATATGATTCTACACATCAATTTACATAAGAATCAGCATTAATCTTGATATGCATGAAAATACACTAAATGCGCAATTTTCTGGCTTTCAGTACACTCATTTATATTGCTCAGAATCAATTTTAAATGAGACCGTATGATTCTACACATCAATTTACATAAGAATTAACATTAATCTTGATATGCATGAAAATACACTAAATGCGCAAATTTCGGGCTTTCAGTACACTCATTTATATTGCTCAGAATCAATTTGAAATGTAACCATATGATTCTACACATCAATTTACATAAGAATCAGCATTAATCTTTATATGCATGAAAATACACTAAATGCGCAATTTTCGGGCTTTCAGTACACTCATTTATATTGCTCAGAATCAATTTTAAATGAGACCGTATGATTCTACACATCAATTTACATATGAATCATCATTAATCTGGATATGCATGAAAATACACTAAATGCGCAGTGTTTGGTCTTTCAGTACAGTCATTTATATTGCTCAGAATCAATTTTAATTGAAACCATATGATTCTACACATCAATTTACATAAGAATCAGCATTAATCTTGATATGCATGAAAATACACTAAATGCGCAATTTTCGGGCTTTCAGTACACTCATTTATTTAGCTCGGAATCAATTTTAAATGAGACCGTATGATTCTACACATCAATTTACATAAGAATCAGCATTAATCTTGATATGCATGAAAATACACTAAATGCGCAATTTTCGGGCTTTCAGCACACTCATTTATATTGCTCAGAATCAATTTGAAATGAGACCATGTGATTCTACACATCAATTTACATAATAATCAGCATTATTCTTGATATGCATGAAAATACACTAAATGCGCAATTTTCGGGCTTTCAGTACACTCATTTATATTGCTCAGAATCAATTTTAAATGAGTCCATATGATTCTACACATCAATTTACATAAGAATCAGCATTAATCTTAATATGCATGAAAATACACTAAATGCGCAATTTTCGGGCTTTCAGTACACTCATTTATATTGCTCAGAATCAATTTTAAATGAAATCATAAGATTCTACACATCAATTTACATAAGAAGCCGCATTAATCTTGATATGCATGAAAATACACTAAATGCGCAATTTTCGGGCTTTCACTACACTCATTTATATTGCTCAGAATCAATTTTAAATGTAACCATATGATTCTACACATCAATTTACATAAGAATCAGCATTAATCTTGATATGCATGAAAATACACTAAATGCGCAGTTTTTGGACTTTCAGTACACTCATTTATATTGATCAGAATAAATTTTAAATTAGACCATATGATTCTACACATCAATTTACATAAGAATCAGCATTAATCTTGATATGCATGAAAATACACTAAATGCGCAATTTTCGGGCTTTCAGCACACTCATTTATATTGCTCAGAATCAATTTGAAATGAGACCATGTGATTCTACACATCAATTTACATAATAATCAGCATTATTCTTGATATGCATGAAAATACAATAAATGCGCAATTTTCCGGCTTTCAGTACACTCATTTATATTGCTCAGAATGAATTTTCAATGAGACCATATGATTCTACACATCAATTTTCATAAGAATCAGCATTAATCTTGATATGCATGAAAATACACTAAATGCGCAATTTTCGGGCTTTCAGTACACTTATTTATATTACTCCAAGAATCAATTTTAATTGAAACCATATGATTCTACACATCAATTTACATAAGAATCAGCATTAATCTTGATATGCATGAAAATACACTAAATGCGCAATTTTCGGGCTTTCAGTACACTCATTTATATTGCTCAGAATCAATTTTAAATGAGACGTATGATTCTACACATCAATTTACATAAATTAACATTAATCTTGATATGCATGAAAATACACTAAATGCGCAAATTTCGGGCTTTCAGTACACTCATTTATATTGCTCAGAATCAATTTTAAATGTAACCATATGATTCTACACATCAATTTACATAAGAATCAGCATTAATCTTGATATGCATGAAAATACACTAAATGCGCAATTTTCGGGCTTTCAGTACACTCATTTATATTGCTCAGAATCAATTTTAAATGAGACCGTATGATACACATCAATTTACATATGAATCATCATTAATCTGGATATGCATGAAAATACACTAAATGCGCAGTGTTTGGTCTTTCAGTACAGTCATTTATATTGCTCAGAATCAATTTTAATTGAAACCATATGATTCTACACATCAATTTACATAAGAATCAGCATTAATCTTGATATGCATGAAAAATACACTAAATGCGCAATTTTCGGGCTTTCAGTACACTCATTTATTTAGCTCGGAATCAATTTTAAATGAGACCATATGGATTCTACACATCAATTTACATAAGAATCAGCATTAATCTTGATATGCATGAAAATACACTAAATGCGCAAATTTCGGGCTTTCAGTACACTCATTTATATTACTCAGAATCAATTTTAAATGAGACCATATGATTCTACACATCAATTTACATAAGAATCAGCATTAATCTTGATATGCATGAAAATACACTAAATGCGCAATTTTCCGGCTTTCAGTACACTCATTTATATTGCTCAGAATGAATTTTCAATGAGACCATATGATTCACCATCAATTTTCATAAGAATCAGCATTAATCTTGATATGCAACAGAAAATACACTAAATGCGCAATTTTCGGGCTTTCAGTACACTTATTTATATTGCTCAGAATCAATTTTAATTGAAACCATATGATTCTACACATCAATTTACATAAGAATCAGCATTAATCTTGATATGCATGAAAATACACTAAATGCGCAATTTTCGGGCTTTCAGTACGCTCATTTATATTGCTCAGAATCAATTTTAAATGAGACCGTATGATTCTACACATCAATTTACATGAGAATTAACATTAATCTTGATATGCATGAAAATACACTAAATGCGCAAATTTCGGGCTTTCAGTACACCCATTTATATTGCTCAGAATCAATTTTAAATGTAACCATATGATTCTACACATCAATTTACATAAGTATCAGCATTAATCTTGATATGCATGAAAATACACTAAATGCGCAGTTTTTGGACTTTCAGTACACTCATTTATAATTCAGAATCAATTTTAAATTAGACCATATGATTCTACACATCAATTTACATAAGAATCAGCATTAATCTTGATATGCATGAAAATACACTAAATGCGCAATTTTCGGGCTTTCAGCACACTCATTTATATTGCTCAGAATCAATTTGAAATGAGACCATGTGATTCTACACATCAATTTACATAATAATCAGCATTATTCTTGATATGCATGGAAATACACTAAATGCGCAATTTTCGGGCTTTCAGTACACTCATTTATATTGCTCAGAATCAATTTTAAATGAGACATATGATTCTACACATCAATTTACATAAGAATCAGCATTAATCTTGATATGCATGAAAATACACTAAATGCGCAATTTCGGGCTTTCAGTACACTCATTTATATTGCTCAGAATCAATTTTAAATGAAATCATAAGATTCTACACATCAATTTTTGTAAGAAGCCGCATTAATCTTGATATGCATGAAAATACACTAAATGCGCAATTTTCGGGCTTTCACTACACTCATTTATATTGCTCAGAATCAATTTAAATGTAACCATATGATTCTACACATCAATTTACATAAGAATCAGCATTAATCTTGATATGCATGAAAATACACTAAATGCGCAATTTTCAGCTTTCAGTACACTCATTTATATTGATCAGAATCAATTTTAAATTAGACCATATGATTCTACACATCAATTTACATAAAAGTCAGCATTAATCTTGATATGCATGAAAATACACTAAATGCGCAATTTTCGGGCTTTCAGCACACTCATTTATATTGCTCAGAATCAATTTGAAATGAGACCATGTGATTCTACACATCAATTTACATAATAATCAGCATTATTCTTGGTATGCATGAAAATACAATAAATGCGCAATTTTCCGGCTTTCAGTACACTCATTTATATTGCTCAGAATGAATTTTCAATGAGACCATATGATTCTACACATCCAATTTTCATAAGAATCAGCATTAATCTTGATATGCATGAAAATACACTAAATACGCAATTTTCGGGCTTTCAGTACACTTATTTATATTGCTCCAGAATCAATTTTAATTGAAGCCATATGATTCTACACATCAATTTACATAAGAATCAGCATTAATCTTGATATGCATGAAAATACACTAAATGCGCAATTTTCGGGCTTTCAGTACACTCATTTATATTGCTCAGAATCAATTTTAAATGAGACCGTATGATTCCACACATCAATTTACATAAGAATTAACATTAATCTTGATATGCATGAAAATACACTAAATGCGCAAATTTCGGGCTTTCAGTACACTCATTTATATTGCTCAGAATCAATTTTAAATGTAACCATATGATTCTACATCAATTTACATAAGAATCAGCATTAATCTTGATATGCATGAAAATACACTAAATGCCCAATTTTCGGGCTTTCAGTACACTCATTTATATTGCTCAGAATCAATTTTAAATGAGACCGTATGATTCTACACATCAATTTACATATGAATCATCATTAATCTGGATATGCATAGAAATACACTAAATGCGCAGTGTTTGGTCTTTCAGTACAGTCATTTATATTGCTCAGAATCAATTTTAATTGAAACCATATGATTCTACACATCAATTTACATAAGAATCAGCATTAATCTTGATATGCATGAAAATACACTAAATGCGCAATTTTCGGGCTTTCAGTACACTCATTTATTTAGCTCGGAATCAATTTTAAATGAGACCATATGATTCTACACATCAATTTACATAAGAATCAGCATTAATCTTGATATGCATGAAAATACACTAAATGCGCAAATTTCGGGCTTTCAGTACACTCATTTATATTACTCGATCAATTTTAAATGAGACCATATGATTCTACACATCAATTTACATAAGAATCAGCATTAATCTTGATATGCATGAAAATACACTAAATGCGCAATTTTCCGGCTTTCAGTACACTCATTTATATTGCTCAGAATGAATTTTCAATGAGACCATATGATTCTACACATCAATTTTCATAAGAATCAGCATTAATCTTGATATGCATGAAAATACACTAAATGCGCAATTTTCGGGCTTTCAGTACACTCATTTATATTGATCAGAATCAATTTTAAATTAGACCATATGATTCTACACATCAATTTACATAAGAATCAGCATTAATCTTGATATGCATGAAGAAATACACACTAAATGCGCAATTTTCGGGCTTTCAGTACACTTATTTATATTGCTCAGAATCAATTTTAATTGAAACCACGCGATTCTACACATCAATTTACATAAGAATCAGCATTAATCTTGATATGCATGAAAATACACTAAATGCGCAATTTTCGGGCTTTCAGTACACTCATTTATATTGCTCAGAATCAATTTTAAATGAGACCGTATGATTCTACACATCAATTTACATAAGAATCAGCATTAACCTTGATATGCATGAAAATACACTAAATGCGCAGTTTTTGGACTTTCAGTACACTCATTTATATTGATCAGAATCAATTTTAAATTAGACCATATGATTCTACACATCAATTTACATAAGAATCAGCATTAATCTTGATATGCGAAAATACACTAAATGCGCAATTTTCGGGCTTTCAGCACACTCATTTATATTGCTCAGAATCAATTTGAAATGAGACCATGTGATTCTACACATCAATTTACATAATAATCGGCATTATTCTTGATATGCGCCCAGAAAATACACTAAATGCGCAATTTTCGGGCTTTCAGTACACTCATTTATATTGCTCAGAATCAATTTTAAATGAGACCATATGATTCTACATCAATTTACATAAGAATCAGCATTAATCTTGATATGCATGAAAATACACTAAATGCGCAATTTTCGGGCTTTCAGTACACTCATTTATATTGCTCAGAATCAATTTTAAATGAAATCATAAGATTCTACACATCAATTTACATAAGAAGCCGCATTAATCTTGATATGCATGAAAATACACTAAATGCGCAATTTTCGGGCTTTCAGCACACTCATTTATATTGCTCAGATTTTATTTGAAATGAGACCATGTGATTCTATACATCAATTTACATAATAATCAGCATTATTCTTGATATGCATGAAAATACACTAAATGCGCAATTTCCGGCTTTCAGTACACTCATTTATATTGCTCAGAATCAATTTTAAATGAGACCATATGATTCTACACATCAATTTACATAAGAATCAGCATTAATCTTGATATGCATGAAAATACACTAAATGCGCAATTTTTCGGAAACTTTCAGTACACTTATTTATATTGCTCAGAATCAATTTTAATTGAAACCATATACACATCAATTTACATAGAGATCTAAAGTAATCTTGATATGCATGAAAATACACTAAATGCGCAATTTTCGGGCTTTCAGTACACTCATTTATATTGCTCAGAATCAATTTAAATGTAACCATATGATTCTACACATCAATTTACATAAAAGTCAAGCATTAATCTTGATATGCATGAAAATACACTAAAATGCGCAGTTTTGGACTTTCAGTACACTCATTTATGATCAGAATCAATTTTGAAATTAGAACCATATGATTCTACACATCAATTTACATAAGAATCAGCATTAATCTTGATATGCATGAAAATACACTAAATGCGCAATTTTCGGGCTTTCCAGCACACTCATTTATATTGCTCAGAATCAAGTTTGAAATGAGACCATGTGATTCTACACATTAATTTACATAATAATCAACATTATTCTTGATATGCATGAAAATACACTAAATGCGCAATTTTCGGGCTTTCAGTACACTCATTTATATTGCTCAGAATCAATTTTCAATGAGACCATATGATTCTACACATCAATTTACATAAGAATCAGCATTAATCTTGATATGCATGAAAATACATAAATGCGCAATTTTCGGGCTTTCAGTACACTCATTTATATTGCTCAGAATCAATTTTAAATGAAATCATAAGATTCTACACATCAATTTACATAAGAAGCCGCATTAATCTTGATATGCATGAAAATACACTAAATGCGCAATTTTCGGGCTTTCACTACACTCATTTATATTGCTCAGAATCAATTTTAAATGTAACCATATGATTCTACACATCAATTTACATAAGAATCAGCATTAATCTTGATATGCATGAAAATACACTAAATGCGCAGTTTTTGGACTTTCAGTACACTCATTTATATTGCTCAGATTTTATTTGAAATGAGACCATGTGATTCTATACATCAATTTACATAATAATCAGCATTATTCTTGATATGCATGAAAATACACTAAATGCGCAATTTCCGGCTTTCAGTACACTCATTTATATTGCTCAGAATCAATTTTAAATGAGACCATATAAATTCTACATCAATTTACATAAGAATCAGCATTAATCTTGATATGCATGAAAATACACTAAATGCGCAATTTTCGGGCTTTCAGTACACTTATTTATATTGCTCAGAATCAATTTTAATTGAAACCATATGATTCTACACATCAATTTACATAAGAATCTGCATTAATCTTGATATGCATGAAAATACACTAAATGCGCAATTTTCGGGCTTTCAGTACACTCATTTATATTGCTCAGAATCAATTTAAATGTAACCATATGATTCTACACATCAATTTACACGCAAGAATCAGCATTAATCTTGATATGCATGAAAATACACTAAATGCGCAGTTTTTGGACTTTCAGTACACTCATTTATATTGATCAGAATCAATTTTAAATTAGACCATATGATTCTACACATCAATTTACATGGGAAATCAGCATTAATCTTGATATGCATGAAAATACACTAAATGCGCAATTTTCGGGCTTTCAACACACTCATTTATATTGCTCAGAATCAATTTGAAATGAGACCATGTGATTCTACACATCAATTTACATAATAATCAGCATTATTCTTGATATGCATGAAAATACACTAAATGCGCAATTTTCGGGCTTTCAGTACACTCATTTATATTGCTCAGAATCAATTTTCAATGAGACCATATGATTCTACACATCAATTTACATAAGAATCAGCATTAATCTTGATATGCATGAAAATACACTAAATGCGCAATTTTCGAGACTTTCAGTACACTCATTTATATTGCTCAGAATCAATTTTAAATGAAATCATAAGATTCTACACATCAATTTACATAAGAAGCCGCATTAATCTTGATATGCATGAAAATACACTAAATGCGCAATTTTCGGGCTTTCACTACACTCATTTATATTGCTCAGAATCAATTTTTTAAATTTAAATGTAACCATATGATTCTACACATCAATTTACATAAGAATCAGCATTAATCTTGATATGCATGAAAATACACTAAATGCGCAGTTTTTGGACTTTCAGTACACTCATTTATATTGATCAGAATCAATTTTTAAATTAGACCATATGATTCTACACATCAATTTACATAAGAATCAGCATTAATCTTGATATGCATGAAAATACACTAAATGCGCAATTTTCGGGCTTTCAATTTTCTTATTTATATTGCTCAGAATCAATTTTAATTGAAACCATATGATTCTACACATCAATTTACATAAAGAATCAGCATTAATCTTGATATGCATGAAAATACACTAAATGCGCAAATTTCGGGCTTTTAGTACACTCATATATATTGCTCAGAATCAATTTTAAATGAGACCATATGATTCTACACATCACTTTACATAAGAATTAACATTAATCTTGATATGCATGAAAATACACTAAATGCGCAAATTTCGGGCTTCCAGTACACTCATTTATATTGCTCAGAATCAATTTTAAATGAGACCGTATGATTCTACACATCAATTTACATAAGAATCAGCATTAATCTTGATATGCATGAAAATACACTAAATGCGCAGTTTTTGGACTTTCAGTACACTCATTTATATTGATCAGAATCAATTTAAAATTAGACCATATGATTCTACACATCAATTTACATAAGAATCAGCATTAATCTTGATATGCATGAAAATACACTAAATGCGCAATTTTCGGGGTTTCAGCACACTCATTTATATTGCTCAGAATCAATTTGAAATGAGACCATGTGATTCTACACATCAATTTACATAATAATCCGCATTATTCTTGATATGCATGAAAATACACTAAATGCGCAATTTTCGGGCTTTCAGTACACTCATTTATATTGCTCAGAATCAATTTTAAATGAGACCATATGATTCTACACATCAATTGTCATAAGAATCAGCACTAATCTTGATATGCATAAAAATACACTAAATGCGCAATTTTCGGGCTTTCAGTACACTCATTTATATTGCTCAGAATCAATTTTAAATGACATCACATGATTCTACACATCAATTTACATAAGAAGCCGCATTAATCTTGATATGCATGAAAATACACTAAATGCGCAATTTTCGGGCTTTCACTACACTCATTTATATTGCTCAGAATCAATTTTAAATGTAACCATATGATTCTACACATCAATTTACATAAGAATCAGCATTAATCTTGATATGCATGAAAATACACTAAATGCGCAGTTTTTGGACTTTCAGTACACTAATTTATATTGATCAGAATCAATGTTAAATGAGACCATATGATTCTACACATCAATTTACATAAGAATCAGCATTAATCTTGATATGCATGAAAATATAATAAATGCGCAATGTTGATTCTGAGCAATATAAATGAGTGTAGTGAAAGCCCGAAAATTGCGCATTTAGTGTATTTTCATGCATATCAAGATTAATGCTGCTTCTTATGTAAATTGATGTGTAGAATCATATGATTTCATTTAAAATTGATTCTGAGCAATATAAATGAGTGTACTGAAAGCCCGAAAATTGCGCATTTAGTGTATTTTCATGCATATCAAGATTAATGCTGATTCTTATGTAAATTGATGTGTAGAATCATATGGTCTCATTTAAAATTGATTCTGAGCAATATAAATGAGTGTACTGAAAGCCCGAAAATTGCGCATTTAGTGTATTTTCATGCATATCAAGATTAATGCTGATTCTTATGTAAATTGATGTGTAGAATCATATGGTCTAATTTAAAATTGATTCTGATCAATATAAATGAGTGTACTGAAAGTCCAAAAACTGCGCATTTAGTGTATTTTCATGCATATCAAGATTAATGCTGATTCTTATGTAAATTGATGTGTAGAATCATATGGTTACATTTAAAATTGATTCTGAGCAATATAAATGAGTGTACTGAAAGCCCGAAATTTGCGCATTTAGTGTATTTTCATGCATATCAAGATTAATGTTAATTCTTATGTAAATTGATGTGTAGAATCATACGGTCTCATTTAAAATTGATTCTGAGCAATATAAATGAGTGTACTGAAAGCCCGAAAATTGCGCATTTAGTGTATTTTCATGCATATCAAGATTAATGCTGATTCTTATGTAAATTGATGTGTAGAATCATATGGTTTCAATTAAAATTGATTCTGAGCAATATAAATAAGTGTACTGAAAGCCCGAAAATTGCGCATTTAGTGTATTTTCATGCATATCAAGATTAATGCTGATTCTTATGAAAATTGATGTGTAGAATCATATGGTCTAATTTAAAATTCATTTTGAGCGATACAAATGAGTGTACTGAAAGCCGGAAAATTGCGCATTTAGTGTATTTTCATGCATATCAAGATTAATGCTGATTCTTATGTAAATTGATGTGTAGAATCATATGGTCTCATTTAAAATTGATTCCGAGCTAAATAAATGAGTGTACTGAAAGCCCGAAAATTGCGCATTTAGTGTATTTTCATGCATATCAAGATTAATGCTGATTCTTATGTAAATTGATGTGTAGAATCATATGGTTTCAATTAAAATTGATTCTGATCAATATAAATGACTGTACTGAAAGTCCAAACACTGCGCATTTAGTGTATTTTCATGCATATCCAGATTAATGATGATTCATATGTAAATTGATGTGTAGAATCATACGTTCTCATTTAAAATTGATTCTGAGCAATATAAATTAGTGTACTGAAAGCCCGAAAATTGCGCATTTAGTGTATTTTCATGCATATCAAGATTAATGCTAATTCTTATGTAAATTGATATGTAGAATCATATGGTTTCATTTAAAATTGATTCTGAGCAATATAAATGAGTGTACTGAAAGCCCGAAAATTGCGCATTTAGTGTATTTTCATGCATATCAAGATTAATGTTAATTCTTATGTAAATTGATGTGTAGAATCATACGGTCTCATTTAAAATTGATTCTGAGCAATATAAATGAGTGTACTGAAAGCCCGAAAATTGCGCATTTAGTGTATTTTCATGCATATCAAGATTAATGCTGATTCTTATGTAAATTGATGTGTAGAATCATATGGTTTCAATTAAAATTGATTCTGAGCAATATAAATAAGTGTACTGAAAGCCCGAAAATTGCGCATTTAGTGTATTTTCATGCATATCAAGATTAATGCTGATTCTTATGAAAATTGATGTGTAGAATCATATGGTCTCATTTAAAATTCATTCTGAGCAATACAAATGAGTGTACTGAAAGCCGGAAAATTGTGCATTTAGTGTATTTTCATGCATATCAAGATTAATGCTGATTCTTATGTAAATTGATGTGTAGAATCATATGGTCTCATTTAAAATTGATTCCGAGCTAAATAAATGAGTGTACTGAAAGCCCGAAAATTGCGCATTTAGTGTATTTTCATGCATATCAAGATTAATGCTGATTCTTATGTAAATTGATGTGTAGAATCATATGGTTTCAATTAAAATTGATTCTGAGCAATATAAATGACTGTACTGAAAGTCCAAACACTGCGCATTTAGTGTATTTTCATGCATATCCAGATTAATGATGATTCATATGTAAATTGATGTGTAGAATCATACGGTCTCATTTAAAATTGATTCTGAGCAATATAAATGAGTGTACTGAAAGCCCTAAAATTGCGCATTTAGTGTATTTTCATGCATATCAAGATTAATGCTGATTCTTATGTAAATTGATATGTAGAATCATATGGTTTCATTTAAAATTGATTCTGAGCAATATAAATGAGTGTACTGAAAGCCCGAAAATTGCGCATTTAGTGTATTTTCATGCATATCAAGATTAATGCTGATTCTTATGTAAATTGATGTGTAGAATCATATGGTCTCATTTAAAATTGATTCTGAGCAATATAAATGAGTGTACTGAAAGCCCGAAAATTGCGCATTTAGTGTATTTTCATGCATATCAAGATTAATGCTGATTCTTATGTAAATTGATGTGTAGAATCATATGGTCTCATTTAAAATTGATTCTGATCAATATAAATGAGTGTACTGAAATATCAAAAACTGCGCATTTAGTGTATTTTCATGCATATCAAGATTAATGCTGATTCTTATGTAAATTGATGTGTAGAATCATATGGTCTCATTTAAAATTGATTCTGATCAATATAAATGAGTGTACTGAAATATCAAAAACTGCGCATTTAGTGTATTTTCATGCATATCAAGATTAATGCTGATTCTTATGTAAATTGATGTGTAGAATCATACGGTCTCATTTAAAATTGATTCTGAGCAATATAAATGAGTGTACTGAAAGCCCGAAAATTGCGCATTTAGTGTATTTTCATGCATATCAAGATTAATGATGATTCTTATGTAAATTGATGTGTAGAATCATATGGTCTCATTTAAATTTGATTCTGAGCAATATAAATGAGTGTACTGAAATCCGGCAAATTGCGCATTTAGTGTATTTTCATGCATATCTAGATTAATGCAGATTCTTATGTAAATTGAAGTGTAGAATCATATGGTCTCATATTGTTTCAATTAAAATTAATTCTGAGCAATATAAATGAGTGTATTCTAAGCCCGAAAATTGCGCATTTAGTGTATTTTCATGCATATCAAGATTAATGCTGATTCTTATGTAAATTGATGTGTAGAATCATATGGTCTCATTTAAAATTGATTCTGAGTAATTTAAATGAGTGTACTGAAAGCCCGAAAATTGCGCATTTAATGCATTTTCATGCATATCAAGATTAATGCTGATTCTTATGTAAATTGATGTGTAGAATCATATGGTCTCATTTAAAATTGATTCCGAGCAATATAAATGAGTGTACTGAAAGCCCGAAAATTGCGCATTTAGTGTATTTTCATGCATATCAAGATTAATGCTGATTCTTATGTAAATTGATGTGTAGAATCATATGGTTTCAATTAAAATTGATTCTGAGCAATATAAATTACTGTACTGAAAGCCCGAAAATTGCGCATTTAGTGTATTTTCATGCATATCCAGATTAATGCTGATTCTTATGTAAATTGATGTGTAGAATCATATGGTCTCATTTAAATTTGATTCTGAGCAATATAAATGAGTGTACTGAAAGCCCGAAAATTGCGCATTTAGTGTATTTTCATGCATATCAAGATTAATGCTGATTCTTATGTAAATTGATGTGTAGAATCATATGGTCTCATGTAAAATTGATTCTGATCAATATAAATGAGTGTACTGAAATATCAATAACTGCGTATTTAGTGTATTTTCATGCATATCAAGATTAATGCTGATTCTTATGTAAATTGATGTGTAGAATCATACGGTCTCATTTAAAATTGATTCTGAGCAATATAAATGAGTGTACTGAAAGCCCGAAAATTGCGCATTTAGTGTATTTTCATGCATATCAAGATTAATGCTGATTCTTATGTAAATTGATGTGTAGAATCATATGGTTTCATTTAAAATTGATTCTGAGCAATACAAATGAGTGTACTGAAAGCCCGAAAATTGCGCATTTAGTGTATTTTCATGCATATCAAGATTAATGCTGATTCTTATGTAAATTGGTATGTAGAATCATATGGTTTCATTTAAAATTGATTCTGAGCAATATAAATGAGTGTACTGAAAGCCCGAAAATTGCGCATTTAGTGTATTTTCATGCATATCAAGATTAATGATGATTCTTATGTAAATTGATGTGTAGAATCATATGGTCTCATTTAAATTTGATTCTGAGCAATATAAATGAGTGTACTGAAAGCCGGAAAATTGCGCATTTAGTGTATTTTCATGCATATCAAGATTAATGCTGATTCTTATGTAAATTGATGTGTAGAATCATATGGTCTCATATGGTTTCATTTAAAATTGATTCTGAGCAATATAAACGAGTGTACTGAAAGCCCGAAAATTGCGCATTTAGTGTATTTTCATGCATATCAAGATTAATGCTGCTTCTTATGTAAATTGATGTGTAGAATCATATGGTTTCATTTAAAATTGATTCTGAGCAATATAAATGAGTGTACTGAAAGCCCGAAAATTGCACATTTAGTGTATTTTCATGCATATCAAGATTAATGCTGATTATTATGTAAATTGATGTGTAGAATCATATGGTTTCATTTAAAATTGATTCTGAGCAATATAAATGAGTGTACTGAAAGCCCGAATATTGCGCATTTAGTGTATTTTCATGCATATCAAGATTAATGCTGATTCTTATGTAAATTGATGTGTAGAATCATATGGTTTCATTTAAAATTCATTCTGCGCAATATAAATGAGTGTACTGAAAGCCCGAAAATTGCTCATTTAGTGTATTTTCATGCATATCAAGATTAATGCTGATTATTATGTAAATTGATGTGTAGAATCACATGGTCTCATTTCAAAATTGATTCTGAGCAATATAAATGAGAGTGCTGAAGCCCGAATATTGCGCATTTAGTGTATTTTCATGCATATCAAGATTAATGCTGATTCTTATGTAAATTGATGTGTAGAATCATATGGTCTCATTTAAAATTGATTCTGATCAATATAAATGAGTGTACTGAAAGTCCAAAAACTGCGCATTTAGTGTATTTTCATGCATATCAAGATTAATGCTGATTCTTATGTAAATTGATGTGTAGAATCATATGGTTACATTTAAAATTGATTCTGTGCAATATAAATGAGTGTACTGAAAGCCCGAAAATTGCGCATTTAGTGTATTTTCATGCATATCAAGATTAATGCTAATTCTTATGTAAATTGATGTGGAGAATCATACGGTCTCATTTAAAATTGATTCTGAGCAATATAAATGAGTGTACTGAAAACCCGAAAATTGCGCATTTAGTGTATTTTCATGCATATCAAGATTAAAGCTGATTCTTATGTAAATTGATGTGTAGAATCATATGGTTTCAATTAAAATTGATTCTGAGCAATATAAATAAGTGTACTGAAAGCCCGAAAATTGCGCATTTAGTGTATTTTCATGCATATCAAGATTAATGCTGATTCTTATGTAAATTGATGTATAGAATCATATGGTCCCATTTAAAATTGATTCTGAGCAATATAAATGAGTGTACCGAAAGCCGGAAAATTGCGCATTTAGTGTATTTTCATGCATATCAAGATTAATGCTGATTCTTATGTAAATTGATGTGTAGAATCATATGGTCTCATTTAAAATTGATTCTGATCAATATAAATGAGTGTACTGAAAGACCAAAAACTGCGCATTTAGTGTATTTTCATGCATATCAAGATTAATGCTGATTCTTATGTAAATTGATGTGTAGAATCATATGGTCTCAATTAAAATTGATTCCGAGCAATATAAATGAGTGTACTGAAAGCCCGAAAATTGCGCATTTAGTGTAATTTCATCCATATCAAGATTAATGCTGATTCTTTTGTAAATTGATGTGTAGAATCATATGGTCTCATTTAAAATTCACATTGAGCAAGATACATGAGTGTTCTGAAAGCCCGAATATTGCGCATTGAGTGTATTTTCATGCATATTAAGATTAATGCTGATTTTATGTAAATTGATATGTAGAATCATATGGTCTCATTTAAAATTGATTCTGAGCAATATAAATGTGTGTACCGAAACCCTGAAAATTGCGCATTTAGTGTATTTATATGCATATCAAGATTAATGCTGATTTTTATTTAAATTGATGTGTAGAATCATATGGTCTCATTTGAAATTGATTCTGAGCAATATAAATGAATGTACTGAAAGCCCAAAAATGGCGCATTTAATGTATATTCATGCATATCAAGATTAATGCTGATTCTTATGTAAAATGATGTGTAGAATCAGATGGTCTCATTTAAAATTGATTCTGAGCAATATAAATGAGTGTACTGAAAGCCCGAAAATTGCGCATTAATGTATTTTCATGCATATCAAGATTAATGCGGATTCTTATGCAAATTGATGTGTAGAATAATATGGTCTCATTTAAAATTTCTTCTGAGCAATATAAATGAGTGTACTGAAAGCCCGAAAATTGCCCATTTAATGTATTTTCTTGCATATCAAGAGTAACGCTGATTCTTATATAAATTGGTGTGTGGAGTCATATGGTCTCATCTAAAAATAATTTTGAGCAATATAAATGAGTGTACTGTAAGCCCGAAAATTGCGCATTTCGTGTATATTCATGCATATCAAGTTTAATGCTGATTCTTATGTAAATTGATGTGTAGAATCATATGGTTTCATTTAAAATTGATTCTAAGGAATATAAATGAGTGTACGGAAAGCACGAATATTGCGCATTTAGTGTATTTTCATGCATATCAAGATTAATGCTGATTCTTATGTAAACTTATGTGTAGAAACATACGGTCTCATTTAAAATTGATTCTGATCAATATAAATGAGTGTACTGAAAGCCCGAAAATTGCGCATTTAGTGTATTTTCATGCATATCAAGATTAATGCAGATTCTTAAGTAAATTGATGTGTAGAATCATATAGTCTGAATTATAAATGATTTTGATCAATTTAAATGTGTGTATTGAAAGCCCGAAAATTTCGCATTTAGTGTGTTTTCAGGCATATCAAGTTTAATGCAGATACTTATGTAAATTGATGTGTAGGATCATATGGTCTCATTTAAAATTGATTCTGTGCAATATAAATGAGTGTACTGAAAGCCCGAAAATTGCGCATTTAGTGAATTTTCATGCATATCAAGATTAATGTTGATTCTTATGTAAATTGATGTGTAGAATCATATGGTTTCATTTAAAATTGATTCTGAGCAATATAAATGAGTGTACTGAAAGCCCGAAAATTGCGCATTTAATGTATTTTCATGCATATCAAGATTAATGCTGATTCTTATGTAAATTGATGTGTAGACTAATATGGTCTCATTTTAAATTTATTCTGAGCAATATAAATGAGTGTACTGAAAGATCAAAACTGCGCATTTCGTGTATATTCATGCATATCAAGTTTAATGCTGATTCTTATGTAAATTGATGTGTAGAATAATATGGTCTCATTTAAAATTGATTCTGAGCAATATAAATGAGTGTACTGAAAGCCTGAATATTGCGCATTTATTGTATTTTCATGCATATCAAGATTAATGCTGATTCTTACGTAAATTGATGTGTAGAATCATATGGTCTCATTTAAAATTGATACTGAGCAATATAAATGAGTGTACTGAAAGCCCGAAAATTGCGCATTTAGTGTATTTTCATGCATATCAAGATTAATGCTGATTCTCATGTAATTTGCTGTGTAGAATCATATGGTCTCATTTAAAAAAAATTTTGAGCAATATAAATGAGTGTACTGTAAGCCCGAAAATTGCGCATTTCGAGTATATTCATGCATATCAAGTTTAATGCTGATTCTTATGTAAATTGTTGTGTAGAATAATATGGTCTCATTTGAAATTAATTCTGAGCAATATAAATGAGTGTACTGAAAGATCAAAACTGCGCATTTCGTGTATTTTCATGCATATCAAGTTTAATGCTGATTCTTATGTAAATTGATGTGTAGAATAATATGGTCTCATTTAAAATTGATTCTGAGCAATATAAATGAGTGTACTGAAAGCCCGAAAATTGCGCGTTTATTGTATTTTCATGCATATCAAGATTAATGCTGATTCGTACGTAAATTGATGTGTAGAATCATATGGTCTCTTTTAAAATTGATTCTGAGCAATATAAATGAGTGTACTGAAAGCCCGAAAATTGCGCATTTGGTGTATTATCATGCATATCTAGATTAATCCTGATTCTTATGTAAATTGATGTGTAGAATCATATGCTCTGAATTAAAAATGATTTTGAGCAATATAAATTAGTGTAATGAAAGCCCGAAAATTGCGCATTTAGTGTATTTTCATGCATATCAAGGTTAATGCTTTTTCTTATATAAATTGATGTTTAGAAACTTATGGTCTCATTTAAAATTGATTCTGAGCAATATAAATGAGTGTACTGTAAGCCCGAACATTGCTCATTTATTGTATTTTCATGCATATCAAGATTAATGCTGATTCTGGTGTAAATTTATGTGTAGAATCATATGGTCTCATTTGAAATTAATTCTGAGCAATATAAATGAGTGTACTGAAAGATCAAACTGCGCATTTCGTGTATATTCATGCATATCAAGTTTAATGCTGATTCTTTTGTAAATTGATGTGTAGAATCATATGGTCTCATTTAAAATTCATTCTGAGCAATATAAATGAGTGTACTGAAAGACCGAAAATTGCGTATTTATTGTATTTTCATGCATATCAAGATTAATGCTGATTCTTACGTAAATTGATGTGTAGAATCATATGGTCTCATTTAAAATTGATTCTGAGCAATATAAATGAGTGTACTGAAAGCCCGAAAATTGCGCATTTGGTGTATTATCATGCATATCTAGATTAATGCTGATGCTTATGTAAATTGATGTGTAGAATCATATGCTCTGAATTAAAAATGATTTTGAGCAATATAAATTAGTGTAGTGAAAGCCCGAAAATTACGCATTTGTTTTATTATCATGCATATCAAGATTAATGCTGTTTCTTATATAAATTTATCTGTAGAATCATATGGTCTCATTTAAAAATGATTTTGAGCAATATAAATTAGTGTACTGAAAGCCCGATAATTGCGTATTTAGTGTATTTTCATGCATATCAAGAGTAATGCTGTTTCTTATGTAAATTGATGTGTAGAATCATATGGTCTCATTTAAAAATAATTTAAACAATATAAATGAGTGTACTGTAAGCCCGAAAAATGCGCATTTCGTGTATATTCATGCATATCAAATTTAATGCTGATTCTCATGTAAATTGATGTGTAAAATCATATGGTCTCATTCAAAATTGATTCTGAGCAATACAAATGAGTGTACTGAAAGCCCAAATATGGCGCATTTAGTGCATTTTCATGCATATCAAGATTAATGCTGATTCTTATGTAAACTGATGTGTAGAATCATATGGTCTCATTTAAAATTGATTCTGAGCAATATAAATGAGTGAACTGAAATCCAGAAAATTGCGCATTTAGTGTATTTTCATGCATATCAAGATTAATGCTGATTCTTATGCAAATTGATGTGTAGAATCATATGGTCTCATTTAAAATTGATTCCGAGCAATATAAATGAGTGTACTGAAAGCCCAAAAATTGCGCATTTAGTGTATTTTCATGCATATCAAGATTAATGCTGATTCTTATGTAAATTGATGTGTAGAATCATATGGTTTCAATTAAAATTGATTCTGAGCAATATAAATGACTGTACTGAAAGACCAAACACTGCGCATTTAGTGTATTTTCGTGCATATCAAGATTAATGCTGATTCTTATGTAAATTGATGTGTAGAATCATACGGTCTCATTTAAAATTGATTCTGAGCAATATAAATGAGTGTACTGAAAGCCCGAAAATTGCGCATTTAGTGTATTTTCATGCATATCAAGATTAATGCTGATTCTTATGTAAATTGATGTGTAGAGTCATATGGTTACATTTAAAATTGATTCTGAGCAATATAAATGAGTGTAGTGAAAGCCCGAAAATTGCGCATTTAGTGTATTTTCATGCATATCAAGATTAATGCGGCTTCTTATGTAAATTGATGTGTAGAATCATATGATTTCATTTAAAATTGATTCTTGGCAATATAAATGAGTGTACTGAAAGCCCGAAAATTGCGCATTTAGTGTATTTTCATGCATATCAAGATTAATGCTGATTCTTATGTAAATTGATTTGTAGTATCATATGGTCTAATTTAAAATTGATTCTGATCAATATAAATGAGTGTACTGAAAGTCCAAAAACTGCGCATTTAGTGTATTTTCTTGCATATCAAGATTAATGCTGATTCTTATGTAAATTGATGTGTAGAATCATATGGTTACATTTAAAATTGATTCTGAGCAATATAAATGAGTGTAATGAAATCCCGAAATTTGCGCATTTAGTGTATTTTCATGCATATCAAGATTAATGTTAATTCTTATGTAAATTGATGTGTAGAATCATACGGTCTCATTTAAAATTGATTCTGAGCAATATAAATGAGTGTACTGAAAGCCCGAAAATTGCGCATTTAGTGTATTTTCATGCATATCAATATTAATGCTGATTCTTATGAAAATTGATGTGTAGAATCATATGGTCTCATTGAAAATTCATTCTGAGCAATATAAATGAGTGTACTGAAAGCCGGAAAATTGCGCATTTAATGTATTTTCATGCATATCAAGAATAATGCTGATTATTATGTAAATTGATGTGTAGAATCACATGGTCTCATTTCAACTTGATTCTGAGCAATATAAATGAGTGTGCTGAAAGCCAGAAAATTGCGCATTTAGTGTATTTTCATGCATATCAAGATTAATGCTGATTCTTATGTAAATTGATGTGTAGAATCATATGGTCTAATTTAAAATTGATTCTGATCAATAGAAATGCGTGTACTGAAAGTCCAAAAACTGCGCATTTAGTGTATTTTCATGCATATCAAGATTAATGCTGATTCTTATGTAAATTGATGTGTAGAATCATATGGTTACATTTAAAATTGATTCTGAGCAATATAAATGAGTGTACTGAAAGCCCGAAATTTGCGCATTTAGTGTATTTTCATGCATATCAAGATTAATGTTAATTCTTATGTAAATTGATGTGTAGAATCATACGGTCTCATTTAAAATTGATTCTGAGCAATACAAATGAGTGTACTGAAAGCCCGAAAATTGCGCATTTAGCGTATTTTCATGCATATCAAGATTAATGCTGATTCTTATGTAAATTGATGTGTAGAATCATATGGTTTCAATTAAAATTGATTCTGAGCAATATAAACAAGAGTACTGAAAGCCCGAATATTGCGCATTTAGTGTATTTTCATGCATATCAAGATTAATGCTGATTCTTATGAAAATTGATGTGTAGAATCATATGGTCTCATTGAAAATTAATTCTGAGCAATATAAATGAGTGTACTGAAAGCCGGAAAATTGCGCATTTAGTGTATTTTCATCCATATCAAGATTAATGCTGATTCTTATGTAAATTGATGTGTAGAATCATATGGTCTCATTTAAAATTGATTCTGAGTAATATAAATGAGTGTACTGAAAGCCCGAAATTTGTGCATTTAGTGTATTTTCATGCATATCAAGATTAATGCTGATTCTTATGTAAATTGATGTGTAGAATCATATGGTCTCATTTAAAATTGATTCCGAGCTCAATAAATGAGTGTACTGAAAGCCCGAAAATTGCGCATTTAGTGTATTTTCATGCATATCAAGATTAATGCTGATTCTTATGTAAATTGATGTGTAGAATCATATGGTTTCAATTAAAATTGATTCTGAGCAATATAAATGACTGTACTGAAAGACCAAACACTGCGCATTTAGTGTATTTTCATGCATATCCAGATTAATGATGATTCATATGTAAATTGATGTGTAGAATCATACGGTCTCATTTAAAATTGATTCTGAGCAATATAAATGAGTGTACTGAAAGCCCGAAAATTGCGCATTTAGTGTATTTTCATGCATATCAAGATTAATGCTGATTCTTATGTAAATTGATATGTAGAATCATATGGTTTCATTTAAAATTGATTCTGAGCAATATAAATGAGTGTACTGAAAGCCCGAAAATTGCGCATTTAGTGTATTTTCATGCATATCAAGATTAATGATGATTCTTATGTAAATTGATGTGTAGAATCATATGGTCTCATTTAAAATTGATTCTGAGCAATATAAATGAGTGTACTGAAAGCCCGAAAATTGCGCATTTAGTGTATTTTCATGCATATCAAGATTAATGCTGATTCTTATGTAAATTGATGTGTAGAATCATATGGTCTCATTTAAAATTGATTCTGATCAATATAAATGAGTGTACTGAAATATCAAAAACTGCGCATTTAGTGTATTTTCATGCATATCAAGATTAATGCTGATTCTTATGTAAATTGATGTGTAGAATCATACGGTCTCATTTAAAATTGATTCTGAGCAATATAAATGAGTGTACTGAAAGCCCGAAAATTGCGCATTTAGTGTATTTTCATGCATATCAAGATTAATGCTGATTCTTATGTAAATTGATGTGTAGAATCTTATGGTTTCATTTAAAATTGATTCTGAGCAATATAATTGAGTGTACTGAAAGCTCGAAAATTGTGCATTTAGTGTATTCTCATGCATATCAAGATTAATGCTGATTCTTATGTAAATTGATATGTAGAATCATATGGTTTCATTTAAAATTGATTCTGAGCAATATAAATGAGTGTACTGAAAGCCCGAAAATTGCGCATTTACTGTATTTTCATGCATATCAAGATTAATGCTGATTCTTATGTAAATTGATATGTAGAATTATATGGTTTCATTTAAAATTGATTCTGAGCAATATAAATGAGTGTACTGAAAGCCCCAAAATTGCGCATTTAGTGTATTTTCATGCATATCAAGATTAATGCTGATTCTTATGTAAATTGATGTGTAGAATCATATGGTCTCATTTAAAATTGATTCTGATCAATATAAATGAGTGTACTGAAATATCAAAAACTGCGCATTTAGTGTATTTTCATGCATATCAAGATTAATGCTGATTCTTATGTAAATTGATGTGTAGATTCATACGGTCTCATTTAAAATTGATTCTGAGCAATATAAATGAGTGTACTGAAAGCCCGAATATTGCGCATTTAGTGTATTTTCATGCATATCAAGATTAATGCTGATTCTTATGTAAATTGATGTGTAGAATCATATGGTTTCATTTAAAATTGATTCTGAGCAATATAAATGAGTGTACTGAAAGCCCGAAAATTGCGCATTTAGTGTATTTTCATGCATATCAAGATTAATGCTGATTCTTATGTAAATTGATATGTAGAATCATATGGTTTCATTTAAAATTGATTCTGAGCAATATAAATGAGTGTACTGAAAGCCGGAAAATTGCGCATTTAGTGTATTTTCATGCATATCAAGATTAATGCTGATTCTTATGTAAATTGATGTGTAGAATCATATGGTCTCATTTAAAATTGATTCTGAGCAATATAAATGAGTGTACTGAAAGCCCGAAAATTGCGCATTTAGTGTATTTTCATGCATATCAAGATTAATGCTGATTCTTATGTAAATTGATGTGTAGAATCATATGGTCTCATTTAAAATTGATTCTGATCAATATAAATGTGTGTACTGAAATATCAAAAACTGCGTATTTAGTGTATTTTCATGCATATCAAGATTAATGCTGATTCTTATGTAAATTGATGTGTAGAATCATACGGTCTCATTTAAAATTGATTCTGAGCAATATAAATGAGTGTACTGAAAGCCCGAAAATTGCGCATTTAGTGTATTTTCATGCATATCAAGATTAATGCTGATTCTTATGTAAATTGATGTGTAGAATCATATGGTTTCAATTAAAATTGATTCTGAGCAATATAAATGACTGTACTGAAAGACCAAACACTGCGCATTTAGTGTATTTTCATGCATATCCAGATTAATGATGATTCATATGTAAATTGATGTGTAGAATCATACGGTCTCATTTAAAATTGATTCTGAGCAATATAAATGAGTGTACTGAAAGCCCGAAAATTGCGCATTTAGTGTATTTTCATGCATATCAAGATTAATGCTGATTCTTATGTAAATTGATATGTAGAATCATATGGTTTCATTTAAAATTGATTCTGAGCAATATAAATGAGTGTACTGAAAGCCCGAAAATTGCGCATTTAGTGTATTTTCATGCATATCAAGATTAATGATGATTCTTATGTAAATTGATGTGTAGAATCATATGGTCTCATTTAAAATTGATTCCGAGCTCAATAAATGAGTGTACTGAAAGCCCGAAAATTGCGCATTTAGTGTATTTTCATGCATATCAAGATTAATGCTGATTCTTATGTAAATTGATGTGTAGAATCATATGGTTTCAATTAAAATTGATTCTGAGCAATATAACTGACTGTACTGAAAGACCAAACACTGCGCATTTAGTGTATTTTCATGCATATCCAGATTAATGATGATTCATATGTAAATTGATGTGTAGAATCATACGGTCTCATTTGAAATTGATTCTGAGCAATATAAATGAGTGTACTGAAAGCCCGAAAATTGCGCATTTAGTGTATTTTCATGCATATCAAGATTAATGCTGATTCTTATGTAAATTGATATGTAGAATCATATGGTTTCATTTAAAATTGATTCTGAGCAATATAAATGAGTGTACTGAAAGCCCGAAAATTGCGCATTTAGTGTATTTTCATGCATATCAAGATTAATGATGATTCTTATGTAAATTGATGTGTAGAATCATATGGTCTCATTTAAAATTGATTCTGAGCAATATAAATGAGTGTACTGAAAGCCCGAAAATTGCGCATTTGGTGTATTTTCATGCATATCAAGATTAATGCTGATTCTTATGTAAATTGATATGTAGAATCATATGGTTTCATTTAAAATTGATTCTGAGCAATATAAATGAGTGTACTGAAAGCCCGAAAATTGCGCATTTAGTGTATTTTCATGCATATCAAGATTAATGATGATTCTTATGTAAATTGATGTGTAGAATCATATGGTCTCATTTAAAATTGATTCTGAGCAATATAAATGAGTGTACTGAAAGCCCGAAAATTGCGCATTTAGTGTATTTTCATGCATATCAAGATTAATGCTGATTCTTATGTAAATTGATGTGTAGAATCTTATGGTTTCATTTAAAATTGATTCTGAGCAATATAATTGAGTGTACTGAAAGCTCGAAAATTGTGCATTTAGTGTATTCTCATGCATATCAAGATTAATGCTGATTCTTATGTAAATTGATATGTAGAATCATATGGTTTCATTTAAAATTGATTCTGAGCAATATAAATGAGTGTACTGAAAGCCCGAAAATTGCGCATTTACTGTATTTTCATGCATATCAAGATTAATGCTGATTCTTATGTAAATTGATATGTAGAATTATATGGTTTCATTTAAAATTGATTCTGAGCAATATAAATGAGTGTACTGAAAGCCCCAAAATTGCGCATTTAGTGTATTTTCATGCATATCAAGATTAATGCTGATTCTTATGTAAATTGATGTGTAGAATCATATGGTCTCATTTAAAATTGATTCTGATCAATATAAATGAGTGTACTGAAATATCAAAAACTGCGCATTTAGTGTATTTTCATGCATATCAAGATTAATGCTGATTCTTATGTAAATTGATGTGTAGATTCATACGGTCTCATTTAAAATTGATTCTGAGCAATATAAATGAGTGTACTGAAAGCCCGAATATTGCGCATTTAGTGTATTTTCATGCATATCAAGATTAATGCTGATTCTTATGTAAATTGATGTGTAGAATCATATGGTTTCATTTAAAATTGATTCTGAGCAATATAAATGAGTGTACTGAAAGCCCGAAAATTGCGCATTTAGTGTATTTTCATGCATATCAAGATTAATGCTGATTCTTATGTAAATTAATATGTAGAATCATATGGTTTCATTTAAAATTGATTCTGAGCAATATAAATGAGTGTACTGAAAGCCCGAAAATTGCGCATTTAGTGTATTTTCATGCATATCAAGATTAATGCTGATTCTTATGTAAATTGATATGTAGAATCATATGGTTTCATTTAAAATTGATTCTGAGCAATATAAATGAGTGTACTGAAAGCCGGAAAATTGCGCATTTAGTGTATTTTCATGCATATCAAGATTAATGCTGATTCTTATGTAAATTGATGTGTAGAATCATATGGTCTCATTTAAAATTGATTCTGAGCAATATAAATGAGTGTACTGAAAGCCCGAAAATTGCGCATTTAGTGTATTTTCATGCATATCAAGATTAATGCTGATTCTTATGTAAATTGATGTGTAGAATCATATGGTCTCATTTAAAATTGATTCTGCTCAATATAAATGTGTGTACTGAAATATCAAAAACTGCGTATTTAGTGTATTTTCATGCATATCAAGATTAATGCTGATTCTTATGTAAATTGATGTGTAGAATCATACGGTCTCATTTAAAATTGATTCTGAGCAATATAAATGAGTGTACTGAAAGCCCGAAAATTGCGCATTTAGTGTATTTTCATGCATATCAAGATTAATGCTGATTCTTATGTAAATTGATGTGTAGAATCATATGGTTTCAATTAAAATTGATTCTGAGCAATATAAATGACTGTACTGAAAGACCAAACACTGCGCATTTAGTGTATTTTCATGCATATCCAGATTAATGATGATTCATATGTAAATTGATGTGTAGAATCATACGGTCTCATTTAAAATTGATTCTGAGCAATATAAATGAGTGTACTGAAAGCCCGAAAATTGCGCATTTAGTGTATTTTCATGCATATCAAGATTAATGCTGATTCTTATGTAAATTGATATGTAGAATCATATGGTTTCATTTAAAATTGATTCTGAGCAATATAAATGAGTGTACTGAAAGCCCGAAAATTGCGCATTTAGTGTATTTTCATGCATATCAAGATTAATGATGATTCTTATGTAAATTGATGTGTAGAATCATATGGTCTCATTTAAAATTGATTCTGAGCAATATAAATGAGTGTACTGAAAGCCCGAAAATTGCGCATTTAGTGTATTTTCATGCATATCAAGATTAATGCTGATTCTTATGTAAATTGATGTGTAGAATCATATGGTCTCATTTAAAATTGATTCTGATCAATATAAATGAGTGTACTGAAATATCAAAAACTGCGCATTTAGTGTATTTTCATGCATATCAAGATTAATGCTGATTCTTATGTAAATTGATGTGTAGAATCATACGGTCTCATTTAAAATTGATTCTGAGCAATATAAATGAGTGTACTGAAAGCCCGAAAATTGCGCATTTAGTGTATTTTCATGCATATCAAGATTAATGCTGATTCTTATGTAAATTGATGTGTAGAATCTTATGGTTTCATTTAAAATTGATTCTGAGCAATATAAATGAGTGTAGTGAAAGCTCGAAAATTGTGCATTTAGTGTATTTTCATGCATATCAAGATTAATGCTGATTCTTATGTAAATTGATATCTAGAATCATATGGTTTCATTTAAAATTGATTCTGAGCAATATAAATGAGTGTACTGAAAGCCCGAAAATTGCGCATTTAGTGTATTTTCATGCATATCAAGATTAATGCTGATTCTTATGTAAATTGATATGTAGAATTATATGGTTTCATTTAAAATTGATTCTGAGCAATATAAATGAGTGTACTGAAAGCCCGAATATTGCGCATTTAGTGTATTTTCATGCATATCAAGATTAATGCTGATTCTTATGTAAATTGATGTGTAGAATCATATGGTCTCATTTAAAATTGATTCTGATCAATATAAATGAGTGTACTGAAATATCAAAAACTGCGCATTTAGTGTATTTTCATGCATATCAAGATTAATGCTGATTCTTATGTAAATTGATGTGTAGATTCATACGGTCTCATTTAAAATTTATTCTGAGCAATATAAATGAGTGTACTGAAAGCCCGAAAATTGCGCATTTAGTGTATTTTCATGCATATCAAGATTAATGCTGATTCTTATGTAAATTAATATGTAGAATCATATGGTTTCATTTAAAATTAATTCTGAGCAATATAAATGAGTGTACTGAAAGCCCGAAAATTGCGCATTTAGTGTATTTTCATGCATATCAAGATTAATGCTGATTCTTATGTAAATTGATATGTAGAATCATATGGTTTCATTTAAAATTGATTCTGAGCAATATAAATGAGTGTACTGAAAGCCGGAAAATTGCGCATTTAGTGTATTTTCATGCATATCAAGATTAATGCTGATTCTTATGTAAATTGATGTGTAGAATCATATGGTCTCATTTAAAATTGATTCTGAGCAATATAAATGAGTGTACTGAAAGCCCGAAAATTGCGCATTTAGTGTATTTTCATGCATATCAAGATTAATGCTGATTCTTATGTAAATTGATGTGTAGAATCATATGGTCTCATTTAAAATTGATTCTGATCAATATAAATGTGTGTACTGAAATATCAAAAACTGCGTATTTAGTGTATTTTCATGCATATCAAGATTAATGCTGATTCTTATGTAAATTGATGTGTAGAATCATACGGTCTCATTGAAAATTGATTCTGAGCAATATAAATGAGTGTACTGAAAGCCCGAAAATTGCGCATTTAGTGTATTTTCATGCATATCAAGATTAATGCTGATTCTTATGTAAATTGATGTGTAGAATCATATGGTTTCAATTAAAATTGATTCTGAGCAATATAAATGACTGTACTGAAAGACCAAACACTGCGCATTTAGTGTATTTTCATGCATATCAAGATTAATGCTGATTCTTATGTAAATTGATGTGTAGGATCATATGGTTTCAATTAAAATTGATTCTGAGCAACATAAATGAGTGTACTGAAAGCCCGAAAATTGCGCATTTAGTGTATTTTCATGCATATCAAGATTAATGCTGATTCTTATGTAAATTGATGTGTAGAATCATATGGTTACATTTAAAATTGATTCTGAGCAATATAAATGAGTGTACTGAAAGCCCGAAAATTGCGCATTTAGTGTATTTTCATGCATATCAAGATTAATGCTGCTTCTTATGTAAATTGATGTGTAGAATCATATGGTTTCATTTAAAATTGATTCTGAGCAATATAAATGAGTGTTATGAAAGCCCGAAAATTGCACATTTAGTGTATTTTCATGCATAACAAGATTGATGCTGATTATTATGTAAATTGATATGTAGAATCATATGGTTTCATTTAAAATTTATTCTGAGCAATATAAATGAGTGTACTGAAAGCCCGAAAATTGCGCATTTAGTGTATTTTCATGCATATCAAGATTAATGCTGATTCTTATGTAAATTGATGTGTAGAATCATATGGTTTCATTTAAAATTCATTCTGAGCATTATAAATGAGTGTACTGAAAGCCCGAAAATTGCGCATTTAGTGTATTTTCATGCATATCAAAATTAATGCTGATTATTATGTAAATTGATGTGTAGAATCACATGGTCTCATTTCAAAATTGATTCTGAGCAATATAAATGAGTGTGCTGAAACCCGAATATTGCGCATTTAGTGTATTTTCATGCATATCAAGATTAATGCTGATTCTTATGTAAATTGATGTGTAGAATCATATGGTCTCATTTAAAATTGATTCTGATCAATATAAATGAGTGTACTGAAAGTCCAAAAACTGCGCATTTAGTGTATTTTCATGCATATCAAGATTAATGCTGATTCTTATGTAAATTGATGAGTAGAATCATATGGTCTCATATGGTTTCATTTAAAATTGATTCTGAGCAATATAAACGAGTGTACTGAAAGCCCGAAAATTGCGCATTTAGTGTATTTTCATGCATATCAAGATTAATGCTGATTCTTATGTAAATTGATGTGTAGAATCATATGGTTTCAATTAAAATTGATTCTGAGCAATATAAATGACTGTACTGAAAGACCAAACACTGCGCATTTAGTGTATTTTCGTGCATATCAAGATTGATGCTGATTATTATGTAAATTGATATGTAGATGCATATGTTTTCATTTAAAATTTATTCTGAGCAATATAAATGAGTGTACTGAAAGCCCGAAAATTGCGCATTTAGTGTATTTTCATGCATATCAAGATTAATGCTGATTCTTATGTAAATTGATGTGTAGAATCATATGGTTTCATTTAAAATTCATTCTGAGCAATATAAATGAGTGTACTGAAAGCCCGAAAATTGCGCATTTAGTGTATTTTCATGCATATCAGGATTAATGCTGCTTCTTATGTAAATTGATGTGTAGAATCATATGGTTTCATATAAAATTGATTCTGATCAATATAAATGAGTGTACTGAAAGTCCAAAAACTGCGCATTTAGTGTATTTTCATGCATATCAATATTAATGCTGATTCTTATGTAAATCGGTGTGTAGAATCATATGGTTACATTTAAAATTGTTTCTGAGCAATATAAATGAGTGTACTGAAAGCCCGAAATTTGCGCATTTAGTGTATTTTCATGCATATCAAGATTAATGCTAATTCTTATGTAAATTGATGTGTAGAATCATACGGTCTCATTTAAAATTGATTCTGAGCAATATAAATGAGTGTACTGAAAGCCCGAAAATTGCGCATTTAGTGTATTTTCATGCATATCAAGATTAAAGCTGATTCTTATGTAAATTGATGTGTAGAATCATATGGTTTCAATTAAAATTGATTCTGAGCAATATAAATAAGTGTACTGAAAGCCCGAAAATTGCGCATTTAGTGTATTTTCATGCATATCAAGATTAATGCTGATTCTTATGTAAATTGATGTGTAGAATCATATGGTCTCATTTAAAATTGATTCTGATCAATATAAATGAGTGTACTGAAAGTCCGAAAACTGCGCATTTAGTGTATTTTCATGCATATCAAGATTAATGCTGATTCTTATGTAAATTGATGTGTAGAATCATATGGTTACATTTAAAATTGATTCTGAGCAATATAAATGAGTGTACTGAAAGCCCGAAATTTGCGCATTTAGTGTATTTTCATGCATATCAAGATTAATGCTAATTCTTATGTAAATTGATGTGTAGAATCATACGGTCTCATTTAAAATTGATTCTGAGCAATATAAATGAGTGCACTGAAAGCCCGAAAATTGCGCATTTAGTGTATTTTCATGCATATCAAGATTAAAGCTGATTCTTATGTAAATTGATGTGTAGAATCATATGGTTTCAATTAAAATTGATTCTGATCAATATAAATAAGTGTACTGAATGCCCGAAAATTGCGCATTTAGTGTATTTTCATGCATATCAAGATTAATGCTGATTCTTATGTAAATTGATGTATAGAATCATATGGTCCCATTTAAAATTGATTCTGAGCAATATAAATGAGTGTACCGAAAGCCGGAAAATTGCGCATTTAGTGTATTTTCATGCATATCAAGATTAATGCTGATTCTTATGTAAATTGATGTAGAATCATATGGTCTCATTTAAAATTGGTTCTGATCAATATAAATGAGTGTACTCTAAGCCCGAAAATTGCGCATTTAGTGTATTTTCATGCATATCAAGATTAATGCTGATTCTTATGTAAATTGATGTGTAGAATCATATGGTCTCATTTAAAATTGATTCTGAGCAATATAAATGAGTGTACTGAAAGACCAAAAACTGCGCATTTAGTGTATTTTCATGGATATCAAGATTAATGCTGATTCTTATGTAAATTGATGTGTAGAATCATACGGTCTCATATAAAATTGATTCAGAACAATATAAATGAGTGTACTGAAAGCCCGAAAATTGCGCATTTAGCGTATTTTCATGCATATCAAGATTAATGCTGATTCTTATGTAAATTGATGTGTGGAATCATATGGTCTCTTTTAATTTGATTCTGAGCAATATAAAGGAGTGTGATGAAAGCCCGAAAATTGCGCATTTAGTGTATTTTCATGCATATCAAGATTAATGCTGATTCTCATGTAAATTGATGTGTAGAATCATATGGTCTCATTTAAAATTGATTCTGAGCAATATAAATGAGTGTACTGAAAGCCCGAAAATTGCGCATTTAGTGTATTTTCATGCATATCAAGATTAATGCTGATTCTTATGTAAATTGATGTGTAGAATCATATGGTCTTATTTAAAATTGATTCTGATCAATATAAATGAGTGTACTGAAAGTCCAAAAACTGCGCATTTAGTGTATTTTCATGCATATCAAGATTAATGCTGATTCTTATGTAAATTGAAGTGTAGAATCATATGGTCTCATTTAAAATTGATTCCGAGCAATATAAATGAGTGTACTGAAAGCCCGAAAATTGCGCATTTAGTGTATTATCATGCATATCAAGATTAATGCTGATTCTTATGTAAATTGATGTGTAGAATCATATGGTTTCAATTAAATTTGATTCTGAGCAATATAAATGACTGTACTGAAAGACCAAACACTGCGCATTTAGTGTATTTTCATGCATATCCAGATTAATGCTGATGCATATGTAAATTGATGTGTAGAATCATACGGTCTCATTTAAAATTGACTCTGAGCAATATAAATGAGTGTACTGAGAGCCCGAAAATTGCGCATTTAGTGTATTTTCATGCATATCAAGATTAATGCTGATTCTTATGTAAATTGATATGTAGAATCATATGGTTCCATTTAAAATTTATTCTGAGCAATATAAATGAGTGTACTGAAAGCCCGAAAATTGCGCATTTAGTGTATTTTCATGCATATCAAGATTAATGCTGATTCTTATGTAAATTGATGTATAGAATCATATGGTCTCATTTAAAATTGATTCTGAGCAATATAAATGAGTGTACTGAAAGCCCGAAAATTGCGCATTTAGTGTATTTTCAGCATATCAAGATTAATGCTGATTCTTATGTAAATTGATGTGTAGAATCATATGGACTCATTTAAAATTGATTCTGAGCAATATAAATGAGTGTACTGAAAGACCAAAAACTGCGCATTTAGTGTATTTTCATGGATATCAAGATTAATGCTGATTCTTATGTAAATTGATGTGTAGAATCATACGGTCTCATATAAAATTGATTCAGAACAATATAAATGAGTGTACTGAAAGCCCGAAAATTGCGCATTTAGTGTATTTTCATGCATATCAAGATTAATGCTGATTCTTATGTAAATTGATGTGTGGAATCATATGGTCTCATTTAAAATTGATTCTGAGCAATATAAAGGAGTGTGCTGAAAGCCCGAAAATTGCGCATTTAGTGTATTTTCATGCATATCAAGATTAATGCTGATTCTTATGTAAATTGATGTGTAGAATCATATGGTCTCATTTAAAATTGATTCTGAGCAATATAAATGAGTGTACTGAAAGCCCGAAAATTGCGCATTTAGTGTATTTTCATACATATCAAGATTAATGCTGATTCTTATGTAAATTGATGTGTAGAATCATATGGTCTCATTTAAAATTGATTCTGATCAATATAAATGAGTGTACTGAAAGTCCAAAAACTGCGCATTTAGTGTATTTTCATGTATATCAAGATTAATGCTGATTCTTATGTAAATTGATGTGTAGAATCATATGGTCTCATTTAAAATTGATTGCGAGCAATATAAATGAGTGTACTGAAAGCCCGAAAATTGCGCATTTAGTGTATTATCATGCATATCAAGATTAATGCTGATTCTTATGTAAATTGATGTGTAGAATCATATGGTTTCAATTAAATTTGATTCTGAGCAATATAAATGACTGTACTGAAAGACCAAACACTGCGCATTTAGTGTATTTTCATGCATATCCAGATTAATGCTGATTCATATGTAAATTGATGTGTAGAATCATACGGTCTCATTTAAATTGACTCTGAGCAATATAAATGATTATACTGAAAGCCCGAAAATTGCGCATTTAGTGTATTTTCATGCATATCAAGATTAATGCTGATTCTTATGTAAATTGATATGTAGAATCATATGGTTTCATTTAAAATTTATTCTGAGCAATATAAATGAGTGTACTGAAAGCCCGAAAATTGCGCATTTAGTGTATTTTCATGCATATCAAGATTAATGCAGATTCTTATGTAAATTGATGTGTAGAATCATATGGTCTCATTTAAAATTGATTCTGAGCAATATAAATGAGTGTACTGAAAGCCCGAAAATTGCGCATTTAGTGTATTTTCATGCATATCAAGATTATTGCTGATTCTTATGTAAATTGATGTGTAGAATCATATGGTCTCATTTAAAATTGATTCTCATCAATATAAATGAGTGTACTGAAATATCAAAAACTGCGCATTTAGTGTATTTTCATGCATATCAAGATTAATGCTGATTCTTATGTAAATTGATGTGTAGAATCATACGGTCTCATTTAAAATTGACTCTGAGCAATATAAATGAGTGTACTGAAAGCCCGAAAATTGCGCATTTATTGTATTTTCAGCATATCAAGATTAATGCTGATTCTTATGTAAATTGTTATGTAGAATCATATGGTTTCATTTAAAATTTATTCTGAGCAATATAAATGAGTGTACTGAAAGCCCGAAAATTGCGCATTTAGTGTATTTTCATGCATATCAAGATTAATGCTGATTCTTATGTAAATTGATGTGTAGAATCATATGGTCTCATTTAAAATTGATTCTGATCAATATAAATGAGTGTACTGAAATATCAAAAACTGCGCATTTAGTGTATTTTCATGCATATCAAGATTAATGCTGATTCTTATGTAAATTGATGTGTGGAATCATACGGTCTCATTTAAAATTGATTCTGAGCAATATAAATGAGTGTACTGAAAGCCCGAAAATTGCGCATTTAGTGTATTTTCATGCATATCAAGATTAATGCTGATTCTTATGTAAATTGATGTGTAGAATCATATGGTTTCATTTAAACTGATTCTGAGCAATATAAATGAGTGTACAGAAAGCCCGAGAATTGCGCATTTAGTGTATTTTCATGCATATCAAGATTAATGCTGATTCTTATGTAAATTGATGTGTAGAATCATATGGTTTCATTTAAAATTGATTCTGAGCAATATAAATGAGTGTACTAAAAGACCGAAAATTGCGCATTTAGTGTATTTTCATGCATATCAAGATTAATGCTGATTCTTATGTAAATTGATGTGTAGAATCATATGGTCTCATTTAAAATTGATTCTGAGCAATATAAATGAGTGTGCTGAAAGCCCGAATATTGCGCATTTAGTGTATTTTCATGCATATCAAGATTAATGCTGATTCTTATGTAAATTGATGTGTAGAATCATATGGTATCGTTTAAAATTGATTCTGATCAATATAAATGAGTGTTCTGAAAGACCAAAAACTGCGCATTTAGTGTATTTTCATGCATATCAAGATTAATGCTGATACTTATGTGAATTGATGTGTAGAAACATACGGTCTCATTTAAAATTGATTCTGAGCAATATAAATGAGTGTACTTAAAGCCCAAAAATTGCGCATTAATGTATTTTCATGCATATCAAGATTAATAGTGATTCTTATGTAAATTGATGTGTAGAATCATACGGTCTCATTTAAAATTGATTCTGAGCAATATCAATGAGTGTACTGAAAGCTGGAATGTTGTGCATTAAGTGTATTTTCATGCATATCAAGATTAATGCTGATTCCTAGGTAAATTTATGTGTAGAATTATATGATCTCATTTAAAATTGATTCTGATCAATATAAATGAGTGTACTGTAAGCCCGAAAATTGAGCATTTAGTGTATTTTCATGCATATCAAGATTAATGCTGATTCTTATGTAAATTGATGTGTAGAATCATACGGTCTCATTTAAAATTCATTCTTAGCAATATAAATGAGTGTACTGAAAGCCCGAAAATTGCGCATTTAGTGTATTTTCATGCATATCAAGATTAATGCTGATTCTTATGTAAATTGATGTGTAGAATCATATGGTCTCATTTGAAGTTCACCCTGAGCAATATAAATGAATGTACTGAAAGCCCGAAAATTGTGCATTTAGTGTATTTTCATGCATGTCAAGATTAATGCTGGTTCTTATGTAAATTGATGTGTAGAATCATACGGTCTCATTTAAAATTCATTCTGAGCAATATAAATGAGTGTACTGAAAGCCCGAATATTGCGCATTTAGTGTATTTTCATGCATATCAAGATTAATGCTAATTCTTATATAATTTGATGTGTAGAATCATATGGTCTCATTTAAAATTGAATCTGATCAATATAAATGAGTGTACTGTAAGCCCGAAAATTGCGCATTTAGTGTATTTTCATGCATATCAAGATTAATGCTGATTCTTATGTAAATTGATGTGTAGAATCATATGGTTTCATTTAAAATTGATTCTGAGCCATATAAATGAGTGTACTGTAAGCCGGAAAATTGCGCATTTAGTGTATTTTCATGCATATCAAGATTAATGCTGATTCTTATGTAAATTGATGTGTAGAATCATATGGTCTCATTTAAAATTGATTCTGAGCAATATAAATGAGTGTACTGAAAGCCCGAAAATTGTGCATTTAGTGTATTTTCATACATATCAAGATTAATAAAGATTCTTATGAAAATTGATGTGTAGAATCATATGGTTTCAAGTAATATTGATTCTGAGCAATATAAATGAGTGTACTGTAAGCCCGAAAATTTCGCATTAATGTATTTTCATGCATATCAAGATTAATGCTGATTCTTATGTAAATTGATGTGTAGAATCATATGGTCTCACTTAAAATTGATTCTGAGCAATATAAATGAGTGTACTGTAAGCCGGAAATTGCGCATTTAGTGTATTTTCATGCATATCAAGATTAATGCTGATTCTTATGTAAATTGATGTGTAGTATCATGGTTTCATTTAAAATTGATTCTGATCAATATAAATGAGTGTACTGAAAGACCAAACACTGCGCATTTAGTGTATTTTCATGCATATCAAGATTAATGCTGCTTCTTATGTAAATTGATGTGTAGAATCATACGGTCTCATTTAAATTTGATTCTGAGCAATATAAATGAGTGTACTGAATGCCCGAAAATTGCGCATTTAGTGTATTTTCATGCATATCAAGATTAATGCTGATTCTTATGTAAATTGATGTGTAGTATCATACGGTCTCATTTAAAATTGATTCTGAGCAATATAAATGAGAGTACTGAAAGCCCTAAAATTGCGCATTTACTGTATTTTCATGCATATCAGGATTAATGCTGATTCTTATGTAAATTGATGTGTAGAATCATATGGTCTCATTTAAAATTGATTCTGAGCAATAGAATTGACTGTACTGAAAGACCGAATATTGCGCATTTAGTGTATTTTCATGCATATCAAGTTTAATTCTGATTCTTATGTAAATTGATGTGTAGAATCATATGGTCTCATTTAAAATTGATTCTAATCAATATAAATGAGTGTACTGAAAGACCAAAAACTGCGCATTTAGTGTATATTCATGCATATCAAGATTAATGCGGATTCTTATGTAAATTAATGTGTAGAAACATACGGTCTCATTTAAAATTGATTCTGAGCAATATAAATGAGTGTACTTAAAGCCCGAAAATTGCGCATTTAGTGTATATTCATGCATATCAAGATTAATGCTGATTCTTATGTAAATTGATGTGTAGAATCATATGGTTACATTTAAAATTGATTCTGAGCAATATAAATGAGTGTACTGAAAGCCCGAAAATTGCACATTTAGTGTATTTTCATGCATATCAAGATTAATGCTGCTTCTTATGTAAATTGATGTGTAGAATCATATGGTTTCATTTAAAATTGATTCTGAGCAATATAAATGAGTGTACTGAAAGCCCGAAAATTGAGCATTTAGTGTATTTTCATGCATATCAAGATTAATGCTGATTCTTATGTAAATTGATGTGTAGAATCATATGGTTTCATTTAAAATTGATTCTGAGCAATATAAATGAGTGTACTGAAAGCCCGAAAATTGCGCATTTAGTGTATTTTCATGCATATCAAGATTAATGCTGATTCTTATGTAAATTGGTGTGTAGAATCATATGGTTTAAATTAAAATTGATTCTGAACAATATAAATGAGTGTACTGAAAGCCCGAAAATTGCGCATTTAGTGTATTTTCATGCATATCAAGATTAATGCTGATTCGTATGTAAATTGATGTGTAGAATCATATGATCTCATTTAAAATTGTTTCTAATCCTATATAAATGAGTGTACTGTAAGCCCGAAAATTGCGCATTTAGTGTATATTCATGCATATCAAGATTAATGCTGATTCTTTTGTAAATTGGTGTGTAGAATCATATGATTTCATTTGAAATTGATTCTGATCAATATAAATGAGTGTACTGTAAGCCCGAAAATTGCGCATTTAGTGTATTTTCTTGCATATCAAGATTAATGCTGATTCTTATGTAAATTGGTGTGTAGAATCATATGGTTTAAATTAAAATTGATTCTGATCAATATAAATGAGTGTTCTGAAAGACCAAAAACTGCGCATTTAGTGTATTTTCATTCATATCAAGATTAATGCTGATTCTTATGTAAATTGATGTGTAGAAACATACGGTCTCATTTAAAATTGATTCTGAGCAATATAAATGAGTGTACTTAAAGCCCAAAAATTGCGCATTAATGTATTTTCATGCATATCAAGATTAATACTGATTCTTATGTAAATTGATGTGTAGAATCATACGGTCTCATTTAAAATTGATTCTGAGCAATATCAATGAGTGTACTGAAATCTGGAATGTTGTGCATTAAGTGTATTTTCATGCATATCAAGATTAATGCTGATTCTTATGTAAATTTATGTGTAGAATTATATGATCTCATTTAAAATTGATTCTGATCAATATAAATGAGTGTACTGTAAGCCCGAAAATTGAGCATTTAGTGTATTTTCATGCATATCAAGATTAATGCTGATTCTTATGTAAATTGATGTGTAGAATCATACGGTCTCATTTAAAATTCATTCTGAGCAATATAAATGAGTGTACTGAAAGCCCGAAAATTGCGCATTTAGTGTATTTTCATGCATATCAAGATTAATGCTGATTCTTATGTAAATTGATGTGTAGAATCATATGGTCTCATTTAAAATTCATCCTGAGCAATATAAATGAGAGTACTGAAAGCCGAAAATTGCGCATTTAGTGTATTTTCATGCATATCAAGATTAATGCTAATTCTTATGTAAATTGATGTGTAGAATCATATGGTCTCATTTAAAATTGATTCTGAGCAATAGAAATGACTGTACTGAATGACTGAAAATTGCGCATTTAGTGTATTTTCATGCATATCAAGATTAATGCTGATTCTTATGTAAATTGATGTGTAGAATCATATGGTTTCAATTAAAATTGATTCTGAGCAATATAGATGAGTGTACTGAAAGCCCGAAAATTGCGCATTTAGTGTATTTTCATGCATATCAAGATTAATGCTGATTCTTATGTAAATTGATGTGTAGAATCATACGGTCTCATTTAAAATTGATTCTGAGCAATATAAATGAGAGTACTGAAAGCCCGAAAATTGCGCATTTAGTGTATTTTCATGCATATCAGGATTAATGCAGATTCTTATGTAAATTGATGTGTAGAAACATATGGTCTCATTTAAAATTGATTCTGAGCAATAGAAATGACTGTACTGAAAGACCGAAAATTGCGCATTTAGTGTATTTTCATGCATATCAAGATTAATTCTGATTCTTATGTAAATTGATGTGTAGAATCATATGGTCTCATTTAAAATTGATTCTAATCAATATAAATGAGTGTACTGAAAGCCCGAAAATTGCGCATTTAGTGTATTTTCATGCATATCAAGATTAATGCTGATTCTTATGTAAATTGATGTGTAGAAACATACGGTCTCATTTAAAATTGATTCTGAGCAATATCAATGAGTGTACTGAAAGCTGGAATGTTGTGCATTAAGTGTATTTTCATGCATATCAAGATTAATGCTGATTCTTATGTAAATTTATGTGTAGAATTATATGATCTCATTTAAAATTGATTCTGATCAATATAAATGAGTGTACTGTAAGCCCGAAAATTGAGCATTTAGTGTATTTTCATGCATATCAAGATTAATGCTGATTCTTATGTAAATTGATGTGTAGAATCATACGGTCTCATTTAAAATTCATTCTGAGCAATATAAATGAGTGTACTGAAAGCCCGAAAATTGCGCATTTAGTGTATTTTCATGCATATCAAGATTAATGCTGATTCTTATGTAAATTGATGTGTAGAATCATATGGTCTCATTTAAAATTGAATCTGAGCCATATAAATGAGTGTACTGTAAGCCGGAAAATTGCGCATTTAGTGTATTTTCATGCATATCAAGATTAATGCTGATTCTTATGTAAATTGATGTGTAGAATCATACGGTCTCATTTAAAATTGATTCTGAGCAATATAAATGAGTGTACTGAAAGCCCGAAAATTGTGCATTTAGTCTATTTTCATGCATATCAAGATTAATGCTGATTCTTATGAAAATTGATGTGTAGAATCATATGGTTTCAATTAAAATTGATTCTGAGCAATATAAATGAGTGTACTGTAAGCCCGAAAATTTCGCATTAATGTATTTTCATGCATATCAAGATTAATGCTGATTCTTATGTAAATTGATGTGTAGAATCATATGGTCTCATTTAAAATTGATTCTGAGCAATATAAATGAGTGTACTGTAAGCCGGAAATTGCGCATTTAGTGTATTTTCATGCATATCAAGATTAATGCTGATTCTTATGTAAATTGATGTGTAGAATCATGGTTTCATTTAAAATTGATTCTGAGCAATATAAATGACTGTACTGAAAGACCAAACACTGCGCATTTAGTGTATTTTCATGCATATCAAGATTAATGGTGCTTCTTATGTAAATTGATGTGTAGAATCATACGGTCTCATTTAAAATTGATTCTGAGCAATATAAATGAGTATACTGAATGCCCGAAAATTGCGCATTTAGTGTATTTTCATGCATATCAAGATTAATGCTGATTCTTATGTAAATTGATGTGTAGAATCATATGGTTTCAATTAAAATTGATTCAGAGCAATATAAATGAGTGTACTATAAGCCCGAAAATTGCGCATTTAGTGTATATTCATGCATATCAAGATTAATGCTGATTCTTTTGTAAATTGATGTGTAGAATCATATGATCTCATTTGAAATTGATTCTGATCAATATAAATGAGTGTACTGTAAGCCCGAAAATTGAGCATTTAGTGTATTTTCATGCATATCAAGATTAATGCTGATTCTTATGTAAATTGATGTGTAGAATCATACGGTCTCATTTAAAATTGATTCTGAGCAATATAAATGAGTGTACTGAAAGCTGGAATATTGCGCATTAAGTGTATTTTCATGCATATCAAGATTAATGCTGATTCTTATGTAAATTGATGTGTAGAATCATATGGTTTCATTTAAAATTGATTCTGAGCAATATAAATGAATGTACCGAAAGCCCGAAAATTGCGCATTTAATGTATTTTCATGCATATCAAGATTAATGCAGATTCTTATGTAAATTGATGTGTAGAATCATATACTCATTTATATTGCTCAGAATCAATTTTAAATGAGACCGTATGATTCTACACATCAATTTACATAAGAATCAGCATTAATCTTGACAGGCATGAAAATATACTAAATGCGCAGTATTTGGTCTCTCAGTACACTCATTTATATTGATCAGAATTAATTTAAAATGAGACCATATGATTCTACACATCAATTTACATAAGAATCAGCATTAATCTTGATATTCATGAAAATACACTAAATGCGCAATTTTCGGACTTTCAGTCCACTCATTTATATTGCTCAGAATCAATTTTAAATGAAACCATATGGTTCTACACATCAATTTACAAAGAATTTCATTAATCTTGATATGTATGAAAATACACTAAACGCGCAATTTTCGGGCTTTCAGTACACGCATTTATATTGCTCAGAATCAATTTTAAATGAGACCACATGATTCTACACATCAATTTACAAAAGAATCATCATTAATCTTGATATGCATGAAAATACACTGAATGCGCAGTTTTTGGACTTTCAGTACACTCATTTATATTGAGCAGAATTAATTTCAAATGAGACCATATGATTCTACATATCAATTTACATAAGAATCAGCATTAATCTTGATATGTATGAAAATACACTAAATGCGCAATTTTCCGGCTTTCATTACACTCATTTATATTGCTCAGAATGAATTTTAAATGAGACCATATGATTCTACACATCAATTTACATAAGAATCAGCATTAATCTTGATATGCATGAAAATACACTAAATGCGCAATTTTCGGTCTTTTAGTACACTCATTTATATTGCTCAGGATCAATTTTAAATGAAACCATATGATTCTCCACATCAATTTACATAAGAATCAGCATTAATCTTGATATGCATGAAAATACACTAAATGCGCAATTGTCGGGCTTTCAGTACACTCATTTATATTGCTCAGAATCAATTTTAAATGAGACCGTATGATTCTACACATCAATTTACATAAGAATCAGCATTAATCTTGATATGCATGAAAATACATTAAATACGCAATTTTCGGGCTTTCAGTACACTCATTTATATTGCTCAGAATCAATTTTAAATGAGACCATATGATTCTACACATCAATTTACATAAGAATCAGCATTAATCTTGATATGCATGAAAATACACTAAATGCGCAATTTTCGGGCTTTCAGTACACTCATTTATATTGCTCAGAATCAATTTTAAAAGAGACCATATGATTCTATACATCAATTTACATAAGAATCAGCATTAATCTTGATATGCATGAAAATACACTAAATGCGCAATTTTCGGGCTTTCAGTACACTCATTTATATTGCTCAGAATCAATTTTAAATGAAACCATATGATTCTACATAACAATTTACATAAGAATCAGCATTAATCTTGATATGCATGAAAATACACTAAATGCGCAATTTTCGGGCTTTCAGCACACTCCTTTATATTGCTCAGAATCAATTTTATATGAGACCATATGATTCCACACATCAATTTACATAAGAATCAGCATTAATCTTGATATGCATGAAAATACACTAAATGCGCAATTTTCGGGCTTTCAGTACACTCATTTATATTGTTCTGAATCAATTTTATATGAGACCGTATGATTCTACACAACAATTTACATAAGAATCAGCATTAATCTTGATAAGCATGAAAATACACTAAATGCGCAGTTTTTGGTCTTTCAGTACACTCATTTATATTGATCAGAATCAATTTTAAATGAGACCATATGATTCTACACATCAATTTACATAAGAATCAGCATTAATCTTGATATGCATGAAAATACACTAAATGCGCAATTTTCGGGTTTACAGTACACTCATTTATATTGATCAGAACCAATTTTAAATGAGACCATATGATTCTACACATCAATTTACATAAGAATCAGCATTAATCTTGATATGCATGAAAATACACTAAATGCGCAATTTTCCGGCTTTCGGTACACTCATTTATATTGCTCAGAATCAATTTTAAATGGGACCATATGATTCTACACATCAATTTACATAAGAATCAGCATTAATCTTGATATGCATGAAAATACACTAAATGCGCAATTTTCGGGCTTTCAGTACACTTATTTATATTGCTCAGAATCAATTTTAATTGAAACCATATGATTCTACACATCAATTTACATAAGAATCAGCTTTAATCTTGATATGCATGAAAATACACTAAATGCGCAATTTTCGGGCTTTTCAGTACACTCATTTATATTGATCAGAATCAATTTTAAATGAGACCGTATGATTCTACACATCAATTTACATAAGAATTAGCATTAATCTTGATATGCATGAAAATACACTAAATGCGCAAATTTCGGGCTTTCAGTACACTCATTTATATTGCTCAGAATCAATTTTAAATGTAACCATATGATTCTACACATCAATTTACATAAGAATCAGCATTAATCTTGATATGCATGAAAATACACTAAATGCGCAGTTTTTGGACTTTCAGTACACTCATTTATATTGATCAGAATCAATTTTAAATGAGACCATATGATTCTACACATCAATTTACATAAGAATCAGTATTAATCTTGATATGCATGAAAATACACTAAATGCGCAATATTCGGGCTTTCAGCACACTCATTTCTATTGCTCAGAATCAATTTTGAAATGAGACCATGTGATTCTACACATCAATTTACATAAGAATCAGCATTAATCTTGATATGCACGAAAATACACTAAATGCGCAGTGTTTGGTCTTTCAGTACAGTCATTTATATTGCTCAGAATCAATTTTAATTGAAACCATATGATTCTACACATCAATTTACATAAGAATCAGCATTAATATTGATATGCATGAAAATACACTAAATGCGCAATTTTCGGGCTTTCATTACACTCGTTTATATTGCTCAGAATCAATTTTAAATGAAACCATATGAGACCATATGATTGTACACATCAATTTACATAAGAATCAGCATTAATCTTGATATGCATGAAAATACACTAAATGCGCAATTTTCCGGCTTTCAGTACACTCATTTATATTGCTCAGAATCAAATTTAAATGAGACCATATGATTCTACACATCAATTTACATAAGAATCATCATTAATCTTGATATGCATGAAAACACACTAAATGCGCAATTTTCAGGCTTTCAGTACACTCATTTATATTGCTCAGAATCAATTTTAAATGAAACCATATGATTCTACATACCAATTTACATAAGAATCAGCATTAATCTTGATATGTATGAAAATACACTAAATGCGCAATTTTTGGGCTTTCAGTACACACATTTATATTGCTCAGAATCAATTTTTCAATGAAACCATATGATTCTACACATAAATTTACATAATATCAGCATTAATCTTGATATGCATGAAAATACACTAAATGCGCAATTTTCGGGCTTTCAGTACACTCATTTATATTGCTCAGAATCAATTTTAAATGAGACCGTATGATTCTACACATCAATTTACATAAGAATCAGCATTAATCTTGATATGCATGAAAATACACTAAATACGCAGTTTTTGATATTTCAGTACACTCATTTATATTGATCAGAATCAATTTTAAATGAGACCATATGATTCTACACATCAATTTACATAAGAATCAGCATTAATCTTGATATGCATGAAAATACATTAATTGCGCAATTTTCGGGCTTTCAGTACACTCATTTATATTGCTCAGAATCAATTTTAAATGAAACCATATGATTCTACATATCAATTTACATAAGAATCAGCATTAATCTTGATATGCATGAAAATACACTAAATGCGCAATTTTCGGGCTTTCAGTACACTCATTTATATTGCTCAGAATCAATTTTAAATGAAACCATATGATTCTACACATCAATTTACATAAGAATCAGCATTAATCTTGATATGCATGAAAATACACTAAATGCGCAATTTTCGGGCTTTCAGTACACTCATTTATATTGCTCAGAATCAATTTTAAATGAGACCGTATGATTCTACACATCAATTTACATAAGAATCAGCATTAATATTGATATGCATGAAAATACACTAAATGCGCAGTTTTTCATATTTCAGTACACTCATTTATATTGATCAGAATCAATTTTAAATGAGACCATATGATTCTACACATCAATTTACATAAGAATCAGCATTAATCTTGATATGCATGAGAATACACTAAATGCGCAATTTTCGGGCTTTCAGTACACTTATTTATATTGCTCAGAATCAATTTTAATTGAAACCATATGATTCTACACATCAATTTACATAAGAATCAGCATTAATCTTGATATGCATCAAAATACACTAAATGCGCAATATTCGGTCTTTCAGCACAGTCATTTATATTGCTCAGAATCAATTTTGAAATGAGACCATGTGATTCTACACATCAATTTACATAAGAATCAGCATTAATCTTGATATGCACAAAAATACACTAAATGCGCAGTGTTTGGTCTTTCAGTACAGTCATTTATATTGATCAGAATCAATTTTAATTGAAACCATATGATTCTACACATCAATTTACATAAGAATCAGCATTAATCTTGATATGCATGATATTACACTAAATGCGCAATTTTCGGGCTTTCAGTACACTCGTTTATATTGCTCAGAATCAATTTTAAATGAAACCATATGAGACCATATGATTCTACACATCAATTTACATTAGAATCAGCATTAATCTTGATATGCATGAAAATACACTAAATGCGCAATTTTCCGGCTTTCAGTACACTCATTTATATGGCTCAGAATCAAATTTAAATGAGACCATATGATTCTACACATCAATTTACATAAGAATCAGCATTAATCTTGATATGCATGAAAATACACTAAATGCGCAATTTTCGGGCTTTCAGTACACTTATTTATATTGCTCAGAATCAATTTTAATTGAAACCATATGATTCTACACATCAATTTACATAAGAATCAGCTTTAATCTTGATATGCCTGAAAATACACTAAATGCGCAATTTTCGGGCTTTCAGTACACTCATTTATATTGCTCAGAATCAATTTTAAATGAGACCGTATGATTCTACACATCAATTTACATAAGAATCAGCATTAATCTTGATATGCATCAAAATACACTAAATGCGCAATATTCGGGCTTTCAGCACACTCATTTATATTGCTCAGAATCAATTTTGAAATGAGACCATGTGATTCTACACATCAATTTACATAAGAATCAGCATTAATCTTGATATGCACGAAAATACACTAAATGCGCAGTGTTTGGTCTTTCAGTACAGTCATTTATATTGCTCAGAATCAATTTTAATTGAAACCATATGATTCTACACATCAATTTACATAAGAAACTGCATTAATCTTGATATGCATGAAAATACACTAAATGCGCAATTTTCGGGCTTTCAGTACACTCGTTTATATTGCTCAGAATCAATTTTAAATGAAACCATATGAGACCATATGATTCTACACATCAATTTACATTAGAATCAGCATTAATCTTGATATGCATGAAAATACACTAAATGCGCAATTTTCCGGCTTTCAGTACACTCATTTATATGGCTCAGAATCAAATTTAAATGAGACCATATGATTCTACACATCAATTTACATAAGAATCATCATTAATCTTGATATGCATGAAAATACACTAAATGCGCAATTTTCGGGCTTTCAGTACACTCATTTATATTGCTCAGAATCAATTTTAAATGAAACCATATGATTCTACATACCAATTTACATAAGAATCAGCATTAATCTTGATATGCATGAAAATACACTAAATGCGCAATTTTCCGGCTTTCAGTACACTTATTTATATTGCTCAGAATCAATTTTAAATGAAACCATATGATTCTACATATCAATTTACATAAGAATCAGCATTACTCTTGATATGCATGAAAATAAACTAAATGCGCAATTTTCGGGCTTTCAGTACACTCATTTATATTGCTCAGAATCAATTTTAAATGTAACCATATGATTCTACACATCAATTTACATAAGAATCAGCATTAATCTTGATATGCATGAAAATACACTAAATGCGCAGTATTTGGACTTTCAGTACACTCATTTATATTGATCAGAATCAATTTTAAATGAAACCATATGATTCTACACATCAATTTACATAAGAATCAGCATTAATCTTGATATGCATGAAAATAAACTACATGCGCAATTTTCGGGCTTTCAGTACACTCATTTATATTGCTCAGAATCAATTTTAAATGTAACCATATGATTCTACACATCAATTTACATAAGAATCAGCATTAATCTTGATATGCATGAAAATACACTAAATGCGCAGTTTTTGGACTTTCAGTACACTCATTTATATTGATCAGAATCAATTTTAAATGAGACCATATGATTCTACACAACAATTTACATAAGAATCAGCATTAATCTTGATATGCATCAAAATACACTAAATGCGCAATATTCGGGCTTTCAGCACACTCATTTATATTGCTCAGAATCAATTTTGAAATGAGACCATGTGATTCTACACATCAATTTACATAAGAATCAGCATTAATCTTGATATGCACGAAAATACACTAAATGCGCAGTGTTTGGTCTTTCAGTACAGTCATTTATATTGCTCAGAATCAATTTTAATTGAAACCATATGATTCTACACATCAATTTACATAAGAATCAGCATTAATCTTGATATGCATGAAAATACACTAAATGCGCAATTTTCGGGCTTTCAGTACACTCGTTTATATTGCTCAGAATCAATTTTAAATGAAACCATATGAGACCATATGATTCTACACATCAATTTACATTAGAATCAGCATTAATCTTGATATGCATGAAAATACACTAAATGCGCAATTTTCCGGCTTTCAGTACACTCATTTATATGGCTCAGAATCAAATTTAAATGAGACCATATGATTCTACACATCAATTTACATAAGAATCATCATTAATCTTGATATGCATGAAAATACACTAAATGCGCAATTTTCCGGCTTTCAGTACACTCATTTATATTGCTCAGAATCAATTTTAAATGAAACCATATGATTCTACACATCAATTTACATAAGAATCAGCATTAATCTTGATATGCATGAAAATAAACTAAATGCGCAATTTTCGGGCTTTCAGTACACTCATTTATATTGCTCAGAATCAATTTTAAATGAGACCGTATGATTCTACACATCAATTTACATAAGAATCAGCATCAATCTTGATATGCATGAAAATACACTAAATACGCAGTTTTTGATATTTCAGTACACTCATTTATATTGATCAGAATCAATTTTAAATGAGACCATATGATTCTACACATCAATTTACATAAGAATCAGCATTAATCTTGATATGCATGAAAATACATTAATTGCGCAATTTTCGGGCTTTCAGTACACTCATTTATATTGCTCAGAATCAATTTTAAATGAAACCATATGATTCTACATATCAATTTACATAAGAATCAGCATTAATCTTGATATGCATGAAAATACACTAAATGCGCAATTTTCGGGCTTTCAGTACACTCATTTATATTGCTCAGAATCAATTTTAAATGAAACCATATGATTCTACACATCAATTTACATTAGAATCAGCATTAATCTTGATATGCATGAAAATAAACTAAATGCGCAATTTTCAGGCTTTCAGTACACTCATTTATATTGCTCAGAATCAATTTTAAATGAGACCGTATGATTCTACACATCAATTTACATAAGAATCAGCATTAATCTTGATATGCATGAAAATACACTAAATGCGCAATTTTCGGGCTTTCAGTACACTCATTTATATTGCTCAGAATCAATTTTAAATGAAACCATATGATTCTACACATCAATTTACATAAGAATCAGCATTAATCTTGATATGCATGAAAATAAACTAAATGCGCAATTTTCGGGCTTTCAGTACACTCATTTATATTGCTCAGAATCAATTTAAATGTAACCATATGATTCTACACATCAATTTACATAAGAATCAGCATTAATCTTGATATGCATGAAAATACACTAAATGCGCAGTTTTTGGACTTTCAGTACACTCATTTATATTGATCAGAATCAATTTTAAATGAAACCATATGATTCTACACATCAATTTACATAAGAATCAGCATTAATCTTGATATGCATGAAAATAAACTAAATGCGCAATTTTCGGGCTTTCAGTACACTCATTTATATTGCTCAGAATCAATTTTAAATGTAACCATATGATTCTAGACATCAATTTACATAAGAATCAGCATTAATCTTGATATGCATGAAAATACACTAAATGCGCAGTTTTTGGACTTTCAGTACACTCATTTATATTGATCAGAATCAATTTACAATGAGACCATATGATTCTACACATCAATTTACATAAGAATCAGCATTAATCTTGATATGCATCAAAATACACTAAATGCGCAATATTCGGGCTTTCAGCACACTCATTTATATTGCTCAGAATCAATTTTGAAATGAGACCATGTGATTCTACACATCAATTTACATAAGAATCAGCATTAATCTTGATATGCACGAAAATACACTAAATGCGCAGTGTTTGGTCTTTCAGTACAGTCATTTATATTGCTCAGAATCAATTTTAATTGAAACCATATGATTCTACACATCAATTTACATAAGAAACAGCATTAATCTTGATATGCATGAAAATACACTAAATGCGCAATTTTCGGGCTTTTAGTACACTCGTTTATATTGCTCAGAATCAATTTTAAATGAAACCATATGAGACCATATGATTCTACACATCAATTTACATTAGAATCAGCATTAATCTTGATATGCATGAAAATACACTAAATGCGCAATTTTCCGGCTTTCAGTACACTCATTTATATGGCTCAGAATCAAATTTAAATGAGACCATATGATTCTACACATCAATTTACATAAGAATCATCATTAATCTTGATATGCATGAAAATACACTAAATGCGCAATTTTCGGGCTTTCAGTACACTCATTTATATTGCTCAGAATCAATTTTAAATGCAACCATATGATTCTACATACCAATTTACATAAGAATCAGCATTAATCTTGATATGCATGAAAATACACTAAATGCGCAATATTCGGGCTTTCAGTACACTCATTTATATTGCTCAGAATCAATTTTAAATGAAACCATATGATTCTACACATCAATTTACATAAGAATCAGCATTAATCTTGATATGCATGAAAATAAACTAAATGCGCAATTTTCGGGCTTTCAGTACACTCATTTATATTGCTCAGAATCAATTTTAAATGAGACCGTATGATTCTACACATCAATTTACATAAGAATCAGCATTAATCTTGATATGCATGAAAATACAATAAATACGCAGTTTTTGATATTTCAGTACACTCATTTATATTGATCAGAATCAATTTTAAATGAGACCATATGATTCTACACATCAATTTACATAAGAATCAGCATTAATCTTGATATGCATCAAAATACACTAAATGCGCAATATTCGGGCTTTCAGCACACTCATTTATATTGCTCAGAATCAATTTTGAAATGAGACCATGTGATTCTACACATCAATTTACATAAGAATCAGCATTAATCTTGATATGCACGAAAATACACTAAATGCGCAGTGTTTGGTCTTTCAGTACAGTCATTTATATTGCTCAGAATCAATTTTAATTGAAACCATATGATTCTACACATCAATTTACATAAGAATCAGCATTAATCTTGATATGCATGAAAATACACTAAATGCGCAATTTTCGGGCTTTCAGTACACTCGTTTATATTGCTCAGAATCAATTTTAAATGAAACCATATGAGACCATATGATTCTACACATCAATTTACATTAGAATCAGCATTAATCTTAATATGCATGAAAATACACTAAATGCGCAATTTTCCGGCTTTCAGTACACTCATTTATATGGCTCAGAATCAAATTTAAATGAGACCATATGATTCTACACATCAATTTACATAAGAATCATCATTAATCTTGATATGCATGAAAATACACTAAATGCGCAATTTTCGGGCTTTCAGTACACTCATTTATATTGCTCAGAATCAATTTTAAATGCAACCATATGATTCTACATACCAATTTACATAAGAATCAGCATTAATCTTGATATGCATGAAAATACACTAAATGCGCAATTTTCGGGCTTTCAGTACACTCATTTATATTGCTCAGAATCAATTTTAAATGAAACCATATGATTCTACACATCAATTTACATAAGAATCAGCATTAATCTTGATATGCATGAAAATAAACTAAATGCGCAATTTTCGGGCTTTCAGTACACTCATTTATATTGCTCAGAATCAATTTTAAATGAGACCGTATGATTCTACACATCAATTTACATAAGAATCAGCATTAATCTTGATATGCATGAAAATACACTAAATACGCAGTTTTTGATATTTCAGTACACTCATTTATATTGATCAGAATCAATTTTAAATGAGACCATATGATTCTACACATCAATTTACATAAGAATCAGCATTAATCTTGATATGCATGAAAATACATTAATTGCGCAATTTTCGGGCTTTCAGTACACTCATTTATATTGCTCAGAATCAATTTTAAATGAAACCATATGATTGTACACATCAATTTACATAAGAATCAGCATTAATCTTGATATGCATGAAAATACACTAAATGCGCAATTTTCGGGCTTTCAGTACACTCATTTATATTGCTCAGAATCAATTTTAAATGAAACCATATGATTCTACACATCAATTTACATAAGAATCAGCATTAATCTTGATATGCATGAAAATACACTAAATGCGCAATTTTCGGGCTTTCAGTACACTCGTTTATATTGCTCAGAATCAATTTTAAATGAAACCATATGAGACCATATGAGCAATATAAATGACTGTACTGAAAGACCAAACACTGCGCATTTAGTGTATTTTCATGCATATCAAGATTAATGCTGATTCTTATGTAAATTGATGTGTAGAATCACATGGTCTCATTTAAAATTGATTCTGAGCAATATAAATGAGTGTGCTGAAAGCCCGAATATTGCGCATTTAGTGTATTTTGATGCATATCAAGATTAATGCTGATTCTTATGTAAATTGATGTGTAGAATCATATGGTCTCATTTAAAATTGATTCTGATCAATATAAATGAGTGTACTGAAATATCAAAAATTGCGTATTTAGTGTATTTTCATGCATATCAAGATTAATGCTGATTCTTATGTAAATTGATGTGTAGAATCATACGGTCTCATTTAAAATTGATTCTGAGCAATATAAATGAGTGTACTGAAAGCCCGAAAATTGCGCATTTAGTGTATTTTCATGCATATCGAGATTAATGCTGTTTCTTATGTAAATTGATGTGTAGAATCATATGGTTACATTTAAAATTGATTCTGAGCAATATAAATGAGTGTACTGAAAGCCCGAAATTTGCGCATTTAGTGTATTTTCATGCATATCAAGATTAATGCTAATTCTTATGTAAATTGATGTGTAGAATCATACGGTCTCATTTAAAATTGATTCTGAGCAATATAAATGAGAGTACTGAAAGCCCGAAAATTGCGCATTTAGTGTATTTTCATGCATATCAAGATTAAAGCTGATTCTTATGTAAATTGATGTGTAGAATCATATGGTTTCAATTAAAATTGATTCTGAGCAATATAAATAAGTGTACTGAAAGCCCGAAAATTGCGCATTTAGTGTATTTTCATGCATATCAAGATTAATGCTGATTCTTATGTAAATTGATGTGTAGAATCATATGGTCCCATTTAAAATTGATTCTGAGCAATATAAATGAGTGTACCGAAAGCCGGAAAATTGCGCATTTAGTGTATTTTCATGCATATCAAGATTAATGCTGATTCTTATGTAAATTGATGTGTAGAATCATATGGTCTCATATTGTTTCATTTAAAATTAATTCTGAACAATATAAATGAGTGTATTCTAAGCCCGAAAATTGCGCATTTAGTGTATTTTCATGCATATCAAGATTAATGCTGATTCTTATGTAAATTGATGTGTAGAATCATACGGTCTCATTTAAAATTGATTCTGAGCAATATAAATGAGTGTACTGAAAGCCCGAAAATTGCGCATTTAGTTTATTTTCATGCATATCAAGATTAATGCTGATTCTTATGTAAATTGATGTGTAGAATCATATGGTTTCATTTAAAATTGATTCTGAGCAATATAAATGAGTGTACTGAAAGCCCGAAAATTGCGCATTTAGTGTATTTTCATGCATATCAAGATTAATGCTGATTCTTATGTAAATTGGTATGTAGAATCATATGGTTGCATTTAAAATTGATTCTGAGCAATATAAATGAGTGTACTGAAAGCCCGAAAATTGCGCATTTAGTGTATTTTCATGCATATCAAGATTAATGATGATTCTTATGTAAATTGATGTGTAGAATCATATGGTCTCATTGAAATTTGATTCTGAGCCATATAAATGAGTGTACTGAAAGCCGGAAAATTGCGCATTTAGTGTATTTTCATGCATATCAAGATTAATGCTGATTCTAATGTAAATTGATGTGTAGAATCATATTGTCTCATATGGTTTCATTTAAAATTGATTCTGAGCAATATAAACGAGTGTACTGAAAGCCCGAAAATTGCGCATTTAGTGTATTTTCATGCATATCAAGATTAATGCTGATTCTTATGTAAATTGATGTGTAGAATCATATGGTTTCAATTAAAATTGATTCTGAGCAATATAAATGACTGTACTGAAAGACCAAACACTGCGCATTTAGTGTATTTTCGTGCATATCAAGATTAATGCTGATTCTTATGTAAATTGATGTGTAGAATCACATGGTCTCATTTAAAATTGATTCTGAGCAATATAAATGAGTGTGCTGAAAGCCCGAATATTGCGCATTTAGTGTATTTTGATGCATATCAAGATTAATGCTGATTCTTATGTAAATTGATGTGTAGAATCATATGGTCTCATTTAAAATTGATTCTGATCAATATAAATGAGTGTACTGAAAGTCCAAAAACTGCGCATTTAGTGTATTTTCATGCATATCAAGATTAATGCTGATTCTTATGTAAATTGATGTGTAGAATCATATGGTTACATTTAAAATTGATTCTGAGCAATATAAATGAGTGTACTGAAAGCCCGAAATTTGCGCATTTAGTGTATTTTCATGCATATCAAGATTAATGCTAATTCTTATGTAAATTGATGTGTAGAATCATACGGTCTCATTTAAAATTGATTCTGAGCAATATAAATGAGTCTACTGAAAGCCCGAAAATTGCGCATTTAGTGTATTTTCATGCATATCAAGATTAAAGCTGATTCTTATGTAAATTGATGTGTAGAATCATATGGTTTCAATTAAAATTGATTCTGAGCAATATAAATAAGTGTACTGAAAGCCCGAAAATTGCGCATTTAGTGTATTTTCATGCATATCAAGATTAATGCTGATTCTTATGTAAATTGATGTGTAGAATCATATGGTCTCATTTAAAATTGATTCTGATCAATATAAATGAGTGTACTGAAATATCAAAAACTGCGTATTTAGTGTATTTTCATGCATATCAAGATTAATGCTGATTCTTATGTAAATTGATGTGTAGAATCATACGGTCTCATTTAAAATTGATTCTGAGCAATATAAATGAGTGTACTGAAAGCCCGAAAATTGCGCATTTAGTTTATTTTCATGCATATCAAGATTAATGCTGATTCTTATGTAAATTGATGTGTAGAATCATATGGTTTCATTTAAAATTGATTCTGAGCAATATAAATGAGTGTACTGAAAGCCCGAAAATTGCGCATTTAGTGTATTTTCATGCATATCAAGATTAATGCTGATTCTTATGTAAATTGGTATGTAGAATCATATGGTTGCATTTAAAATTGATTCTGAGCAATATAAATGAGTGTACTGAAAGCCCGAAAATTGCGCATTTAGTGTATTTTCATGCATATCAAGATTAATGATGATTCTTATGTAAATTGATGTGTAGAATCATATGGTCTCATTTAAATTTGATTCTGAGCCATATAAATGAGTGTACTGAAAGCCGGAAAATTGCGCATTTAGTGTATTTTCATGCATATCAAGATTAATGCTGATTCTAATGTAAATTGATGTGTAGAATCATATGGTCTCATTTAAAATTGATTCTGATCAATATAAATGAGTGTACTGAAATATCAAAAACTGCGTATTTAGTGTATTTTCATGTATATCAAGATTAATGCTGATTCTTATGTAAATTGATGTGTAGAATCATACGGTCTCATTTAAAATTGATTCTGAGCAATATAAATGAGTGTACTGAAAGCCCGAAAATTGCGCATTTAGTGTATTTTCATGCATATCAAGATTAATGCTGATTCTTATGTAAATTGATGTGTAGAATCATATGGTTTCATTTAAAATTGATTCTGAGCAATATAAATGAATGTACTGAAAGCCCGAAAATTGCGCATTTAGTGTATTTTCATGCATATCAAGATTAATGCTGATTCTTATGTAAATTGGAATGTAGAATCATATGGTTTCATTTAAAATTGATTCTGAGCAATATAAATGAGTGTACTGAAAGCCCGAAAATTGCGCATTTAGTGTATTTTCATGCATATCAAGATTAATGCTGATTCTCATGTAAATTGATGTGTAGAATCATATGGTCTCATTTAAATTTGATTCTGAGCAATATAAATGAGTGTACTGAAAGCCGGAAAATTGCGCATTTAGTGTATTTTCATGCATATCAAGATTAATGCTGATTCTTATGGAAATTGATGTGTAGAATCATATGGTCTCATATGGTTTCATTCAAAACTGATTCTGAGCAATATAAACGAGTGTACTGAAAGCCCGAAAATTGCGCATTTAGTGTATTTTCATGCATATCAAGATTAATGCTGATTCTTATGTAAATTGATGTGTAGAATCATATGGTTTCAATTAAAATTGATTCTAAGCAATATAAATGACTGTACTGAAAGACCAAACACTGCGCATTTAGTGTATTTTCGTGCATATCAAGATTAATGATGATTCTTATGTAAATTGATGTGTAGAATCATATGGTATCAATTAAAATTGATTCTGAGCAATATAAATGAGTGTACTGAAAGCCCGAAAATTGCGCATTTAGTGTATTTTCATGCATATCAAGATTAATGCTGATTCTTATGTAAATTGATGTGTAGAATCATATGGTTACATTTAAAATTGATTCTGAGCAATATAAATGAGTGTACTGAAAGCCCGAAAATTGCGCATTTAGTGTATTTTCATGCATATCAAGATTAATGCTGCTTCTTATGTAAATTGATGTGTAGAATCATATGGTTTCATTTAAAATTGATTCTGAGCAATATAAATGAGTGTACTGAAAGCCCGAAAATTGCGCATTTAGTGTATTTTCATGCATATCAAGATTAAAGCTGATTATTATGTAAATTGATGTGTAGAATCATATGGTTTCATTTAAAATTGATTCTGAGCAATATAAATAAGTGTACTGAAAGCCGAAAATTGCGCATTTAGTGTATTTTCATGCACATCTAGATTAATGCTGATTCTTATGTAAATTGATGTGTAGAATCATATGGTCCCATTTAAAATTGATTCTGAGCAATATAAATGAGTGTACCGAAAGCCGGAAATTGCGCATTTAGTGTATTTTCATGCATATCAAGATTAATGCTGATTCTTATGTAAATTGATGTGTAAAATCATATGGTCTCATTTGAAATTGGTTCTGATCAATATAAATGAGTGTACTGTAAGCCCGAAAATTGCGCATTTAGTGTATTTTCATGCATATCAAGATTAATGCTGATTCTTATGTAAACTGATGTGTAGAATCATATGGTATCATTTAAAATTGATTCTGATCAATATAAATGTGTGTACTGAAAGACCAAAAACTGCGCATTTAGTGTATTTTCAAGCATATCAAGATTAATGCTGATTCTTATGTAAATTGATGTGTGGAATCATATGGTCTCATTTAAAATTGATTCTGAGCAATATAAAGGAGTGTGCTGAAAGCCCGAAAATTGCGCATGTAGTGTATATTCATGCATATCAAGATTAATGCTGATTCTTATGTAAATTGATATGTAGAATCATATGGTTTCATTTAAAATTGATTCTGAGCAATATAAATGAGTGTACTGAAAGCCCGAAAATTGCGCATTTAGTGTATTTTCATGCATATCAAGATTAATGCTGATTCTTATGTAAATTGATGTGTAGAATCATATGGTCTCATTTAAAATTGATGCTGAGCAATATAAATGAGTGTACTGAAAGCCCGAAAATTGAGCATTTAGTGTATTTTCATGCATATCAAGATTAATGCTGATTCTTATGTAAATTGATGTGTAGAATCATATGGTCTCATTTGAAATTGATTCTGATCAATATAAATGTGTGTACTGAAATATGAAAAACTGCGCATTTAGTGTATTTTCATGCATATCAAGATTAATGCTGATTCTTATGTAAATTGATGTGTAGAATCATACGGTCTCATTTAAAATTGATTCTGAGCAATATAAATGAGTGTACTGAAAGCCCGAAAATTGCGCATTTAGTGTATTTTCATGCATATCAAGATTAATGCTGATTCTTATGTAAATTGATGTGTAGAATCATATGGTTTCATTTAAAATTGATTCTGAGCAATATAAATGAGTGTACTGAAAGCCCGAAAATTGCGCATTTAGTGTATTTTCATGCATATCAAGATTAATGCTGATTCTTATGTAAATTGATATGTAGAATCATATGGTTTCATTTAAAATTGATTCTGAGCAATATAAATGAGTGTACTGAAAGCCCGAAAATTGCGCATTTAGTGTATTTTCATGCATATCAAGATTAATGCTGATTCTTATGTAAATTGATGTGTAGAATCATATGGTCTCATTTAAATTTGATTCTGAGCAATATAAATGAGTGTACTGAAAGCCGCAAAATTGCGCATTTAGTGTATTTTCATGCACATCAAGATTAATGCAGATTCTTATGTAAATTGATGTGTAGAATCATATGGTCTCATACTGTTTCTTTTAAAATTAATTCTGAGCAATATAAATGAGTGTATTCTAATCCCGAAAATTGCGCATTTAGTGTATTTTCATGCATATCAAGATTAATGCTGATTCTTATGTAAATTGATGTGTAGAATCATATGGTTTCATTTAAAATTGATTCTGAGCAATATAAATGAGTGTACTGAAAGCCCGAAAATTGCACATTTAGTGTATTTTCATGCATATCAAGATTAATGCTGATTCTTATGTAAATTGATGTGTAGAATCATATGGTCTCATTTAAAATTGATTCCGAGCAATATAAATGAGTGTACTGAAAGCCCGAAAATTGCGCATTTAGTGTATTTTCATGCATATCAAGATTAATGCTGATTCATATGTAAATTGATGTGTAGAATCATATGGTTTCAATTAAAATTGATTCTGAGCAATATAAATGACTGTACTGAAAGACCAAACACTGAGCATTTAGTGTATTTTCATGCATATCCAGATTAATGCTTATTCATATGTAAATTGATGTGTAGAATCATACGGTCTCATTTAAAATTGATTCTGAGCAATATGAATGAGTGTAATGAAAGCCCGAAAATTGCGCATTTAGTGTATTTTCATGCATATCAAGATTAATGCTGATTCTTATGTAAATTGATATGTAGAATCATATGGTTTCATTTAAAATTGATTCTGAGCAATATAAATGAGTGTACTGAAAGCCCCAAAATTGGGCATTTAGTGTATTTTCATGCATATCAAGATTAATGCTGATTCTTATGTAAATTGATGTGTAGAATCATATGGTCTCATTTAAAATTGATTCTGAGCAATATAAATGAGTGTACTAAAAGACCGAAAATTGCGCATTTAGTGTATTTTCATGCATATCAAGATTAATGCTGATTCTTATGTAAATTGATGTGTAGATTCATATGGTCTCATTTAAAATTGATTCTGATCAATATAAATGAGTGTACTGAAAATATCAAAAACTGCGTATTTAGTGTATTTTCATGCATATCAAGATTAATGGTGATTCTTATGTAACTTGATGTGTAGAATCATACGGTCTCCTTTAAAATTGATTCTGAGCAATGTAAATGGTCATATGGCTTAGTGTGCGCATTTGGTATGTTTTTAACTATTCATATCAAGATTAATGCTGATTCTTATGTAAATTGATGTGTAGAATCGTATGGTTTCATTTAAAATTTCAGTTCTGAGCAATATAAATGAGTATATGAAAATGAAAATTGCAATTTCTAGTGTATTTTTATGCATATCAAGAATAATGCTGATTCCTTGTAGATGGTATGCTGATCATATGGTTTCATTTAAAATTGATTCTGAGCAATATAAATGAGTCTTTTGAAAACTGAAAAAATTACGCATTTGGTATGTTTTCTTGCATATCGAATTAATGCTGATTCTTATGTAGATTAATTGTGTAAAGAATCATGTCAGTCTATTGAACTGTTCAAAATTAAATTCTGGAAACAATATAAAACGGAGTAATACTGAAAAATGCGAAAAATTTGTAAAAATTTAGTGTATTTTTCAGCATATCAGGATAATGTAATTCTGCAAATTAATTGTGAAAATCATATAAGTTTTCAATTAAAATGATTCTGAACAATATAAATGGCTATACTGAAAAACTGAAACACTTTTTTGTTAGTGTATTTTCAACTGCCTGTCAACGGATCAATATGAATTTATGCTCGCAATTTCATGTTGCTCGAATCAAATTTAAAACAAGATGTCTAGTTTCTGCGTCAATTTACATGAAAATCGGCATTAATCTTGATATGCACTGAAAAATACACTAAATGCGCAGTTTTGGACTTTCAGTACACTCATTTATGTTGATTCGAATCAAATTTCAAATGAGACCATATGGGTTCTACACGTCAGTTTTGCATAAAAATCAACGTGATCTTGATATTCTTATGAAAATATTACTAAATATGCAAAATATTGAACTTTTCTTTTGCACTCATTGTGTAAAACAGATCAATTTTAAATAGAGCCATGTGATTCTACATCAATTTACGAAATCAATATCTTATTATGCCTCGAAAACACACCAAATGTGCTGATTTGACTTTCGGCACTCATTACTATTGATCAGAATCAATTTTAAATGAGACCATATGATTCTACACATCAATTTACATAAGAATCAGCATTAATCTTGATATGCATGAAAATACACTAAATGCGCAATATTCGGGCTTTCAGCACACTCATTTATATTGCTCAGAATCAATTTTGAAATGAGACCATGTGATTCTATACATCAATTTACATAATAATCAGCATTAATCTTGATATGCATGAGAATACACTAAATGCGCAATTTTCAGGCTTTCAGTACACTCATTTATATTGCTCAGCATCAATTTTAAATGAAACCATATGATTCTAGCCACATCAACCTTTACATAAGCAGCATTAATCTTGATATGCATGAAAAGTACACTAAATGCGCAATTTTCGGGCTTTCATACACTCATTTATATTGCTCAGAATCAATTTTAAATGTAACCATATGATTCTACACATCAATTTACATAAGAATCAGCATTAATCTTGATATGCATGAAAATACACTAAATGCGCAATTTTCAGGCTTTCAGTACACTCGTTTATATTGCTTAGAATCAATTTTAAATGAAACCATATGAGACCATATGATTCTACACATCAATTTCAATAAGAATCAGCATTAATCTTGATATGCATGAAAATACACTAAATGCGCAATTTTCCGGCTTTCAGTACACTCATTTATATTGCTCAGAATCAAATTTAAATGAGACCATATGATTCTACACATCAATTTACATGAGAATCAGCATTAATCTTGATATGCATGAAAATACACTAAATGCGCAATTTTCGGGCTTTCAGTACACTCATTTATATTGCTCAGAATCAATTTTAAATGAAACCATATGATTCTACATATCAATTTACATAAGAATCAGCATTAATCTTGATATGCATGAAAATACACTAAATGCGCAATTTCCGGGCTTTCAGTACACTCATTTATATTGCTCAGAATCAATTTTAAATGAAACCATATGATTCTACACATCCATTTACATAAGAATCAGCATTAATCTTGATATGCATGAAAATACACTAAATGCGCAATTTTCGGGCTTTCAGTACACTCATTTATATTGCTCAGAATCAATTTTAAATGAGACCGTATGATTCTACACATCAATTTACATAAGAATCAGCATTAATCTTGATATACATGAAAATACACTAAATACGCAGTTTTTAATATTTCAGTACACTCATTTATATTGATCAGAATGAATTTTAAATGACACCATATGATTCTACACATCAATTTACATAAGAATCAGCATTAATCTTGATATGCATGAAAATACACTAAATGCGCAATTTTCGGGCTTTTCAGTACACTCATTTATATTGCTCAGAATCAATTTTAAATGAGACCATATGATTCTACATATCAATTTACATAAGAATCAGCATTAATCTTGATATGCATGAAAATACACTAAATGCGCAATTTTCGGGCTTTCAGTACACTCATTTATATTGCTCAGAATCAATTTTAAATGAAACCATATGATTCTACATATCAATTTACATAAGAATCAGCATTAATCTTGATATGCATGAAAATACACTAAATGCGCAATTTTCGGGCTTTCAGTACACTCATTTATATTGCTCAGAATCAATTTTAAATGAGACCGTATGATTCTACACATCAATTTACATATGAATCAGCATTAATCTGGATATGCATGAAAATACACTAAATGAGCAGTGTTTGGTCTTTCAGTACAGTCATTTATATTGCTCAGAATCAATTTTAATTGAAACCATAAGATTCTACACATCAATTTACATAAGAATCAGCATTATTCTTGATATGCATGAAAATACACTAAATGCGCAATTTTCGGGCTTTCAGTACACTCATTTATATTGCTCGGAATCAATTTTAAATGAGACCATATGATTCTACACATCAATTTACATAAGAATCAGCATTAATCTTGATATGCATGAAAATACACTAAATGCGCAATTTTCGGGCTTTCAGTACACTCATTTATATTACTCAGAATCAATTTTAAATGAGACCATATGATTCTACACATCAATTTACATAAGAATCAGCATTAATCTTGATATGCATGAAAATACACTAAATGCGCAATTTTCGGGCTTAGAATACACTCATTTATATTGCTGAGAATAAATTTTAAATGAAACAATATGAGACCATATGATTCTACACATCAATTTACATAAGAATCAGCATTATTCTTCATATGCATGAAAATACACTAAATGCGCAATTTTGGGGCTTTCAGTACACTCATTTATATTGCTCAGAATCAATTTTAAATGAAACCATATGATTCTACATATCAATTTACATAAGAATCAGCATTAATCTTGATATGCATGAAAATACACTAAATGCGCAATTTTCGGGCTTTCAGTACACTCATTTATATTGCTCAGAATCAATTTTAACTGAAACCATATGATTCTACACATCAATTTACATAAGAATCAGCATTAATCTTGATATGCATGAAAATACACTAAATGCGCAATTTTCGGGCTTTCAGTACACTCATTTATATTGCTCGGAATCAATTTTAAATGAGACCATATGATTCTACACATCAATTTACATAAGAATCAGCATTAATCTTGATATGCATGAAAATACACTAAATGCGCAATTTTCGGGCTTTCAGTACACGCATTTATATTACTCAGAATCAATTTTAAATGAGACCATATTGATGTGTAGTAAATTGATGTGTAGAATCATATGGTTTCATTTAAAATTGATTCTGAGCAATATAAATGAGTGTACTGAAAGCCCGAAAATTGCGCATTTAATGTATTTTCATGCATATCAAGATGAATGCTGATTCTTATGTAAATTGGTATGTAGAATCATATGGTTTCATTTAAAATTGATTCTGAGCAAGATAAATGAGTGTACTGAAAGCCCGAAAATTGCGCATTTAGTGTATTTTCATGCATATCAAGATTAATGATGATTCTTATGTAAATTGATGTGTAGAATCATATGGTCTCATTTAAATTTGATTCTGAGCAATATAAATGAGTATACTGAAAGCCGGAAAATTGCGCATTTAGTGTATTTTCATGCATATCAAGATTAATGCTGATTCTTATGTAAATTGATGTGTAGAATAATATGGTCTCATATGGTTTCATTTAAAATTGATTCTGAGCAATATAAACGAGTGTACTGAAAGCCCGAAAATTGCGCATTTAGTGTATTTTCATGCATATCAAGATTAATGCTGATTCTTATGTAGATTGATGTGTAGAATCATATGGTTTCAATTAAAATTGATTCTGAGCAATATAAATGAGTGTACTGAAAGTCCAAAAACTGCGCATTTAGTGTATTTTCATGCATATCAAGATTAATGCTAATTCTTATGTAAATTGATGTGTAGAATCATATGGTTACATTTAAATTTGATTCTGAGCAATATAAATGAGTGTAGTGAAAGCCCGAACATTGCGCATTTAGTGTATTTTCATGCATATCAAGATTAAAGCTGATTCTTATGTAAATTGATGTGTAGAATCATATGGTTTCAATTAAAATTGATTCTGAGCAATATAAATAAGTGTACTGAAAGCCCGAAAATGCGCATTTAGTGTATTTTCATGCATATCAAGATTAATGCTGATTCTTATGTAAATTGATGTGTAGAATCATATGGTCCCATTTAAAATTGATTCTGAGCAATATAAATGAGTGTACCGAAAGCCGGAAAATTGCGCATTTAGTGTATTTTCATGCATATCAAGATTAATGCTGATTCTTATGTAAATTGATGTGTAGAATAATATGGTCTCATATGGTTTCATTTAAAATTGATTCTGAGCAATATAAACGAGTGTACTGAAAGCCCGAAAATTGCGCATTTAGTGTATTTTCATGCATATCAAGATTAATGCTGATTCTTATGTAAATTGATGTGTAGAATCATATGGTTTCAATTAAAATTGATTCTGAGCAATATAAATGAGTGTACTGAAAGTCCAAAAACTGCGCATTTAGTGTATTTTCATGCATATCAAGATTAATGCTAATTCTTATGTAAATTGATGTGTAGAATCATATGGTTACATTTAAATTTGATTCTGAGCAATATAAATGAGTGTAGTGAAAGCCCGAACATTGCGCATTTAGTGTATGTTCATGCATATCAAGATTAAAGCTGATTCTTATGTAAATTGATGTGTAGAATCATATGGTTTCAATTAAAATTGATTCTGAGCAATATAAATAAGTGTACTGAAAGCCCGAAAATGCGCATTTAGTGTATTTTCATGCATATCAAGATTAATGCTGATTCTTATGTAAATTGATGTGTAGAATCATATGGTCCCATTTAAAATTGATTCTGAGCAATATAAATGAGTGTACCGAAAGCCGGAAAATTGCGCATTTAGTGTATTTTCATGCATATCAAGATTAATGCTGATTCTTATGTAAATTGATGTGTAGAATCATACGGTCTCATATAAAATTGATTCAGAACAATATAAATGAGTGTACTGAAAGCCCGAAAATTGCGTATTATTGTATTTTCATGCATATCAAGATTAATGCTGATTCTTATGTAAATTGATGTGTGGAATCATATGGTCTCATTTAAAATTGATTCTGAGCAATATAAAGGAGTGTGCTGAAAGCCCGAAAATTGCGCAATTAGTGTATTTTCATGCATATCAAGATTAATGCTGATTCTTATGTAAATTGATATGTAGAATCATATGGTTTCATTTAAAATTGATTCTGAGCAATATAAATGAGTGTACTGAAAGCCCGAAAATTGCGCATTTAGTGTATTTTCATGCATATCAAGATTAATCGTGATTCTTATGTAAATTGATGTGTAGAATCATATGGTCTCATTTAAAATTGATTCTGAGCAATATAAATGAGTGTACTGAAAGCCCGAAAATTGCGCATTTAGTGTATTTTCATGCATATCAAGATTAATGCTGATTCTCATGTAAATTGACGTGTAGAATCATATGGTCTCATTTAAAATTGATTCTGATCAATATAAATGAGTGTACTGAAATATGAAAAACTGCGCATTTAAAGTATTTTCATGCATATCAAGATTAATGCTGATTCTTATGTAAATTGATGTGTAGAATCATACGGTCTCATTTAAAATTGATTCTGAGCAATATAAATGAGTGTAGTGAAAAGCCCGAAAATTGCGCATTTAGTGTATTTTCATGCATATCAAGATTAATGCTGATTCTTATGTAAATTGATGTGTAGAATCATATGGTTACATTTAAAATTGATTCTGAGCAATATAAATGAGTGTACTGAAAGCCCGAAATTTGCGCATTTAGTGTATTTTCATGCATATCAAGATTAATGCTAATTCTTATGTAAATTGATGTGTAGAATCATACGGTCTCATTTAAAATTGATTCTGAGCAATATAAATGAGTGTACTGTAAGCCGGAAATTGCGCATTTAGTGTATTTTCATGCATATTTAAGATTAATGCTGATTCTTATGTAAATTGATGTGTATAATCATGGTTTCATTTAAAATTGATTCTGAGCAATATAAATGAGTGTACTGAAAGACCAAACACTGCGCATTTAGTGTATTTTCATGCATATCAAGATTAATGCTGATTCTTATGTAAATTGATGTGTAGAATCATACGGTCTCATTTAAAATTGATTCTGAGCAATATAAATGAGTGTACTGAAAGCCCGAAACTTGCGCATTTAGTGTATTTTCATGCATATCAAGATTAATGCTGATTCTTATGTAAATTGATGTGTAGAATCATATGGTCTCATTTAAAATTGATTCTGATCAATATTAATGAGTGTACTGTAAGCCCGAAAATTGCGCATTTAGTGTATTTTCATGCATATCAAGATTAATGCTGATTCTTATGTAAATTGATTTATAGAATCATATGGTCTCATTTAAAATTGATTCTGAGCAATATAAATGAGTGTACTGAAAGACCAAACACTGCGCATTTAGTGTATTTTCATGCATATCAAGATTAATACTGATTCTTATGTAAATTGGTGTGTAGAATCATACGGTCTCATTTAAAATTGATTCTGAGCAATATAAATGAGTGTACTGAAAGCCCGAATATTGCGCATTTAGTGTATTTTCATGCATATCAAGATTAATGCTGATTCTTATGTAAATTGATGTGTAGAATCATATGGTTTCAATTGAAATTGATTCTGAGCAATATAAATGAGTGTACTGAAAGCCCGAAAATTGCGCATTTAGTGTATTTTCATGCATATCAAGATTAATGCTGATTCTTATGTAAATTGACGTGTAGAATCATACGGTCTCATTTAAAATTGATTCTGAGCAATATAAATGAGTGTACTGAAAAGCCCGAAAATTGCGCATTAATGTATTTTCATGCATATCAAGATTAATGCTGATTCTTATGTAAATTGATGTGTAGAATCATATGGTTTCAATTAAAATTGATTCTGAGCAATATAAATGAGTGTACTGGAAGCCCGAAAATTGCGCATTTAGTGTATTTTCATGCATATCAAGATTAATGCTGATTCTTATGTAAATTAATGTGTAGAAACATACGGTCTCATTTGAAATTGATTCTGAGCAATATAAATGAGTGTACTTAAAGCCCGAAAATTGCGCATTTAGTGTATTTTCATGCATATCAAGATTAATGCTGATTCTTATGTAAATTGATGTGTAGAATCATACGGTCTCATTTAAAATTGATTCTGAGCAATATAAATGAGTGTACTGAAAGTTGGAATATTGCGCATTAAGTGTATTTTCATGCATATCAAGATTAATGCTGATTCTTATGTAAATTGATGTGTAGAATCATATGATCTCATATGAAATTGATTCTGATCAATATAAATGAGTGTACTGTAAGCCCGAAAATTGAGCATTTAGTTTATTTTCATGCATATCAAGATTAATGCTGATTCTTATGTAAATAGAAATTATATGATTCTACACATCAATTTACATAAGAATCAGCATTAATCTTGATATGCATGAAAATACATTAAATGCGCAATTTTCGGGCTTTCGGTACATTCATTTATATTGCTCAGAATCAATTTTAAATGAAACCATATGATTCTACACATCAATTTACATAAGAATCAGCATTAATCTTGATATGCATGAAAATACACTTAATGCGCAATATTCCAGCTTTCAGTACACTCATTTATGTTGCTCAGAATCAATTTTAAATGAGACCGTATGATTCTACACATCAATTTACATAAGAATCAGCATTAATCTTGATATGCATGAAAATACACTAAATGCTCAATTTTCGGGCTTACAGTACACTCATTTATATTGATCAGAATCAATTTCAAATGAGATCATATGATTCTACACATCAATTTACAAAAGAATCAGCATTAATCTTGATATGCATGAATATACACTAAATGCGCAATTTTCGTGCTTTAAGTACACTCATTTATATTGCTCAGAATCAATTTTAAATGAGACCGTATGATTGTACACATCAATTTACATAAGAATCAGCATTAATCTTGATATGCATGAAAATACACTAAATGCGCAATTTTCGGGCTTTCAGTACACTCATTTATATTGCTCAGAATGAATTTTAAATGAGACCGTATGATTCTACACATCAATTTACATAAGAATCAGCATTAATCTTGATATGCATGAAAATACACTAAATGCTCAATTTTCGGGCTTACAGTACACTCATTTATATTGATCAGAATCAATTTTAAATGAGATCATATAATTCTACACATAAATTTACATAAGAATCAGCATTAATCTTGATATGCATGAAAATACACTTAATGCACAACATTCCAGCTTTCAGTACACTCATTGATATTGCTCAGAATCAATTTAAATGAGACCGTATGATTCTACACATCAATTTACATAAGAATCATTATTAATCTTGATATGCATGAAAATACATTAATGCGCAATTTTTGGGCTTTAAGTACACTCATTTATATTGCTCAGAATCAATTTTAAATGAGACCATATGCTACTACATAACAATTTACATAAGAATCAGCATTAATCTTGATATTCATGAAAATACACTAAATGCGCAATTTTCGGACTTTCAGTCCACTCATTTATATTGCTCAGAATCAATTTTAAATGAAACCATATGATTCTACACATCAATTTACATAAGAATCAGCATTAATCTTGATATGCTGAAAATACACTAAATGCGCAAATTTCGGGCGTTCAGTACACTCATTTTTATTGCTTAGAATCAATTTGAAATGAGACCATATGATTCTACACATCAATTTACATAAGAATCAGCATTAATCATGATATGCATGAAAATACACTAAATGCGCAATTTTCGGGCTTTCAGTACACTCATTTATATTGCTCAGAATCAATTTTAAATGAGACCGTATGATTCTACACATCAATTTACATAAGAATCAGCATTAATCTTGACAGGCATGAAAATATACTAAATGCGCAGTATTTGTTCTCTCAGTACACTCATTTATATTGATCAGAATTAATTTAAAATGAGACTATATGATTCTACACATCAATTTACATAAGAATCAGCATTAATCTTGATATTCATGAAAATACACTAAATGCGCAATTTTCGGACTTTCAGTCCACTCATTTATATTGCTCAGAATCAATTTTAAATGAAACCATATGGTTCTACACATCAATTTACAAAGAATCTTCATCAATCTTGATATGTATGAAAATACACTAAACGCGCAATTTTCGGGCTTTCAGTACAGGCATTTATATTGCTCAGAATCAATTTTAAATGAGACCACATGATTCTACACATCAATTTACAAAAGAATCATCATTAATCTTGATATGCATGAAAATACACTGAATGCGCAGTTTTTGGACTTTCAGTACACTCATTTATATTAAGCAGAATTAATTTCAAATGAGACCATATGATTCTACACATCAATTTACATAAGAATCAGCATTAATCTTGATCTGCATGAAAATACACTAAATGCGCAATTTTCGGGCTTTCAGTACACTCATTTATGTCGCTCGGAGTCAATTTTAAATGAAACCATATGATTCTACATATCAATTTACATAAGAATCAGCATTAATCTTGATATGTATGAAAATACACTAAATGCGCAATTTTCCGGCTTTCATTACACTCATTTATATTGCTCAGAATCAATTTTAAATGAGACCATATGATTCTACACATCAATTTACATAAGAATCAGCATTAATCTTGATATGCATGAAAATACACTAAATGCGCAATTTTCGGTCTTTTAGTACACTCATTTATATTGCTCAGAATCAATTTTAAATGAAACCATATGATTCTCCACATCAATTTACATAAGAATCAGCATTAATCTTGATATGCATGAAAATACACTAAATGCGCAATTGTCGGGCTTTCAGTACACTCATTTATATTGCTCAGAATCAATTTTAAATGAGACCGTATGCTTCTACACATCAATTTACATAAGAATCAGCATTAATCTTGATATGCATGAAAATACATTAAATGCGCAATTTTCGGGCTTTCAGTACACTCATTTATATTGCTCAGAATCAATTTTAAATGAGACCATATGATTCTACACATCAATTTACATAAGAATCAGCATTAATCTTGATATGCATGAAAATACACTAAATGCGCAATATTCGGGCTTTCAGTACACTCATTTATATTGCTCAGAATCAATATTAAATGAGACCATATGATTCTACAAATCAATTTAGATAAGAATCAGCATTAATCTTGATATGCATGAAAATACACTAAATGCGCAATTTTCGGGCTTTAAGTACACTCATTTATATTGCTCAGAATCAATTTTAAATGAAACCATATGATTCTACATATCAATTTACATAAGAATCAGCATTAATCTTGATATGCATGAAAATACACTAAATGCGCAATTTTCGGGCTTTCAGCACACTCCTTTATATTGCTCAGAATCAATTTTAAATGAGACCATATGATTCCACACATCAATTTACATAAGAATCAGCATTAATCTTGATATGCATGAAAATACACTAAATGCGCAATTTTCGGGCTTTCAGTACACTCATTTATATTGTTCTGAATCAATTTTATATGAGACCGTACGATTCTACACATCAATTTACATAAGAATCAGCATTAATCTTGATAAGCATGAAAATACACTAAATGCGCAGTTTTTGGTCTTTCAGTACACTCATTTATATTGATCAGAATCAATTTTAAATGAGACCATATGATTCTACACATCAATTTACATAAGAATCAGCATTAATCTTGATATGCATGAAAATACACTAAACGCGCAATTTTCGGGCTTTCAGTACACGCATTTATATTGCTCAGAATCAATTTTAAATGAGACCGCATGATTCTACACATCAATTTACAAAAGAATCATCATTAATCTTGATATGCATGAAAATACACTGAATGCGCAGTTTTTGGACTTTCAGTACACTCATTTATATTGAGCAGAATTAATTTCAAATGAGACCATATGATTCTACACATCAATTTACATAAGAATCAGCATTAATCTTGATATGCATGAAAATACACTAAATGCGCAATATTCGGGCTTTCAGTACACTCATTTATATTGCTCAGAATCAATTTTAAATGAGACCGTATGATTCTACACATCAATGTACATAAGAATCAGCATTAATCTTCATATGCATGAAAATACACTAAATGCGCAGTGTTTGGTCTTTCAGTACAGTCATTTATATTGCTCAGAATCAATTTTAAATGAAACCATGATTCTACACATCAATTTACATAAGAATCAGCATTAATCTTGATATGCATGAAAATACACTAAATGCGCAATTTCCGGCTTACAGTACACTCAGTTATATTGCTCAGAATCAATTTTAAATGAGACCATATGATTCTACACATCAATTTACATAAGAATCAGCATTAATCTTGATATGCATGAAAATACACTAAATGCGCAATATTCGGGCTTTCAGTACACTCATTTATATTGCTCAGAATCAATTTTAAATGAGACCATATGATTCTACACATCAATTTACATAAGAATCAGCATTAATCTTGATATGCATGAAAATACACTAAATGCGCAATTTTCGGGCTTTAAGTACACTCATTTATATTGCTCAGAATCAATTTTAAATGAAACCATATGATTCTACATATCAATTTACATAAGAATCAGCATTAATCTTGATATGCATGAAAATACACTAAATGCGCAATTTTCGGGCTTTCAGCACACTCCTTTATATTGCTCAGAATCAATTTTAAATGAGACCATATGATTCCACACATCAATTTACATAAGAATCAGCATTAATCTTGATATGCATGAAAATACACTAAATGCGCAATTTTCGGGCTTTCAGTACACTCATTTATATTGTTCTGAATCAATTTTATATGAGACCGTATGATTCTACACATCAATTTACATAAGAATCAGCATCAATCTTGATAAGCATGAAAATACACTAAATGCGCAGTTTTTGGTCTTTCAGTACACTCATTTACATTGATCAGAATCAATTTTAAGTGAGACCATATGATTCTACACATCAATTTACATAAGAATCAGCATTAATCTTGATATGCATGAAAATACACTAAATGCGCAATTTTCGGGCTTACAGTACACTCATTTATATTGATCAGAACCAATTTTAAATGAGACCATATGATTCTACACATCAATTTACATAAGAATTAGCATTAATCTTGATATGCATGAAAATACACTAAATGCGCAAATTTCGGGCTTTCAGTACACTCATTTATATTGCTCAGAATCAATTTTAAATGTAACCATATGATTCTACACATCAATTTACATAAGAATCAGCATTAATCTTGATATGCATGAAAATACACTAAATGCGCAATATTCGGGCTTTCAGCACACTCATTTATATTGCTCAGAATCAATTTTGAAATGAGACCATGTGATTCTACACATCAATTTACATAAGAATCAGCATTAATCTTGATATGCACGAAAATACACTAAATGCGCAGTGTTTGGTCTTTCAGTACAGTCATTTATATTGCTCAGAATCAATTTTAATTGAAACCATATGATTCTACACATCAATTTACATAAGAATCAGCATTAATCTTGATATGCATGAAAATACACTAAATGCGCAATTTTCGGGCTTTCAGTACACTCGTTTATATTGCTCAGAATCAATTTTAAATGAAACCATATGAGACCATATGATTCTACACATCAATTTACATAAGAATCAGCATTAATCTTGATATGCATGAAAATACACTAAATGCGCAATTTTCGGGCTTTCAGTACACTCATTTATATTGATCAGAATCAATTTTAAATGAGACCATATGATTCTACACATCAATTTACATAAGAATCAGCATTAATCTTGATATGCATGAAAATACACTAAATGCGCAATTTTCGGGCTTACAGTACACTCATTTATATTGATCAGAACCAATTTTAAATGAGACCATATGATTCTACACATCAATTTACATAAGAATCAGCATTAATCTTGATATGCATGAAAATACACTAAATGCGCAATTTTCGGGCTTTCAGTACACTTATTTATATTGCTCAGAATCAATTTTAATTGAAACCATATGATTCTACACATCAATTTCCATAAGAATTAGCATTAATCTTGATATGCATGAAAATACACTAAATGCGCAAATTTCGGGCTTTCAATACACTCATTTATATTGCTCAGAATCAATTTTAAATGTAACCATATGATTCTACACATCAATTTACATAAGAATCAGCATTAATCTTGATATGCATGAAAATACACTAAATGCGCAGTTTTTGGACTTTCAGTACACTCATTTATATTGATCAGAATCAATTTTAAATGAGACCATATGATTCTACACCTCAATTTACATAAGAATCAGCATTACTCTTGATATGCATGAAAATACACTAAATGCGCAATATTCGGGCATTCAGCACACTCATTTATATTGCTCAGAATCAATTTTGAAATGAGACCATGTGATTCTACACATCACAATTTACATAAGAATCAGCAGTAATCTTGATATGCACGAAAATACACTAAATGCGCAATTTTCGGGCTTCCAGTACTCTCATTTATATTGATCAGAATCAATTTTAAATGAGACCATATGAATCTACACATCAATTTACATAAGATTCAGCATTAATCTTGATATGCATCAAAATACACCAAATGCGCAATATTCCAGCTTTCAGTACACTCATTTATATTGCTCAGAATCAATTTTAAATGAGACCGTATGATTCTACACATCAATTTACATAAGAATCAGCATTAATCTTGATATGCATGAAAATACACTAAATGCGCAATTTTCCGGCTTACAGGACACTCATTTAATATTGATCAGAATCAATTTTAAATGAGACCATATGATTCTACACATCAATTTACATAAGAATCAGCATTAATCTTGATATGCATGAAAATACACTAAATGCGCAATTTTCGGGCTTTCAGTACACACATTTATATTTCTCAGAATCAATTTTAAATGAGACCGTATGATTCTACACTTCAATTTACATAAGAATCAGTATTAATCTTGATATGCATGAAATTACACTAAATGCGCAATTTTCGGGCTTACAGTACACTCATTTATATTGATCAGAATGAATTTTAAATGAGACCATATGATTCTACACGTCAATTTACATAAGAATCAGCATTAATCTTGATATGCATGAAAATACACTAAATGCGCAATTTTCGGGCTTTCAGTACACTCATTTATATTGCTCAGGATCAAGTTTAAATGACACCATATGAGTCTACACATCAATTTACATAAGAATCAGCATTAATCTTGATATGCTTGAAAATACACTAAATGCGCAATTTTCCGGCTTTCAGTACACTCATTTATGTCGCTCGGAGTCAATTTTAAATGGGACCATATGATTCTACACACCAATTTACATAAGAATCAGCATTAATCTTGATATGCATGAAAATACACTAAATGCGCAATTTTCCGGCTTTCAGTACACTCATTTATATTGCTCAGAATCAATTTTAAATAAGACCTTATGATTCTACACATCAATTTACCTAAGAATCAGCATTAATCTTGATATGCATGAAAATACACTAAATGCGCAATTTTCCGGCTTACAGGACACTCATTTATATTGCTCAGAATCAATTTTAAATGAGACCATGTGATTCTACACATCAATTTACATAAGAATCAGAATTAATCTTGATATGCATGAAAATACACTAAATGCGCAATTTTCGGGCTTACAGTACACTTATTTATATTGCTCAGAATCAATTTTAAATGAGACCATATGATTCTACACATCAATTTACATAAGAATCAGCATTAATCTTGATATGCATGAAAATATACACAATGCGCAATTTTCGGGCTTTCAGTCCACTCATTTATATTGCTCAGGATCAATTTGAAATGAGACCATATGATTCTACACATCAATTTACATAAGAATCAGCATTAATCTTGATATGCATGAAAATACACTAAATGTGCAATTTTCGGGCTTTCAGTACACTCATTTATATTGCTCAGAATCAATTTTAAATGATATTATATGATTCTACACATCAATTTACAAAAGAATCATCATTAATCTTGATATGCATGAAAATACATTAAATGCGCAATTTTCGGGCTTTCGGTACATTCATTTATATTGCTCAGAATCAATTTTAAATGAAACCATATGATTCTACACATCAATTTACATAAGAATCAGCATTAATCTTGATATGCATGAAAATACACTTAATGCGCAATTTTCGGGCTTTCAGTACACTCATTTATATTGCTCAGAATCAATTTTAAAAGAAACCATATGATTCTACATATCAATTTACATAAGAATCAGCATTAATCTTGATATGCATGAAAATACACTAAATGCGCAATTTTCGGGCTTTCAGTACACTCATTTATATTGCTCAGAATCAATTTTAAATGAGACCTTATGATTCTACACATCAATTTACATATGAATCAGCATTAATCTGGATATGCATGAAAATACACTAAATGCGCAGTGTTTGGTCTTTCAGTACAGTTATTTATATTGCTCAGAATCAATTTTAATTGAAACCATATGATTCTACACATCAATTTACATAAGAATCAGCATTAATCTTGATATGCATGAAAATACACTAAATGCGCAATTTTCGGGCTTTCAGTACACTCATTTATATTGCTCGGAATCAATTTTAAATGAGACCATATGATTCTACACATCAATTTACATAAGAATCAGCATTAATCTTGATATGCATGAAAATACACTAAATGCGCAATTTTCGGGCTTTCAGTACACTCATTTATATTACTCAGAATCAATTTTAAATGAGACCATATGATTCTACACATCAATTTACATAAGAATCAGCATTAATCTTGATATGCATGAAAATACACTAAATGCGCAATTTTCGGGCTTAGAATACACTCATTTATATTGCTCAGAATTAATTTTAAATGAAACAATATGAGACCATATGATTCTACACATCAATTTACATAAGAATCTGCATTAATCTTGATATGCATGAAAATACACTAAATGCGCAATTTTCCGGCTTTCAGTACACTCATTTATATTGCTCAGAATCAAATTTAAATGAGACCATATGATTCTACACATCAATTTACATAAGAATCAGCATTAATCTTGATATGCATGAAAATACACTAAATGCGCAATTTTCGGGCTTTCAGTACACTTATTTATATTGCTCAGAATCAATTTTAATTGAAACCATATGATTCTACACATCAATTTACATAAGAATCAGCTTTAATCTTGATATGCATGAAAATACATTAATGCGCAATTTTCGGGCTTTCAGTACACTCATTTATATTGCTCAGAATCAGTTTTAAATGAGACCGTATGATTCTACACATCAATTTACATAAGAATTAGCATTAATCTTGATATGCATGAAAATACACTAAATGCGCAAATTTCGGGCTTTCAGTACACTCATTTATATTGCTCAGAATCAATTTTAAATGTAACCATATGATTCTACACATCAATTTACATAAGAATCAGCATTAATCTTGATATGCATGAAAATACACTAAATGCGCAGTTTTTGATATTTCAGTACACTCATTTATATTGATCAGAATCAATTTTAAATGAGACCATATGATTCTACACATCAATTTACATAAGAATCAGCATTAATCTTGATATGCATGAAAATACACTAAATGCGCAATATTCGGGCTTTCAGCACACTCATTTATATTGCTCAGAATCAATTTTGAAATGAGACCATGTGATTCTACACATCAATTTACATAATAATCAGCATTAATCTTGATATGCATTAAAATACACTAAATGCGCAATTTTCGGGCTTTCAGTACACTCATTTATATTACTCAGAATGAATTTTAAATGAAACCATATGATTCTACACCTCAATTTGCATAAGAATCAGCATTAATTTTGATATGCATGAAAATACACTAAATGCGCAATTTTCGGGCTTTCAGTACACTCATTTATATTGCTCAGAATCAATTTTAAATGAAACCATATGATTCTACACATCAATTTACATAATAATCAACATTAATCTTGATATGCATGAAAATACACTAAATGTGCAATTTTCGGGCTTTCAGTACACTCATTTATATTGCTCAGAATCAATTTTAAATGAAACCATATGATTCTACACATCAATTTTCATAAGAAGCAGCATTAATCTTGATATGCATGAAAATACACTAAATGCGCAATTTTCGGGCTTTCAGTACACTCATTTATATTGCTCAGAATCAATTTTAATTGAAACCATATGATTCTACACATCAATTTACATAAGAATCAGCATTAATCTTGATATGCATGAAAATACACTAAATGCGCAATTTTCGGGATTTCAGTACACTCGTTTATATTGCTCAGAATCAATTTTAAATGAAACCATATGAGACCATATGATTCTACACATCAATTTACATAAGAATCAGCATTAATCTTGATACGCATGAAAATACACTAAATGCGCAATTTTCCGGCTTTCAGTACACTCATTTATATTGCTCAGAAACAAATATAAATGAGACCATATGATTCTACATATCAATTTACATAAGAATCATCATTAATCTTGATATGCGTGAAAATACACTAAATGCGCAATTTTCGGGCTTTCAGTACACTCATTTATATTGCTCAGAATCAATTTTAATTGAAACCATATGATTCTACACATCAATTCACATAAGAATCAGCATTAATCTTGATATGCATGAAAATACACTAAATGCGCAATTTTCGGGCTTTCAATAAACTCATTTATATTGCTCGGAATCAATTTTAAATGAGACCATATGATTCTACACATCAATTTACATAAGAATCAGCATTAATCTTGATATGCATGAAAATACACTAAATGCGCAATTTTCGGGCTTTCAGTACACTCATTTATATTACTCAGAATCAATTTTAAATGAGACCATATGATTCTTGCGCATTTAGTGTATTTTCATGCATATCAAGATTAATGCTGATTCTTATGTAAATTGATGTGTAGAATCATATGGTTACATTTAAAATTGATTCTGAGCAATGTAAATGAGTGTACTGAAAGCCCGAAATTTGCGCATTTAGTGTATTTTCATGCATATCAAGATTAATGCTAATTCTTATGTAAATTGATGTGTAGAATCATACGGTCTCATTTAAAATTGATTCTGAGCAATATAAATGAGTGTACTGAAAGCCCGAAAATTGCGCATTTAGTGTATTTTCATGCATATCAAGATTAAAGCTGATTCTTATGTAAATTGATGTGTAGAATCATATGGTTTCAATTAAAATTTATTCTGAGCAATATAAATAAGTGTACTGAAAGCCCGAAAATTGCGCATTTAGTGTATTTTCATGCATATCAAGATTAATGCTGATTCTTATGTAAATTGATGTGTAGAATCATATGGTCCCATTTAAAATTGATTCTGAGCAATATAAATGAGTGTACCGAAAGCCGGAAAATTGCGCATTTAGTGTATTTTCATGCATATCAAGATTAATGCTGATTCTTATGTAAATTGATGTGTAGAATCATATGGTCTCATATTGTTTAATTTAAAATTAATTCTGAACAATATAAATGAGTGTATTCTAAGCCCGAAAATTGCGCATTTATTGTATTTTCATGCATATCAAGATTAATGCTCATTCTTATGTAAATTGGTGTGTAGAATCATATGGTCTCATTTAAAATTGATTCTGAGTAATATAAATGAGTGTACTGAAAGCCGGAAAATTGCGCATTTAGTGTATTTTCATGCATATCAAGATTAATGCTGATTTTTATGTAAATTGTTGTGTAGAATCATATGGTCTCATTTAAAATTGATTTCGAGCAATATAAATGAGTGTACTGAAATTCCCGAAAATTGCGCATTTAGTGTATTTTCATGCATATCCAGATTAATGCTGATTCATATGTAAATTGATGTGTAGAATCATACGGTCTCATTTAAAATTGGTTCTGAGCAATATAAATGAGTGTACTGAAAGCCCGAAAATGCGCATTTAGTGTATTTTCATGCATATCAAGATTAATGCTGATTCTTATGTAAATTGATATGTAGAATCATATGGTTTCATGTAAAATTGATTCTGAGCAATATAAATGAGTGTACTGAAAGCCCCAAAATTGCGCATTTAGTGTATTTTCATGCATATCAAGATTAATGCTGATTCTTATGTAAATTGATGTGTAGAATCATATGGTCTCATTTAAAATTGATTCTGAGCAATATAAATGAGTGTACTGAAAGCCCGAAAATTGCGCATTTAGTGTATTTTCATGCATATCAAGATTAATGCTGATTCTTATGTAAATTGATGTGTAGAATCGTATGGTCTCATTTAAAATTGATTCTGATCAATATAAATGAGTGTACTGAAATATCAAAAACAGCGTATTTAATGTATTTTCATGCATATCAAGATTAATGCTGATTCTTATGTAAATTGATGTGTAGAATCATATGGTTTCATTTAAAATTGATTCTGAGCAATATAAATGAGTGTACTGAAAGCCCGAAAATTGCGCATTTAGTGTATTTTCATGCATATCAAGATTAATGCTGATTCTTATGTAAATTGGTATGTAGAATAATATGGTTTCATTTAAAATTGACTCTGAGCAATATAAATGAGTGTACTGAAAGCCCGAAAATTGCGCATTTAGTGTATTTTCATGCATATCAAGATTAATGATGATTCTTATGTAAATTGATATGTAGAATCATATGGTCTCATTTAAATTTGATTCTGAGCAATATAAATGAGTGTACTGAGAGCCGGAAAATTGCGCATTTAGTGTATTTTCATGCATATCAAGATTAATGCTGATTCTTATGTAAATTGATGTGTAGAATCATATGGTTTCAATTAAAATTGATTCTGAGCAATATAAATGACTGTACTGAAAGACCAAACACTGCGCATCTAGTGTATTTTCGTGCATATCAAGATTAATGCTGATTCTTATGTAAATTGATGTGTAGAATCATATGGTTTCAATTAAAATTGATTCTGAGCAATATGAATGAGTGTACTGAAAGCCCGAAAATTGAGCATTTATTGTATTTTCATGCATATCAAGATTAATGCTGATTCTTATGTAAATTGATGTGTAGAATCATATGGTTCCATTTAAAATTGATTCTGAGCAATATAAATGAGTGTACTGAAAGCCCGAAAATTGCACATTAATGTATTTTCATGCATATCAAGATTAATGCTGATTATTATGTAAATTGATGTGTAGAATCATATGGTTTCATTTAAAATTGATTCTGAGCAATATAAATGAGTGTACTGAAAGCCCGAAAATTGAGCATTTAGTGTATTTTCATGCATATCAAGATTAATGCTGATTCTTATGTAAATTGATGTGTAGAATCATATGGTTTCATTTAAAATTGATTCTGAGCAATATAAATGAGTGTACTGAAAGCCCGAAAATTGCGCATTTAGTGTATTTTCATGCATATCAAGATTAATGCTGATTATTATGTAAATTGATGTGTAGAATCACATGGTCTCATTTCAAAATTGATTCTGAGCAATATAAATGAGTGTGCTGAAAGCCCGAATATTGCGCATTTAGTGTATTTTCATGCATATCAAGATTAATGCTGATTCTTATGTAAATTGATGTGTAGAATCATATGGTCTCATTTAAAATTGATTCTGATCAATATAAATGAGTGTACTGAAAGTCCAAAAACTGCGCATTTAGTGTATTTTCATGCATATCAAGATTAATGCTGATTCTTATGTAAATTGATGTGCAGAATCATATGGTCCCATTTAAAATTGATTCTGAGCAATATAAATGAGTGTACCGAAAGCCGGAAAATTGCGCATTTAGTGTATTTTCATGCATATCAAGATTAATGCTGATTCTTATGTAAATTCATGTGTAGAATCATATGGTCTCATTTAAAATTGGTTCTGATCAATATAAATGCGTGTACTGTAAGCCCGAAAATTGCGCATTTAGTGTATCTTCATGCATATCAAGATTAATGCTGATTCTTATGTAAATTGATGTGTAGAATCATATGGTCTCATTTAAAATTGATTCTGATCAATATAAATGAGTGTACTGAAAGACCAAAAACTGCGCATTTAGTGTATTTTCATGCATATCAAGATTAATGCTGATTCTTATGTAAATTGATGATTGGAATCATATGGTCTCATTTAAAATTGATTCTGAGCAATATAAAGGAGTGTGCTGAAAGCCCGAAAATTGCGCATTTAGTGTATTTTCTTGCATATCAAGATCAATGCTGATTCTTATGTAAATTGATGTGTAGAATCATATGGTCTCATTTAAAATTGATTCTGAGCAATATAAATGAGTGTACTGAAATCCGGAAAATTGCGCATTTAGTGTATTTTCATGCATATCAAGATTAATGCTGATTCTTATGTAAATTGATGTGTAGAATCATATGGTCTCATTTAAAATTGATTCTGATCAATATAAATGAGTGTACTGAAAGTCCAAAAACTGCGCATTTAGTGTATTTTCATGCATATCAAGATTAATGCAGATTCTTATGTAAATTGATGTGTAGAATCATATGGTCTCATATGGTTTCATTTAAAATTGATTCTGAGCAATATAAATGAGTGTACTGAAAGCCCGAAAATTGCGCATTTAGTGTATTTTCATGCATATCAAGATTAATGATGATTATTATGTAAATTGATGTGTAGAATCATATGGTTTCATTTAAAATTGATTCTGAGCAATATAAATGAGTGTACTGAAAGCCCGAAAATTGCGCATTTAGTTTATTTTCATGCATATCAAGATTAATGCTGATTCTTATGTAAATTGATGTGTAGAATCATATGGTTACATTTAAAATTGATTCTGAGCAATATAAATGAGTGTACTGAAAGCCCGAATACTGCGAATTTAGTGTATTTTCATGCATATCAAGATTAATGCTGATTATTATGTAAATTGATGTGTAGAATCATATGTTCTCATTTAAAATTGATTCTGAGCAATATAAATGAGTGTACTGAAAGCCGGAAAATTGCGCATTTAGTGTATTTTCATGCATATCAAGATTAATGCTGATTCTTATGTAAATTGATGTGTAGAATCATATGGTCTCAGTTAACATTGATTCCGAGCAATATAAATGAGTGTACTGAAAGCCCGAAAATTGAGCATTTAGTGTATTTTCATGCATATCAAGATTAATGCTGATTCTTATGTAAATTGATGTGTAGAATCATATGGTCTCATTTAAAATTGATTTTGATCAATATAAATGAGTGTACTGAAATAACAAAAACTGCGCAGTTAGTGTATTTTCATGCATATCAAGATTAATGCTGATTCTTATGTAAATTGATGTGTAGAATCATACGGTCTCATTTAAAATTGATTCTGAGCAATATAAATGAGTGTACTGAAAGCCCGAAAATTGCGCATTATTGTATTTTCATGCATATCAAGATTAATGCTGATTCTTATGTAAATTTATGTGTAGAATCATATGGTTTCATTTAAAATTGATTCTGAGCAATATAAATGAGTGTACAGAAAGCCCGAAAATTGCGCATTTAGTGTATTTTCATGCATATCAAGATTAATGCTGATTCTTATGTAAATTGATGTGTAGAATCATATGGTTTCATTTAAAATTGATTCTGAGCAATATAAATGAGTGTACTAAAAGTCCGAAAATTGCGCATTTAGTGTATTTTCATGCATATCAAGATTAATTCTGATTCTTATGTAAATTGATGTGTAGAATCATATGGTCTCATTTAAAATTGATTCTGAGCAATATAAATGAGTGTGCTGAAAGCCCGAAAATTGCGCATTTAGTGTATTTTCATGCATATCAAGATTAATGCTGATTCTTATGTAAATTGATGTGTAGAATCATATGGTATCGTTTAAAATTGATTCTGAGCAATATAAATGAGTGTACTTAAAGCCCAAAAATTGCGCATTAATGTATTTTCATGCATATCAAGATTAATACTGATTCTTATGTAAATTGATGTGTAGAATCATACGGTCTCATTTAAAATTTATTCGGAGCAATATCAATGAGTGTACTGAAAGCTGGAATGTTGTGCATTAAGTGTATTTTCATGCATAACAAGATTAATGCTGATTCTTATGTAAATTTATGTGTAGAATTATATGATCTCATTTAAAATTGATTCTGATCAATATAAATGAGTGTACTGTAAGCACGAAAATTGAGCATTTAGTGTATTTTCATGCATATCAAGATTAATGCTGATTCTTATGTAAATTGATGTGTAGAATCATACGGTCTCATTTAAAATTGAATCTAATCAATAAAAATGGGTGTACTGTAAGCCCGAATATTGCGCATTTAGTGTATTTTCATGCATATCAAGATTAATGCTGATTCTTATGTAAATTGATGTGTAGAATCATATGGTCTCATTTAAAATTGATTCTGAGCCATATAAATGAGTGTACTGTAAGCCGGAAAATTGCGCATTTAGTGTATTTTCATGCATATCAAGATTAATGCTGATTCTTATGTAAATTGATGTGTAGAATCATACGGTCTCATTTAAAATTGATTCTGAGCAATATAAATGAGTGTACTGTAAGCCGGAAATTGCGCATTAGTGTATTTTCATGCATATCAAGATTAATGCTGATTCTTATGTAAATTGATGTGTAGAATCATGGTTTCATTTAAAATTGATTCTGAGCAACATAAATGACTGTACTGAAAGACCAAACACTGCGCATTTAGTGTATTTTCATGCATATCAAGATTAATGCTGCTTCTTATGTAAATTGATGTGTAGAATCATATGGTCTCATTTAAAATTGATTCTGAGCAATATAAATGAGTGTACTGAAAGCCGGAAAATTGCGCATTTAGTGTATTTTCATGCATATCAAGATTAATGCTGATTCTTATGTAAATTGATGTGTAGAATCATATGGTCTCATTTAAAATTGATTCTGATCAATATAAATGAGTGTACTGAAATATCAAAAACTGCGCATTTAGTGTATTTTCATGCATATCAAGATTAATGCTGATTCTTATGTAAATTGATGTGTAGAATCATACGGTCTCATTTAAAATTGATTCTGAGCAATATAAATGAGTGTACTGAAAGCCCGAAAATTGCGCATTTAGTGTATTTTCATGCATATCAAGATTAATGCTGATTCTTATGTAAATTGATATGTAGAATCATATGGTTTCATTTAAAATTTATTCTGAGCAATATAAATGAGTGTACTGAAAGCCCGAAAATTGAGCATTTAGTGTATTTTCATGCATATCAAGATTAATGCTGATTCTTATGTAAATTGATGTGTAGAATCATACGGTCTCATTTAAAATTGATTCTGAGCAATATAAATGAGTGTACTGAAAGCCCGAAAATTGCGCATTTAGTGTTTTTTCATGCATATCAAGATTAATGCTGATTCTTATGTAAATTGATGTGTAGAATCATATGGTCTCATTTAAAATTGATTCTGATCAATATAAATGAGTGTACTGAAATAACAAAAACTGCGCAGTTAGTGTATTTTCATGCATATCAAGATTAATGCTGATTCTTATGTAAATTGATGTGTAGAATCATACGGTCTCATTTAAAATTGATTCTGAGCAATATAAATGAGTGTACTGAAAAGCCCGAAAATTGCGCATTATTGTATTTTCATGCTATCAAGATTAATGCTGATTCTTATGTAAATTTATGTGTAGAATCATATGGTTTCATTTAAAATTGATTCTGAGCAATATAAATGAGTGTACAGAAAGCCCGAAAATTGCGCATTTAGTGTATTTTCATGCATATCAAGATTAATGCTGATTCTTATGTAAATTGATGTGTAGAATCATATGGTTTCATTTAAAATTGATTCTGAGCAATATAAATGAGTGTACTAAAAGTCCGAAAATTGCGCATTTAGTGTATTTTCATGCATATCAAGATTAATTCTGATTCTTATGTAAATTGATGTGTAGAATCATATGGTCTCATTTAAAATTGATTCTGAGCAATATAAATGAGTGTGCTGAAAGCCCGAAAATTGCGCATTTAGTGTATTTTCATGCATATCAAGATTAATGCTGATTCTTATGTAAATTGATGTGTAGAATCATATGGTATCGTTTAAAATTGATTCTGATCAATATAAATGAGTGTTCTGAAAGTCCAAAAACTGCGCATTTAGTGTATTTTCATGCATATCAAGATTAATGCTGATTCTTATGTAAATTGATGTGTAGAAACATACGGTCTCATTTAAAATTGATTCTGAGCAATATAAATGAGTGTACTTAAAGCCAAAAATTGCGCATTAATGTATTTTCATGCATATCAAGATTAATACTGATTCTTATGTAAATTGATGTGTAGAATCATACGGTCTCATTTAAAATTTATTCGGAGCAATATCAATGAGTGTACTGAAAGCTGGAATGTTGTGCATTAAGTGTATTTTCATGCATATCAAGATTAATGCTGATTCTTATGTAAATTTATGTGTAGAATTATATGATCTCATTTAAAATTGATTCTGATCAATATAAATGAGTGTACTGTAAGCCCGAAAATTGAGCATTTAGTGTATTTTCATGCATATCAAGATTAATGCTGATTCTTATGTAAATTGATGTGTAGAATCATACGGTCTCATTTAAAATTGAATCTGATCAATAAAAATGAGTGTACTGTAAGCCCGAATATTGCGCATTTAGTGTATTTTCATGCATATCAAGATTAATGCTGATTCTTATGTAAATTGATGTGTAGAATCATATGGTCTCATTTAAAATTGATTCTGAGCCATATAAATGAGTGTACTGTAAGCCGGAAAATTGCGCATTTAGTGTATTTTCATGCATATCAAGATTAATGCTGATTCTTATGTAAATTGATGTGTAGAATCATACGGTCTCATTTAAAATTGATTCTGAGCAATATAAATGAGTGTACTGTAAGCCGGAAATTGCGCATTTAGTGTATTTTCATGCATATCAAGATTAATGCTGATTCTTATGTAAATTGATGTGTAGAATCATACGGTCTCATTTAAAATTGATTCTGAGCAATATAAATGAGTGTACTGAAAGCCCGAAAATTGCGCATTTAGTGTATTTTCATGCATATCAAGATTAATGCTGATTCTTATGTAAATTGATGTGTAGAATCATATGGTCTCATTTAAAATTGATTCTGATCAATATAAATGAGTGTACTGGAAAGCCCGAAAATTGCGCATTTAGTGTATTTTCATGCATATCAAGATTAATGCTGATTCTTATGTAAATTGATGTGTAGAATCATATGGTCTCATTTAAAATTGATTCTGAGCAATATAAATGAGTGTACTGAAAGACGAAACACTGCGCATTTAGTGTATTTTCATGCATATCAAGATTAATACTGATTCTTATGTAAATTGATGTGTAGAATCATACGGTCTCATTTAAAATTGATTCTGAGCAATATAAATGAGTGTACTGAAAAGCCCGAATATTGCGCATTTAGTGTATTTTCATGCATATCAAGATTAATGCTGATTCTTATGTAAATTGATGTGTAGAATCAAATGGTTTCAATTGAAATTGATTCTGAGCAATATAAATGAGTGTACTGAAAGCCCGAAAATTGCGCATTTAGTGTATTTTCATGCATATCAAGATTAATGCTGATTCTTATGTAAAATGATGTGTAGAATCATATGGTCTCATTTAAAATTGATTCTAAGCAATAGAAATGAAAGTACTGAATGACTGAAAATTGCGCATTTAGTGTATTTTCATGCATATCAAGATTAATGCTGATTCTTATGTAAATTGATGTGTAGAATCATATGGTTTCGATTAAATTGATTCTGAGCAATATAAATGAGTGTACTGGAAGCCCGAAAATTGCGCATTTAGTGTATTTTCATGCATATCAAGATTAATGCTGATTCTTATGTAAATTAATGTGTAGAAACATACGGTCTCATTTAAAATTGATTCTGAGCAATATAAATGAGTGTACTTAAAGCCCGAAAATTGCGCATTTAGTGTATTTTCATGCATATCAAGATTAATGCTGATTCTTATGTAAATTGATGTGTAGAATCATACGGTCTCATTTAAAATTGATTCTGAGCAATGTAAATGAGTGTACTGAAAGTTGGAATATTGCGCATTAAGTGTATTTTCATGCATATCAAGATTAATGCTGATTCTTATGTAAATTGATGTGTAGAATCATATGATCTCATTTAAAATTGATTCTGATCCTATATAAATGAGTGTACTGTAAGCCCGAAAATTGAGCATTTAGTGTATTTTCATGCATATCAAGATTAATGCTGATTCTTATGTAAATTGATGTGTAGAATCATACGGTCTCATTTAAAATTGATTCTGAGCAATATAAATGAGTGTACTGAAAAGCCCGAAAATTGCGCATTTAGTGTATTTTCTTGCATATCAAGATTAATGCTGATTCTTATGTAAATTGGTGTGTAGAAATATATGGTTTCACTTAAAATTGATTCTGAGCAATATAAATGAGTGTCCTGTAAGCCCGAAAATTGCGCATTTAGTGTATTTTCATGCATATCAAGATTAATGCTGATTCTTATGTAAATTGATGTGTAGAATCATTTGGTCTCATTTAAAATTGATTCTGAGCAATATAAATGAGTGTACTGAAAGCCGGAAAATTGCGCATTTAGAGTATTTTCATGCATATCAAGATTAATGCTGATTCTTATGTAAATTGATGTGTAGAATCATATGGTCTCATTTAAAATTGACTCCGATCGACATAAATGAGTGTACTGAAAGCCGGAAAATTGCGCACTTAGTGTATTTTCATGCATATCAAGATTAATGCTGATTCTTATGTAAATTGATGTGTAGAATCATATGGTTTCAATTGAAATTGATTCTGAGCAATATAAATGAGTGTACTGAAAGCCCGAAAATTGCGCATTTAGTGTATTTTCATGCATATCAAGATTAATGCTGATTCTTATGTAAATTGATGTGTAGAATCATATGGTCTCATTTAAATTGATTCTGAGCAATACAAATTACTGTACTGAATGACTGAAAATTGCGCATTTAGTGTATTTTCATGCATATCAAGATTAATGCTGATTCTTATGTAAATTGATGTGTAGAATCATATGGTATCATTTAATATTGATTCTGATCAATATAAATGAGTGTACTGAAAGACCAAAAACTGCGCATTTAGTGTATTTTCATGCATATCAAGATTAATGCTGATTCTTATGTAAATTGATGTGTAGAAACATACGGTCTCATTTAAAATTGATACTGAGCAATATAAATGAGTGTACTGAGAGCTGGAATATTGCGCATTAAGTGTATTTTCATGCATATCAAGATTAATGCTGATTCTTATGTAAATTGATGTGTAGAATCATATGATCTCATATGAAATTGATTCTGATCAATATAAATGAGTGTACTGTAAGCCCGAAAATTGAGCATTTAGTTTATTTTCATGCATATCAAGATTAATGCTGATTCTTATGTAAATTGAAATTATATGATTCTACACATCAATTTACATAAGAATCAGCATTAATCTTGATATGCATGAAAATACATTAAATGCGCAATTTTCGGGCTTTCGGTACATTCATTTATATTGCTCAGAATCAATTTTAATTGAAACCATATGATTCTACACATCAATTTACATAAGAATCAGCATTAATCTTGATATGCATGAAAATACACTTAATGCGCAATATTCCAGCTTTCAGTACACTCATTTATATTGATCAGAATCAATTTCAAATGAGATCATATGATTCTACACATCATTTTACAAAAGAATCAGCATTAATCTTGATATGCATGAATATACACTAAATGCGCAATTTTCGGGCTTACAGTACACTCATTTATATAGGATTAGAATCAATTTTAAATGAGATCATATGATTCTACACATCAATTTACATAAGAATCAGCATTAATCTTGATATGAATGAAAACACACTAAATGCGCAATTTTCGGGCTTTCAGTACACTCATTTATATTGTTCAGAATCAATTTTAATTTAAAGCATATGATTCTACACACCAATTTACATAAGAATCAGCATTAATCTTGATATGCAAGAAAATACACTAAATGCGCAATTTTCGGGCTTTAAGTACACTCATTTATATTGCTCAGAATTAATTTTAAATGAGACCGTATGATTCTACACATTAATTTACATAAGAATCAGCATTAATCTTGATATGCATGAATATACACTAAATGCGCACTTTTTGGTCTTTCAGTACACTCATTTATATTGATTAGAATCAATTTTAAATGAGACCATATGATTCTACACATCAATTTACATAAGAATCAGCATTAATCTTGATATGCATGAAAATACACTAAATGCGCAATTTTCGGTCTTTCAGTACAGTCATTTCTATTGCTCAGAATCAATTTTAAATGAGACCATATGATTCTACACATCAATTTACATAAGAATCAGCATTAATCCTGATATGCATGAAAATACACTAAATGCGCAATTTTCGGGCTTTCAGTACTCTCATTTATATTGCTCAGAATCAATTATAAATGAGACCGTATGATTCTACACATCAATTTACATAAGAATCAGCATTAATCTTGATATGCATGAAAATACAATAATGCGCAATTTTCGGTCTTTTAGTACACTCATTTATATTGCTCAGAATCAATTTTAATTGAAACCATATGATTCTACACATCAATTTACATAAGAATCAGCATTAATCTTGATATGCATGAAAATACACTAAATGCGCAATTTTCAGTCATTCAGTACAGTAATTTCTATTGCTCAGAATCAATTTTAAATGAGACCATATGATTCTACACATCAATTTACATAAGAATCAGCATTAATCTTGATATGCATGAAAATACACTAAATGCTCAATTTTCGGGCTTACAGTACACTCATTTATATTGCTCAGAGTCAATTTTAATTGAAACCATATGATTCTACACATCAATTTTCATAAGAATCAGCATTAATCTTGACATGCATGAAAATACACTAAATGCACAATTTTCGGGCTTTCAGTACACTCATTTATATTGCTCAGAATCAATTTTAAATGAGACCGTATGATTCTACACATCAATTTACATAAGAATCAGCATTAATCTTGATATGCATGAAAATACACTAAATGCGCAATTTTCCGGCTTACAGTACACTCATTTATATGGCTCAGAATCAATTTTAAATGAGACCATATGATTCTACACATCAATTTACATAAGAATCAGCATTAATCTTGATATGCATGAAAATACACTAAATGCGCAATTTTCGGGCTTACAGTACACTCATTTATATTGATCAGATTCAATTTTAAATGAGACCATATGATTCTACACATCAATTTACATAAGAATTAGCATTAATCTTGATATGCATGAAAATACACTAAATGCGCAATTTTCGGGCTTTCAGTACATTCATTTATATTGCTCTGGATGAATTTTAAATGAGACCATATGATTCTACACATCAATTTACATAAGAATCAGCATTAATCTTGATATGCATGAAAGTACACTAAATGCGCAATTTTCGGGCTTTCAGTACAATCATTTATATTGCTAAGAATGAATTTTAAATGAGACCGTAAGATTCTACACATCAATTTACATAAGAATCAGCATTAATCTTGATATGCATGAAAATACACTAAATGCTCAATTTTCGGGCTTACAGTACACTCATTTATATTGATCAGAATCAATTTTAAATGAGATCATATAATTCTACACATAAATTTACATAGGATTCAGCATTAATCTTGATATGCATGAAAATACACTTAATGCACAACATTCCAGCTTTCAGTACACTCATTGATATAGCTCAGAATCAATTTTAAATGAGACCGTATGATTCTGCACATCAATTTACATAAGAATCAGTATTAATCTTGATATGCATGAAAATACATTAATGCGCAATTTTTGGGCTTTAAGTACACTCATTTATATTGCTCAGAATCAATTTTAAATGAGACCGTATGTTTCTACACATTAATTTACATAAGAATCAGCATTAATCTTGACATGCATGAAAATACACTAAATGCGCAGTGTTTGGTCTTTCAGAACACTCATTTATATTGATCTGAATCAATTTTAAACGATACCATATGATTCTACACATCAATTTACATAAGAATCAGCATTAATCTTGATATGCATGAAAATACACTAAATGCGCAATTTTCGGGCTTTCAGCACACTCATTTATATTGCTCAGAATCAATTTTAAATGAGACCATATGATTCTACACATCAATTTACATAAGAATCAGGTTTAATCTTGATATGCATGAAAATACACTAAATGCGCAATTTTCGGTCTTTTAGTACACTCATTTATATTGCTCAGAATCAATTTTAAATGAGACCATATGATTCTACACATCAATTTACATAAGAATCAGCATTAATCCTGATATGCATGAAAATACACTAAATGCGCAATTTTCGGGCTTTCAGTACTCTCATTTATATTGCTCAGAATCAATTTTAAATGAGACCGTATGATTCTACACATCAATTTACATAAGAATCAGCATTAATCTTGATATGCATGAAAATACACTAAATGCGCAATTTTCGGGCTTTCAGTACACTCATTTATATTGCTCAGAATCAATTTTAATTGAAACCATATGATTCTACACATCAATTTACATAAGAATCAGCATTAATCTTGATATGCATGAAAATACACTAAATGCGCAATTTTCGGGCTTTCAGTACACTCATTTATATTGCTCAGAATCAATTTCAATTGAAACCATATGATTCTACAAATCAATTTACATAAGAATCAGCATTAATCTTGATATGCATGAAAATACACTAAATGCGCAATATTCGGGCTTTCAGTACACTCATTTATATTGCTCAGAATCAATTTTAAATGAGACCGTATGATTCTACACATCAATTTACATGAGAATCAGCATTAATCTTGATATGCATGAAAATACACAAAATGCGCAATTTTCGGGCTTACAGTACACTCATTTATATTGCTCAGAATCAATTTTAAATGAGACCATATGATTCTACACATCAATTTACAGAAGAATCAGCATTAATCTTGATATGCATGAAAATACATTAATGCTAAATTTTCGGGCTTACAGTACACTCATTTATATTGCTCAGAATCAATTTTAATTGAAACCATATGATTCTTCACATCAATTTTCATAAGAATCAGCATTAATCTTGACATGCATGAAAATACACTAAATGCACAATTTTCGGGCTTTCAGTACACTCATTTATATTGCTCAGAATCAATTTTAAATGAGACCGTATGATTCTACACATCAATTTACATAAGAATCAGCATTAATCTTGATATGCATGAAAATACACTAAATGCGCAATTTTCCGGCTTACAGTACACTCATTTATATGGCTCAGAATCAATTTTAAATGAGACCATATGATTCTACACATCAATTTACATAAGAATCAGCATTAATCTTGATATGCATGAAAATACACTAAATGCGCAATTTTCGGGCTTACAGTACGCTCATTTATATTGATCAGATTCAATTTTAAATGAGACCATATGATTCTACACATCAATATACATAAGAATTAGCATTAATCTTGATATGCATGAAAATACACTAAATGCGCAATTTTCGGGCTTTCAGTACATTCATTTATATTGCTCTGGATGAATTTTAAATGAGACCATATGATTCTACACATCAATTTACATAAGAATCAGCATTAATCTTGATATGCATGAAAATACACTAAATGCGCAATTTTCGGGCTTACAGTACACTCATTTATATTGCTCAGAATCAATTTTAAATGAGACCATATGATTCTACACATCAATTTACAGAAGAATCAGCATTAATCTTGATATGCATGAAAATACATTAATGCGAAATTTTCGGGCTTACAGTACACTCATTTATATTGCTCAGAATCAATTTTAATTGAAACCATATGATTCTACACATCAATTTTCATAAGAATCAGCATTAATCTTGACATGCATGAAAATACACTAAATGCACAATTTTCGGGCTTTCAGTACACTCATTTATATTGCTCAGAATCAATTTTAAATGAGACCGTATGATTCTACACATCAATTTACATAAGAATCAGCATTAATCTTGATATGCATGAAAATACACTAAATGCGCAATTTTCCGGCTTACAGTACACTCATTTATATGGCTCAGAATCAATTTTAAATGAGACCATATGATTCTACACATCAATTTACATAAGAATCAGCATTAATCTTGATATGCATGAAAATACACTAAATGCGCAATTTTCGGGCTTACAGTACACTCATTTATATTGATCAGATTCAATTTTAAATGAGACCATATGATTCTACACATCAATATACATAAGAATTAGCATTAATCTTGATATGCATGAAAATACAATAAATGCGCAATTTTCGGGCTTTCAGTACATTCATTTATATTGCTCTGGATGAATTTTAAATGAGACCATATGATTCTACACATCAATTTACATAAGAATCAGCATTAATCTTGATATGCATGAAAATACACTAAATGCGCAATTTTCGGGCTTTCAGTACACTCATTTATATGGATAAGAATGAATTTTAAATGAGACCGTATGATTCTACACATCAATTTACATAAGAATCAGCATTAATCTTGATATGCATGAAAATACACTAAATGCTCAATTTTCGGGCTTACAGTACACTCATTTATATTGATCAGAATCAATTTTAAATGAGATCATATAATTCTACACATAAATTTACATAGGAATCAGCATTAATCTTGATATGCATGAAAATACACTTAATGCACAACATTCCAGCTTTCAGTACACTCATTGATATTGCTCAGAATCAATTTTAAATGAGACCGTATGATTCTACACATCAATTTACTTAAGAATCAGTATTAATCTTGATATGCATGAAAATACATTAATGCGCAATTTTTGGGCTTTAAGTACACTCATTTATATTGCTCAGAATCAATTTTAAATGAGACCGTATGTTTCTACACATTAATTTACATAAGAATCAGCATTAATCTTGATATGCATGAAAATACACTAAATGCGCAGTTTTTGGTCTTTCAGAACACTCATTTATATTGATCAGAATCAATTTTAAACGATACCATATGATTCTACACATCAATTTACATAAGAATCAGCATTAATCTTGATATGCATGAAAATACACTAAATGCGCAATTTTCGGGCTTTCAGCACACTCATTTATATTGCTCAGAATCAATTTTAAATGAGACCATATGATTCTACACATCAATTTACATAAGAATCAGCATTAATCTTGATATGCATGAAAATACACTAAATGCGCAATTTTCGGGCTTTTATTACACTCATTTATATTGCTCAGAATCAATTTTAAATGAAACCATATGATTCTACACATCAATTTACATAAGAATCTACATTAATCTTGATATGCATGAAAATACACTAAATGCGCAATTTTCGGGCTTTCTGTACACTCATTTACATTGCTCAGAATCAATTTTAAATGAAACCATACGATTCTACACATCAATTTACATAAGAATCAGCATTAATCTTGATATGCATGAAAATACACTAAATGCGCAATTTTCGGGCTTTCAGTACACTCATTTATATTGCTCAGAATCAATTTTAAATGAGACCGTATGATTCTACACATCAATTTACATAAGAATCAGCATTAATCTTGATATGCATGAAAATACACTAAATGCGCAATTTTCGGGCTTTCAGTACACTCATTTATATTGCTCAGAATCAATTTTAAATGAGACCATATGATTCAACACATCAATTTACATAAGAATCAGCATTAATCTTGATATGCATGAAAATACACTAAATGCGCCGTTTTTGGACTTTCAGTACACTCATTTATATTGATCAGAATCAATTTTAAATGAGACCATACGATTCTACACATCAATTTACATAAGAATCAGCATTAATCTTGATATGCATGAAAATACACTAAATGCGCAATTTTCGGGCTTTCAGCACACTCATTTATATTGCTCAGAAACAATTTGAAATGAGACCATATGATTCTACACATCAATTTACATAAGAATCAGCATTAATCTTGATATGCATTAAAATACACTAAATGCGCAATTTTCGGGCTTTCAATACACTCATTTATATTGCTCAGAATCAATTTTAAATTAAACCATATGATTCTACACATCAATTTACATAAGAATCAGCATTAATCTTGATATGCATGAAAATACACTAAATGCGAAATATTCGGGCTTTCAGTACACTCATTTATATTGCTCAGAATAAATTTTAAATGAAATCATATGATTCTACACATCAATTAACATAAGAAACAGCATTAATCTTGATATGCATGAAAATACACTAAATGCGCAGTTTTTGGTCTTTCAGTACACTCATTTATATTGATCAGAATCAATTTTAAATGAGACCCTATGATTCTACACATCAATTTACATAAGAATCAGCATTAATCTTGATATGCATGAAAATACACTAAATGCGAAATATTCGGGCTTTCAGTACACTCATTTATATTGCTCAGAATAAATTTTAAATGAAATCATATGATTCTACACATCAATTAACATAAGAAACAGCATTAATCTTGATATGCATGAAAATACACTAAATGCGCAATTTTCGGGCTTTCACTATACTCATTTGTATTGCTCAGAATCAATTTTAAATGAGACCATATGATTCTACACATCAATTTACATAAGAATCAGCATTAATCTTGATATGCATGAAAATACACTAAATGCGCAATTTTCGGGCTTTCAGTACACTCATTTATATTGATCAGAATCAATTTTAAATGAAACCATATGATTCTACACATCAATTTACATAAGAATCAGCATTCATCTTGATATGTATGAAAATACACTAAATGCGCAATTTTCCGGCTTTCAGTACACTCATTTATATTGCTCAGAATCAATTTTAAATGAGACCATATGATTCTACACATCAATTTACATAAGAATCAGCATTCATCTAGTTATGCATGAAAATACACTAAATGCGCAATTTTCGGGCTTTCAGTACACTCATTTATATTGCTCAGAATCAATTTTAATTGAAACCATGTGATTCTACACATCAATTTACATAAGAATCAGCATTAATCTTGATATGCATGAAAATACACTAAATGCGCAATTTTCGGGCTTTCAGTACACTCATTTATATTGATCAGAATCAATTTTAAATGAAACCATATGATTCTACACATCAATTTACATAAGAATCAGCATTAATCTTGATATGCATGAAAATACACTAAATGCGCAATTTTCGGGCTTTCAGCACACTCATTTATATTGCTCAGAAACAATTTGAAATGAGACCATATGATACTACACAACAATTTACATAAGAATCAGCATTAATCTTGATATGCATTAAAATACACTAAATGCGCAATTTTCGGGCTTTCAATACACTCATTTATATTGCTCAGAATCAATTTTAAATTAAACCATATGATTCTACACATCAATTTACATAAGAATCAGCATTAATCTTGATATGCATGAAAATACACTAAATGCGAAATATTCGGGCTTTCAGTACACTCATTTATATTGCTCAGAATAAATTTTAAATGAAATCATATGATTCTACACATCAATTAACATAAGAAACAGCATTAATCTTGATATGCATGAAAATACACTAAATGCGCAATTTTCGGGCTTTCACTATACTCATTTGTATTGCTCAGAATCAATTTTAAATGAGTCCATATGATTCTACACATCAATTTACATAAGAATCAGCATTAATCTTGATATGCATGAAAATACACTAAATGCGCAATTTTCGGGCTTTCAGTACACTCATTTATATTGATCAGAATCAATTTTAAATGAAACCATATGATTCTACACATCAATTTACATAAGAATCAGCATTCATCTTGATATGTATGAAAAAACACTAAATGCGCAATTTTCCGGCTTTCAGTACACTCATTTATATTGCTCAGAATCAATTTTAAATGAGACCGTATGATTCTACACAGCAATTTACATAAGAATCAGCATTAATCTTGATATGCATGAAAATACACTAAATGCTCAATTTTCGGGCTTACAGTACACTCATTTATTTAGGATCAGAAGCAATTTTAAATGTGATAATATGATTCTACACATCAATTTACATAAGAAGCAGCATTAATCTTGATATGCATGAAAATACACTTAATGCGCAATATTCCACCTTTCAGTACACTCATTTATATTGCTCAGAATCAATTTTAAATGAGACCGTATGATTCTACACATCAATTTACATAAGAATCAGCATTAATCTTGATATGCATGAAAATACATTAAATGCGCAATTTTCGGGCTTTCAGTACACTCATTTATATTGCTCAGAATGAATTTTAAATGAGACCGTATGATTCTACACATCAATTTACATAAGAATCAGCATTAATCTTGATATGCATGAAAATACACTAAATGCTCAATTTTCGGGCTTACAGTACACTCATTTATATTGCTCAGAATCAATTTTAAATGAGATCATATAATTCTACACATAAATTTACATAAGAATCAGCATTAATCTTGATATGCATGAAAATACACTTAATGCACAACATTCCAGCTTTCAGTACACTCATTGATATTGCTCAGAATCAATTTTAAATGAGACCGTATGTTTCTACACATCAATTTACATAAGAATCAGCATTAATCTTGATATGCATGAAAATACACTGAATGCGCAGTTTTTGGTCTTTCAGAACACTCATTTATATTGATCAGAATCAATTTTAAACGATACCATATGATTCTACACATCAATTTACATAAGAATCAGCATTAATCTTGATATGCATTAAAATACACTAAATGCGCAATTTTCGGGCTTTCAATACACTCATTTATATTGCTCAGAATCAATTTTAAATTAAACCATATGATTCTACACATCAATTTACATAAGAATCAGCATTAATCTTGATATGCATGAAAATACACTAAATGCGAAATATTCGGGCTTTCAGTACACTCATTTATATTGCTCAGAATAAATTTTAAATGAAATCATATGATTCTACACATCAATTAACATAAGAAACAGCATTAATCTTGATATGCATGAAAATACACTAAATGCGCAATTTTCGGGCTTTCACTATACTCATTTGTATTGCTCAGAATCAATTTTAAATGAGACCATATGATTCTACACATCAATTTACATAAGAATCAGCATTAATCTTGATATGCATGAAAATACACTAAATGCGCAATTTTCGGGCTTTCAGTACACTCATTTATATTGATCAGAATCAATTTTAAATGAAACCATATGATTCTACACATCAATTTACATAAGAATCAGCATTCATCTTGATATGTATGAAAATACACTAAATGCGCAATATTCCGGCTTTCAGTACACTCATTTATATTGCTCAGAATCAATTTTAAATGAGACCATATGATTCTACACATCAATTTACATAAGAATCAGCATTCATCTAGTTATGCATGAAAATACACTAAATGCGCAATTTTCGGGCTTTCAGTACACTCATTTATATTGCTCAGAATCAATTTTAATTGAAACCATGTGATTCTACACATCAATTTACATAAGAATCAGCATTAATCTTGATATGCATGAAAATACACTAAATGCGCAATTTTCGGGCTTTCAGTACACTCATTTATATTGATCAGAATCAATTTTAAATGAAACCATATGATTCTACACATCAATTTACATAAGAATCAGCATTAATCTTGATATGCATGAAAATACACTAAATGCGCAATTTTCGGGCTTTCAGCACACTCATTTATATTGCTCAGAAACAATTTGAAATGAGACCATATGATACTACACAACAATTTACATAAGAATCAGCATTAATCATGATATGCATTAAAATACACTAAATGCGCAATTTTCGGGCTTTCAATACACTCATTTATATTGCTCAGAATCAATTTTAAATTAAACCATATGATTCTACACATCAATTTACATAAGAATCAGCATTCATCTTGATATGCATGAAAATACACTAAATGCGAAATATTCGGGCTTTCAGTACACTCATTTATATTGCTCAGAATAAATTTTAAATGAAATCATATGATTCTACACATCAATTAACATAAGAAACAGCATTAATCTTGATATGCATGAAAATACACTAAATGCGCAATTTTCGGGCTTTCACTATACTCATTTGTATTGCTCAGAATCAATTTTAAATGAGACCATATGATTCTACACATCAATTTACATAAGAATCAGCATTAATCTTGATATGCATGAAAATACACTAAATGCGCAATTTTCGGGCTTTCAGTACACTCATTTATATTGATCAGAATCAATTTTAAATGAAACCATATGATTCTACACATCAATTTACATAAGAATCAGCATTCATCTTGATATGTATGAAAAAACACTAAATGCGCAATTTTCCGGCTTTCAGTACACTCATTTATATTGCTCAGAATCAATTTTAAATGAGACCGTATGATTCTACACAGCAATTTACATAAGAATCAGCATTAATCTTGATATGCATGAAAATACACTAAATGCTCAATTTTCGGGCTTACAGTACACTCATTTATTTAGGATCAGAAGCAATTTTAAATGAGATAATATGATTCTACACATCAATTTACATAAGAAGCAGCATTAATCTTGATATGCATGAAAATACACTTAATGCGCAATATTCCACCTTTCAGTACACTCATTTATATTGCTCAGAATCAATTTTAAATGAGACCGTATGATTCTACACATCAATTTACATAAGAATCAGCATTAATCTTGATATGCATGAAAATACATTAAATGCGCAATTTTCGGGCTTTCAGTACACTCATTTATATTGCTCAGAATGAATTTTAAATGAGACCGTATGATTCTACACATCAATTTACATAAGAATCAGCATTAATCTTGATATGCATGAAAATACACTAAATGCTCAATTTTCGGGCTTACAGTACACTCATTTATATTGCTCAGAATCAATTTTAAATGAGATCATATAATTCTACACATAAATTTACATAAGAATCAGCATTAATCTTGATATGCATGAAAATACACTTAATGCACAACATTCCAGCTTTCAGTACACTCATTGATATTGCTCAGAATCAATTTTAAATGAGACCGTATGTTTCTACACATCAATTTACATAAGAATCAGCATTAATCTTGATATGCATGAAAATACACTGAATGCGCAGTTTTTGGTCTTTCAGAACACTCATTTGTATTGCTCAGAATCAATTTTAAATGAGACCATATGATTCTACACATCAATTTACATAAGAATCAGCATTAATCTTGATATGCATGAAAATACACTAAATGCGCAATTTTCGGGCTTTCAGTACACTCATTTATATTGATCAGAATCAATTTTAAATGAAACCATATGATTCTACACATCAATTTACATAAGAATCAGCATTCATCTTGATATGTATGAAAATACACTAAATGCGCAATATTCCGGCTTTCAGTACACTCATTTATATTGCTCAGAATCAATTTTAAATGAGACCATATGATTCTACACATCAATTTACATAAGAATCAGCATTCATCTAGTTATGCATGAAAATACACTAAATGCGCAATTTTCGGGCTTTCAGTACACTCATTTATATTGCTCAGAATCAATTTTAATTGAAACCATGTGATTCTACACATCAATTTACATAAGAATCAGCATTAATCTTGATATGCATGAAAATACACTAAATGCGCAATTTTCGGGCTTTCAGTACACTCATTTATATTGATCAGAATCAATTTTAAATGAAACCATATGATTCTACACATCAATTTACATAAGAATCAGCATTAATCTTGATATGCATGAAAATACACTAAATGCGCAATTTTCGGGCTTTCAGCACACTCATTTATATTGCTCAGAAACAATTTGAAATGAGACCATATGATACTACACAACAATTTACATAAGAATCAGCATTAATCTTGATATGCATTAAAATACACTAAATGCGCAATTTTCGGGCTTTCAATACACTCATTTATATTGCTCAGAATCAATTTTAAATTAAACCATATGATTCTACACATCAATTTACATAAGAATCAGCATTAATCTTGATATGCATGAAAATACACTAAATGCGCAATTTTCGGGCTTTCAGTACACTCATTTATATTGCTCAGAGTCAATTTTAAATGAGACCGTATGATTCTACACATCAATTTACATAAGAATCAGCATTAATCTTGATATGCATGAAAATACACTAAATGCGCAATATTCGGGCTTTCACTATACTCATTTGTATTGCTCAGAATCAATTTTAAATGAGACCATATGATTCTACACATCAATTTACATAAGAATCAGCATTAATCTTGATATGCATGAAAATACACTAAATGCGCAATTTTCGGGCTTTCAGTACACTCATTTATATTGATCAGAATCAATTTTAAATGAAACCATATGATTCTACACATCAATTTACATAAGAATCAGCATTCATCTTGATATGTATGAAAATACACTAAATGCGCAATTTTCCGGCTTTCAGTACACTCATTTATATTGCTCAGAATCAATTTTAAATGAGACCGTATGATTCTACACATCAATTTACATAAGAATCAGCATTAATCTTGATATGCATGAAAATACACTAAATGCTCAATTTTCGGGCTTACAGTACACTCATTTATTTAGGATCAGAAGCAATTTTAAATGAGATCATATGATTCTACACATCAATTTACATAAGAAGCAGCATTAATCTTGATATGCATGAAAATACACTTAATGCGCAATATTCCAGCTTTCAGTACACTCATTTATATTGCTCAGAATCAATTTTAAATGAGACCGTATGATTCTACACATCAATTTACATAAGAATCAGCATTAATCTTGATATGCATGAAAATACATTAAATGCGCAATTTTCGGGCTTTCAGTACACTCATTTATATTGCTCAGAATGAATTTCAAATGAGACCGTATGATTCTACACATCAATTTACATAAGAATCAGCATTAATCTTGATATGCATGAAAATACACTAAATGTTCAATTTTCGGGCTTACAGTACACTCATTTATATTGCTCAGAATCAATTTTAAATGAGATCATATAATTCTACACATAAATTTACATAAGAATCAGCATTAATCTTGATATGCATGAAAATACACTTAATGCACAACATTCCAGCTTTCAGTACACTCATTGATATTGCTCAGAATCAATTTTAAATGAGACCGTATGTTTCTACACATCAATTTACATAAGAATCAGCATTAATCTTGATATGCATGAAAATACACTGAATGCGCAGTTTTTGGTCTTTCAGAACACTCATTTATATTGATCAGAATCAATTTTAAACGATACCATATGATTCTACACATCAATTTACATAAGAATCAGCATTAATCTTGATATGCATGAAAATACACTAAATGCGCAGTTTTTGGACTTTCAGTACACTCATTTATATTGATCAGAATCAATTTTAAATGAGACCATATGATTCTACACATCAATTTACATAAGAATCAGCATTAATCTTGATATGCATGAAAATACACTAAATGCGCAATTTTCGGGCTTTCAGTACACTCATTTATATTGCTCAGAATCAATTTTAAATGAGACCATATGATTCTACACATCAATTTACATAAGAATCAGCATTAATCTTGATATGCATGAAAATACACTAAATGCGCAATTTTCGGGCTTTCAGTACACTCATTTATATTGCTCAGAGTCAATTTTAAATGAGACCGTATGATTCTACACATCAATTTACATAAGAATCAGCATTAATCTTGATATGCATGAAAATACACTAAATGCGCAGTTTTTGATATTTCAGTACACTCATTTATATTGATCAGAATCAATGTTAAATGAGACCATATGATTCTACACATCAATTTACATAAGAATCAGCAATAATCTTGATATGCATGAAAATACACTAAATGCGCAATTTTCGGGCTTTCAGTACGCTCATTTATATTGCTCAGAATCAATTTTAAATGAGACCATATGATTCTACACATCAATTTACATAAGAATCAGCATTAATCTTGATATGCATGAAAATACACTAAATGCGCAATTTTCGGGCTTTCAGTACACTCATTTATATTGCTCAGAATAAATTTTAAATGAAACCATATGATTCTACATATCAATTTACATAACAATCAGCATTAATCTTGATATGCATGAAAATACACTAAATGCGCAATTTTCGGGCTTTCAGTACACTCATTTATATTGCTCAGAATCATTTTAAATGAGACCGTATGATTCTACACATCAATTTACATATGAATCAGCATCAATCTGGATATGCATGAAAATACACTAAATGCGCAGTGGTTGGTCTTTCAGTACAGTCATTTATATTGCTCAGAATCAATTTTAATTGAAACCATATGATTCTACACATCAATTTACATATGAATCAGCATTAATCTTGATATGCATGAAAATACACTAAATGCGCAATTTTCGGGCTTTCAGTACACTCATTGATATTGCTCGGAATCAATTTTAAATGAGACCATATGATTCTACACATCAATTTACATAAGAATCAGCATTAATCTTGATATGCATGAAAATACACTAAATGCGCAATTTTCGGGCTTACAGTACACTCATTTATATTGATCAGAAACAATTTTAAATGAGACCATATGATTCTACAAATCAATTTACATAAGAATCAGCATTACTCTTGATATGCATGAAAATACACTAAATGCGCAATTTTCCGGCTTTCAGTACGCTCATTTATATTGCTCAGAATCAATTTTAATGAGACCATATGATTCTACACATCAATTTACATAAGAATCAGCATTAATCTTGATATGCATGAAAATACACTAAATGCGCAAATTTCGGGCTTTCAGTACACTCATTTATATTGCTCAGAATCAATTTTAAATGTAACCATATGATTCTACACATCAATTTACATAAGAATCAGCATTAATCTTGATATGCATGAAAATACACTAAATGCGCAATTTTCGGGCTTTCAGTACACTCATTTATATTGCTCAGAATCAATTTTAAATGAAACCATATGATTCTACAGATCAATTTACATAAGAATCAGCATTAATCTTGATATGCATGAAAATACACTAAATGCGCAATTTTTGGGCTTTCAGTACACTCATTTGTATTGCTCAGAATCAATTTTAAATGTAACCATATGATTCTACACATCAATTTACATAAGAATCAGCATTAATCTTGATATGCATGAAAATACATTAATGCGCAGTTTTTGGACTTTCAGTACACTCATTTATATTGATCAGAATCAATGTTAAATGAGAACATATGATTCTACACATCAATTTACATAAGAATCAGCATTAATCTTGAGATGCATGAAAATACAGTAATTCGCAATTTTCGGGCTTTCAGCACACTCATTTATATTGCTCAGAATCAATTTTAAATGAGACCATATGATTCTACACATCAATTTACATAAGAATCAACATTAATCTTGATATGCATGAAAATACACTAAATGCGCAATTTTCGGGCTTTCAGTACACTCATTTAAATTGCTCAGAATCAATTTTAAATGAAACCATATGAGACCATATGATTCTACACATCAATTTACATAAGAATCAGCATTAATCTTGATATGCATGAAAATACGCTAAATGCGCAGTTTTTGGACTTTCAGTACACTCATTTATATTGATCAGAATCAATTTTAAATGAGACCATATGATTCTACACATCAATTTACATAAGAATCAGCATTAATCTTGATATGCATGAAAATACACTAAATGCGCAATTTTCCGGATTTCAGCACACTCCTTTATATTGCTCAGAATCAATTTCAAATGAGACCATCTGATTCCACATATCAATTTACATAAGAATCAGCATTAATCTTGATATGCATGAAAATACACTAAATGCGCAATTTTCGTGCTTTCAGTACACTCATTTATATTGTTCTGAATCAATTTTATATGAGACCGTATGAATCTACACATCAATTTACATAAGAATCAGCATTAATCTTGATATGCATGAAAATACACTAAATGCGCAGTTTTTGGTGTTTCAGTACACTCATTTATATTGATCAGAATCAATTTTAAATCAGACCATATGATTCTACACATCAATTTACATAAGAATCAGCATTAATCTTGATATGCATGAAAATACACTAAATGTGCAATTTTCGGGCTTACAGTACACTCATTTATATTGATCAGAACCAATTTTAAATGAGACCATAAGATTCTACACATCAATTTACAAAAGAATCAGCATTAATCTTGATATGCATGAAAATACACTAAATGCGCAATTTTCCGGCTTTCGGTACACTCATTTATATTGCTCAGAATCAATTTTAAATGGGACCATATGATTCTACACATCAATTTACATAAGAATCAGCATTAATCTTGATATACATGAAAATACACTAAATGCGCAATTTTCGGGCTTTCAGTACACTTATTTATATTGCTCAGAATCAATTTTAATTGAAACCATATGATTCTACACATCAATTTACATAAGAATCATCTTTAATCTTGATATGCATGAAAATACACTAAATGCGCAATTTTCGGGCTTTCAGTACACTCATTTATATTGCTCAGAATCAATTTGAAATGAGACCGTATGATTCTACACATCAATTTACATAAGAATTAGCATGAATCTTGATATGCATGAAAATACACTAAATGCGCAAATTTCGGGCTTTCAGTACACTCATTTATATTGCTCAGAAACAATTTTAAATGTAACCATTTGATTCTACACACCGATTTACATAAGAATCAGCATTAATCTTGATATGCATGAAAATACACTAAATGCGCAGTTTTTGGACTTTCAGTACACTCATTTATATTGATCAGAATCAATTTTAAATGAGACCATATGATTCTACACATCAATTTACATAAGAATCAGCATTAATCTTGATATGCATGAAAATACACTAAATGCGCAATATTCAGGCTTTCAGCACACTCATTTATATTGCTCAGAATCAATTTTGAAATGAGACCATGTGATTCTACACATCAATTTACATAATAATCAGCATTAATCTTGATATGCATGAAAATACACTAAATGCGCAATTTTCGGGCTTTCAGTACACTCATTTATATTGCTCAGAATGAATTTTAAATGAGACCATATGATTCTACACATCAATTTACATAAGAATCAGCATTAATCTTGATATGCATGAAAATACACTAAATGCGCAATTTTCGGGCTTTCAGTACACTCATTTATATTGCTCGGAATCAATTTTAAATGAGACCATATGATTCTACACATCAATTTACATAAGAATCAGCATTAATCTTGATATGCATGAAAATACACTAAATGCGCAATTTTCGGGCTTTCAGTACACTCATTTATATTGCTCAGAGTCAATTTTAAATGAGACCGTATGATTCTACACATCAATTTACATAAGAATCAGCATTAATCTTGATATGCATGAAAATACACTAAATGCGCAGTTTTTGATACTTCATTACACTCATTTATATTGATCAGAATCAATGTTAAATGAGACCATATGATTCTACACATCAATTTACATAAGAATCAGCAATAATCTTGATATGCATGAAAATACACTAAATGCGCAATTTTCGGGCTTTCAGTACGCTCATTTATATTGCTCAGAATCAATTTTAAATGAGACCATATGATTCTACACATCAATTTACATAAGAATCAGCATTAATCTTGATATGCATGAAAATACACTAAATGCGCAATTTTCGGGCTTTCAGTACACTCATTTATATTGCTCAGAATAAATTTTAAATGAAACCATATGATTCTACATATCAATTTACATAACAATCAGCATTAATCTTGATATGCATGAAAATACACTAAATGCGCAATTTTCGGGGTTTCAGTACACTCATTTATATTGCTCAGAGTCATTTTAAATGAGACCGTATGATTCTACACATCAATTTACATATGAATCAGCATCAATCTGGATATGCATGAAAATACACTAAATGCGCAGTGGTTGGTCTTTCAGTACAGTCATTTATATTGCTCAGAATCAATTTTAATTGAAACCATATGATTCTACACATCAATTTACATATGAATCAGCATTAATCTTGATATGCATGAAAATACACTAAATGCGCAATTTTCGGGCTTTCAGTACACTCATTGATATTGCTCGGAAGCAATTTTAAATGAGACCATATGATTCTACACATCAATTTACATAAGAATCAGCATTAATCTTGATATGCATGAAAATACACTAAATGCGCAATTTTCGGGCTTACAGTACACTCATTTATATTGATCAGAAACAATTTTAAATGAGACCATATGATTCTACAAATCAATTTACATAAGAATCAGCATTACTCATGATATGCATGAAAATACACTAAATGCGCAATTTTCCGGCTTTCAGTACACTCATTTATATTGCTCAGAATCAATTTTAATGAGACCACATGATTCTACACATCAATTTACATAAGAATCAGCATTAATCTTGATATGCATGAAAATACACTAAATGCGCAAATTTCGGGCTTTCAGTACACTCATTTATATTGCTCAGAATCAATTTTAAATGTAACCATATGATTCTACACATCAATTTACATAAGAATCAGCATTAATCTTGATATGCATGAAAATACACTAAATGCGCAATTTTCAGGCTTTCAGTACACTCATTTATATTGCTCAGAATCAATTTTAAATGAAACCATATGATTCTACAGATCAATTTACATAAGAATCAGCATTAATCTTGATATGCATGAAAATACACTAAATGCGCAATTTTTGGGCTTTCAGTACACTCATTTGTATTGCTCAGAATCAATTTTAAATGTAACCATATGATTCTACACATCAATTTACATAAGAATCAGCATTAATCTTGATATGCATGAAAATACATTAATGCGCAATTTTCGGGCTTTCAGTACACTCATTTATATTGCTCAGAATCAATTTTAAATGGGACCATATGATTCTACACATCAATTTACATAAGAATCAGCATTAATCTTGATATGCATGAAAATACACTAAATGCGCAGTTTTTGGACTTTCAGTACACTCATTTATATTGATCAGAATCAATGTTAAATGAGAACATATGATTCTACACATCAATTTACATAAGAATCAGCATTAATCTTGAGATGCATGAAAATACAGTAATTCGCAATTTTCGGGCTTTCAGCACACTCATTTATATTGCTCAGAATCAATTTTAAATGAGACCATATCATTCTACACATCAATTTACATAAGAATCAACATTAATCTTGATATGCATGAAAATACACTAAATGCGCAATTTTCGGGCTTTCAGTACACTCATTTAAATTGCTCAGAATCAATTTTAAATGAAACCATATGAGACCATATGATTCTACACATCAATTTACATAAGAATCAGCATTAATCTTGATATGCATGAAAATACACTAAATGCGCAGTTTTTGGACTTTCAGTACACTCATTTATATTGATCAGAATCAATTTTAAATGAGACCATATGATTCTACACATCAATTTACATAAGAATCAGCATTAATCTTGATATGCATGAAAATACACTAAATGCGCAATTTTCCGGATTTCAGCACACTCCTTTATATTGCTCAGAATCAATTTCAAATGAGACCATCTGATTCCACATATCAATTTACATAAGAATCAGCATTAATCTTGATATCCATGAAAATACACTAAATGCGCAATTTTCGTGCTTTCAGTACACTCATTTATATTGTTCTGAATCAATTTTATATGAGACCGTATGAATCTACACATCAATTTACATAAGAATCAGCATTAATCTTGATATGCATGAAAATACACTAAATGCGCAGTTTTTGGTGTTTCAGTACACTCATTTATATTGATCAGAATCAATTTTAAATCAGACCATATGATTCTACACATCAATTTACATAAGAATCAGCATTAATCTTGATATGCATGAAAATACACTAAATGCGCAATTTTCGGGCTTACAGTACACTCATTTATATTGATCAGAACCAATTTTAAATGAGACCATATGATTCTACACATCAATTTACAAAAGAATCAGCATTAATCTTGATATGCATGAAAATACACTAAATGCGCAATTTTCCGGCTTTCGGTACACTCATTTATATTGCTCAGAATCAATTTTAAATGGGACCATATGATTCTACACATCAATTTACATAAGAATCAGCATTAATCTTGATATGCATGAAAATACACTAAATGCGCAGTTTTTGGACTTTAAGTACACTCATTTATATTGATCAGAATCAATGTTAAATGAGAACATATGATTCTACACATCAATTTACATAAGAATCAGCATTAATCTTGAGATGCATGAAAATACAGTAATTCGCAATTTTCGGGCTTTCAGCACACTCATTTATATTGCTCAGAATCAATTTTAAATGAGACCATATGATTCTACACATCAATTTACATAAGAATCAGCATTAATCTTGATATGCATGAAAATACACTAAATGCGCAATTTTCGGGCTTTCAGTACACTCATTTATATTGCTCAGAATCAATTTTAATTGAAACCATATGAGACCATATGATGCTACACATCAATTTACATAAGAATCAGCATTAATCTTGATATGCATGAAAATACACTAAATGCGCAGTTTTTGGACTTTCAGTACACTCATTTATATTGATCAGAATCAATTTTAAATGAGACCATATGATTCTACACATCAATTTACATAAGAATCAGCATTAATCTTGATATGCATGAAAATACACTAAATGCGCAATTTTCCGGCTTTCAGCACACTCCTTTATATTGTTCTGAATCAATTTTATATGAGACCGTATGATTCTACACATCAATTTACATAAGAATCAGCATTAATCTTGATATACATGAAAATACACTAAATGCGCAATTTTCGGGCTTACAGTACACTCATTTATATTGATCAGAACCAATTTTAAATGAGACCATATGATTCTACACATCAATTTACAAAAGAATCAGCATTAATCTTGATATGCATGAAAATACACTAAATGCGCAATTTTCGGGCTTTCGGTACACTCATTTATATTGCTCAGAATCAATTTTAAATGGGACCATATGATTCTACACATCAATTTACATAAGAATCAGCATTAATCTTGATATGCATGAAAATACACTAAATGCGCAATTTTCGGGCTTTCAGTACACTCATTTATATTGCTCAGAATCAATTTTAAATGAAACCATATGATTTTACATACCAATTTACATAAGAATCAGCATTAATCTTGATATGCATGAAAATACACTAAATGCGCAATTTTCGGGCTTTCATTACACTCATTTATATTGCTCAGAATCAATTTCAAATGAAACCATATGATTCTACACATCAATTTACATAAGAATCAGCATTAAACTTGATATGCATGAAAATACACTAAATGCGCAATTTTCGGGCTTTCAGTACACTCATTTATATTGCTCAGAATCAATTTTAAATGTAACCATATGATTCTACACATCAATTTACATAAGAATCAGCATTAATCTTGATATGCATGAAAATACACTAAATGCGCAATATTCGGGCTTTCAGTACACTCATTTATATTGCTCAGAATCAATTTTAATTGAAACCATATGATTCTACACATCAATTTACATAAGAATCTGCATTAATCTTGATATGCACGAAAATACACTAAATGCGCAGTGTTTGGTCTTTCAGTACAGTCATTTATATTGCTCAGAATCAATTTTAATTGAAACCATATGATTCTACACATCAATTTACATAAGAATCAGCATTAATCTTGATATGCATGAAAATACACTAAATGCGCAATTTTCCGGCTTTCAGTACACTCATTTATATTGCTCAGAATCAAATTTAAATGAGACCATATGATTCTACACATCAATTTACATAAGAATCATCATTAATCTTGATATGCATGAAAATACACTAAATGCGCAATTTTCGGGCTTTCAGTACACTCATTTATATTGCTCAGAATCAATTTTAAATGAAACCATATGATTTTACATACCAATTTACATAAGAATCAGCATTAATCTTGATATGCATGAAAATACACTAAATGCGCAATTTTCGGGCTTTCAGTACACTCATTTATATTGCTCAGAATCAATTTTAAATGAGACTGTATGATTCTACACATCAATTTACATAAGAATCAGCATTAATCTTGATATGCATGAAAATACACTAAATACGCAGTTTTTGATATTTCAGTACAATCATTTATATTGCTCAGAATCAATTTTAAATGAGACCATATGATTATACACATCAATTTACATAAGAAGCAGCATTAATCTTGATATGCATGAAAATACACTAAATGCGCAATTTTCGGGCTTTCAGTACACTCATTTATATTGCTCAGAATCAATTTTAAATGAGACCATATGATTGTACATATCAATTTACATAAGAATCAGCATTAATCTTGATATGCATGAAAATACACTAAATGCGCAATTTTGGGGCTTTCAGTACACTCATTTATATTGCTCAGAATCAATTTTAAATGAAACCATTTGATTCTACATATCAATTTACATAAGAATCAGCATTAATCTTGATATGCATGAAAATACACTAAATGCGCAATTTTCGGGCTTTCAGTACACTCATTTATATTGCTCAGAATCAATTTTAAATGAGACCGTATGATTCTACACATCAATTTACATATGAATCAGCATTAATCTGGATATGCATGAAAATACACTAAATGCGCAGTGTTTGGTCTTACAGTACAGTCATTTATATTGCTCAGAATCAATTTTAATTGAAACCATATGATTCTACACATCAATTTACATAAGAATCAGCATTAATCTTGATATGCATGAAAATACACTAAATGCGCAATTTTCGGGCTTTCAGTACACTCATTTATATTGCTCGGAATCAATTTAAATGAGACCATATGATTCTACACATCAATTTACATAAGAATCAGCATTAATCTTGATATGCATGAAAATACACTAAATGCGCAATTTTCGGGCTTTCAGTACACTCATTTATATTACTCAGAATCAATTTTAAATGAGACCATATGATTCTACACATCAATTTACATAAGAATCAGCATTAATCTTGATATGCATGAAAATACACTAAATGCGCAATTTTCGGGCTTAGAATACACTCATTTATATTGATCAGAATTAATGTTAAATGAAACAATATGAGACCATATGATTCTACAAATCAATTTACATAAGAATCTGCATTAATCTTGATATGCATGATAATACACTAAATGCGCAATTTTCCGGCTTTCAGTACACTCATTTATATTGCTCAGAATCATATTTAAATGAGACCATATGATTCTACACATCAATTTACATAAGAATCAGCATTAATCTTGATATGCATGAAAATACACTAAATGCGCAATTTTCTCGCTTTCAGTACACTCATTTATATTGATCAGAATCAATTTTAAATGAGACCATATGATTCTACACATCAATTTACATAAGAATCAGCATTAATCTTGATATGCATGAAAATACACTAAATGCGCAATTTTCGGGCTTTCAGTACACTCATTTATATTGCTCAGAATCAATTTTAAATGAAACCATATGATTCTACATATCAATTTACATAAGAATCAGCATTAATCTTGATATGCATGAAAATACACTAAATGCGCAATTTTCGGGCTTTCAGTACACTCATTTATATTGCTCAGAATCAATTTTAAATGAGACTGTATGATTCTACACATCAATTTACATAAGAATCAGCATTAATCTTGATATGCATGAAAATACACTAAATACGCAGTTTTTGATATTTCAGTACAATCATTTATATTGCTCAGAATCAATTTTAAATGAGACCATATGATTCTACACATCAATTTACATAAGAAGCAGCATTAATCTTGATATGCATGAAAATACACTAAATGCGCAATTTTCGGGCTTTCAGTACACTCATTTATATTGCTCAGAATCAATTTTAAATGAGACCATATGATTGTACATATCAATTTACATAAGAATCAGCATTAATCTTGATATGCATGAAAATACACTAAATGCGCAATTTTGGGGCTTTCAGTACACTCATTTATATTGCTCAGAATCAATTTTAAATGAAACCATTTGATTCTACATATCAATTTACATAAGAATCAGCATTAATCTTGATATGCATGAAAATACACTAAATGCGCAATTTTCGGGCTTTCAGTACACTCATTTATATTGCTCAGAATCAATTTTAAATGAGACCGTATGATTCTACACATCAATTTACATATGAATCAGCATTAATCTGGATATGCATGAAAATACACTAAATGCGCAGTGTTTGGTCTTACAGTACAGTCATTTATATTGCTCAGAATCAATTTTAATTGAAACCATATGATTCTACACATCAATTTACATAAGAATCAGCATTAATCTTGATATGCATGAAAATACACTAAATGCGCAATTTTCGGGCTTTCAGTACACTCATTTATATTGCTCGGAATCAATTTAAATGAGACCATATGATTCTACACATCAATTTACATAAGAATCAGCATTAATCTTGATATGCATGAAAATACACTAAATGCGCAATTTTCGGGCTTTCAGTACACTCATTTATATTACTCAGAATCAATTTTAAATGAGACCATATGATTCTACACATCAATTTACATAAGAATCAGCATTAATCTTGATATGCATGAAAATACACTAAATGCGCAATTTTCGGGCTTAGAATACACTCATTTATATTGATCAGAATTAATGTTAAATGAAACAATATGAGACCATATGATTCTACAAATCAATTTACATAAGAATCTGCATTAATCTTGATATGCATGATAATACACTAAATGCGCAATTTTCCGGCTTTCAGTACACTCATTTATATTGCTCAGAATCATATTTAAATGAGACCATATGATTCTACACATCAATTTACATAAGAATCAGCATTAATCTTGATATGCATGAAAATACACTAAATGCGCAATTTTCTCGCTTTCAGTACACTCATTTATATTGATCAGAATCAATTTTAAATGAGACCATATGATTCTACACATCAATTTACATAAGAATCAGCATTAATCTTGATATGCATGAAAATACACTAAATGCGCAATTTTCGGGCTTTCAGTACACTCATTTATATTGCTCAGAATCAATTTTAAATGAAACCATATGATTCTACATATCAATTTACATAAGATTCAGCATTAATCTTGATATGCATGAAAATACACTAAATGCGCAATTTTCGGGCTTTCAGTACACTCATTTATATTGCTCAGAATCAATTTTAAATGAGACCGTATGATTCTACACATCAATTTACATATGAATCCTCATTAATCTGGATATGCATGAAAATACACTAAATGCGGAGTGTTTGGACTTTCAGTACAGTCATTTATATTGCTCAGAATCAATTTTAATTGAAACCATATGATTCTACACATCAATTTACATAAGAATCAGCATTAATCTTGATATGCATGAAAATACACTAAATGCGCAATTTTCGGGTTTTCAGTACACTCATTTATTTAGCTCGGAATCAATTTTAAATGAGACCATATGATTCTACACATCAATTTACAAAAGAAACAGCATTAATCTTGATATGCATGAAAATACACTAAATGCGCAAATTTCGGGCTTTCAGTACACTCATTTATATTACTCAGAATCAATTTTAAATGAGACCATATGATTCTACACATCAATTTACATAAGAATCAGCATTAATCTTGATATGCATGAAAATACACTAAATGCGCAATTTTCCGGCTTTCAGTACACTCATTTATATTGCTCAGAATGAATTTTAAATGAGACCATATGATTCTACACATCAATTTTCATAAGAATCAGTATTAATCTTGATATGCATGAAAATACACTAAATGCGCAATTTTCGGGCTTTCAGTACACTTATTTATATTGCTCAGAATCAACTTTAATTGAAACCATATGATTCTACACATCAATTTACATAAGAATCAGCATTAATCTTGATATGCATGAAAATACATTAATGCGCAATTTTCGGGCTTTCAGTACACTCATTTATATTGCTCAGAATCAATTTGAAATGAGACCATGTGATTCTACACATCAATTTACATAATAATCAGCATTATTCTTGATATGCATGAAAATACATTAATGCGCAATTTTCGGGCTTTCAGTACACTCATTTATATTGCTCAGAATCAATTTTAAATGAGACCATATGATTCTACACATCAATTTACATAAGAATCAGCATTAATCTTGATATGCATGAAAATACACTAAATGCGCAATTTTCGGGCTTTCAGTACACTCATTTATATTGCTCAGAATCAATTTTAAATGAAATCATATGATTCTACACATCAATTTACATAAGAAGCAGCATTAATCTTGATATGCATGAAAATACACTAAATGCGCAATTTTCGGGCTTTCAATACACTCATTTATATTGCTCAGATTCAAAATTGCGCATTTATTATATTTTCATGCATATCAAGATTAATGCTGATTCTTATGTAAATTGATGTGTAGAATCATATGGTCTCATTTAAAATTGATTCTGATCAATATAAATGAGTGTACTGAAAGACCAAAACTGCGCATTTAGTGTATTTTCATGCATATCAAGATTAATGCTGATTCTTATGTAAATTGATGTGTAGAATCATATGGTTACATTTAAAATTGATTCTGAGCAATATAAATGAGTGTAGTGAAAGCCCGAAAATTGCGCATTTAGTGTATTTTCATGCATATCAAGATTAATGCGGCTTCTTATGTAAATTGATGTGTAGAATCATATGATTTCATTTAAAATTGATTCTGAGCAATATAAATGAGTGTACTGAAAGCCCGAAAATTGCGCATTTAGTGTATTTTCATGCATATCCAGATTAATGCTGATTCTTATGTAAATTGATGTGTAGAATCATATGGTCTCATTTAAAATTGATTCTGAGCAATATAAATAAGTGTACTGAAAGCCCGAAAATTGCGCATTTAGTGTATTTTCATGCATATCAAGATTAATGCTGATTCTTATGTAAATTGATGTGTAGAATCACATGGTCTCATTTCAAATTGATTCTGAGCAATATAAATGAGTGTGCTGAAAGCCCGAAAATTGCGCATTTAGTGTATTTTCATGCATATCAAGATTAATGCTGATTCTTATATAAATTGATGTGTAGAATCATATGGTCTAATTTAAAATTGATTCTGATCAATATAAATGAGTGTACTGAAAGCCCGAAAATTGCGCATTTAGTGTATTTTCATGCATATCAAGATTAATGCTGATTCTTATGTAAATTGATGTGTAGAATCATACGGTCTCATTTAAAATTGATTCTGAGCAATATAAATGAGTGTACTGAAAGCCCGAAATTTGCGCATTTAGTGTATTTTCATGCATATCAAGATTAATGCTGATTCTTATGTAAATTGATGTGTAGAATCATATGGTCTCATTTAAAATTGATTCTGAGCAATAGAAATGACTGTACTGAAAGACCGAAAATTGCGCATTTAATGTATTTTCATGCATATCAAGATTAATTCTGATTCTTATGTAAATTGATGTGTAGAATCATATGGTCTCATTTAAAATTGATTCTAATCAATATAAATGAGTGTACTGAAAGACCCGAAACTGCGCATTTAGTGTATTTTCATGCATATCAAGATTAATGCTGATTCTTATGTAAATTGATGTGTAGAATCATACGGTCTCATTTAAAATTGATTCTGAGCAATATAAATGAGTGTACTTAAAGCCCAAAAATTGCGCATTGATGTATTTTCAGCATATCAAGATTAATACTGATTCTTATGTAAATTGATGTGTAGAATCATGCGGTCTCATTTAAAATTGATTCTGATCAATATAAATGAGTGTACTGTAAGCCCGAAAATTGAGCATTTAGTGTATTTTCATGCATATCAAGATTAATGCTGATTCTTATGTAAATTGATGTGTAGAATCATACGGTCTCATTTAAAATTCATTCTGAGCAATATAAATGAGTGTACTGAAAGCCCGAAAATTGCGCATTTAGTGTATTTTCATGCATATCAAGATTAATGCTAATTCTTATGTAAATTGATGTGTAGAATCATATGGTCTCATTTAAAATTGAATCTGATCAATATAAATGAGTGTACTGTAAGCCCGAAAATTGCGCATTTAGTGTATTTTCATGCATATCAAGATTAATGCTGATTCTTATGTAAATTGATGTGTAGAATCATATGGTCTCATTTAAAATTGATTCTGAGCCATATAAATGAGTGTACTGTAAGCCGGAAAATGGCGCATTTAGTGTATTTTCATGCATATCAAGATTAATGCTGATTCTTATGTAAATTGATGTGTAGAATCATACGGTCTCATTTAAAATTGATTCTGAGCAATATAAATGAGTGTACTGAAAGCCCGAAAATTGTGCATTTAGTGTATTTTCATGCATATCAAGATTAATGCTGATTCTTATGAAAATTGATGTGTAGAATCATATGGTTTCAATTAAAAGTGATTCTGAGCAATATAAATGAGTGTACTGTAAGCCCGAAAATTTCGCATTAATGTATTTTCATGCATATCAAGATTAATGCTGATTCTTATGTAAATTGATGTGTAGAATCATACGGTCTCATTTTAAATTGATTCTGAGCAATATAAATGAGTGTACTGTAAGCCGGAAATTGCGCATTTAGTGTATTTTCATGCATATCAAGATTAATGCTGATTCTTATGTAAATTGATGTGTAGAATCATGGTTTCATTTAAAATTGATTCTGAGCAATATAAATGACTGTACTGAAAGACCAAACACTGCGCATTTAGTGTATTTTCATGCATATCAAGATTAATGCTGCTTCTTATGTAAATTGATGTGTAGAATCATACGGTCTCATTTAAAATTGATTCTGAGCAATATAAATGAGTGTACTGAATGCCCGAAAATTGCGCATTTAGTGTATTTTCATGCATATCAAAATTAATGCTGATTCTTATGTAAATTGATGTGTAGAATCATACGGTCTCATTTAAAATTGATTCTGAGCAATATAAATGAGTGTACTGAAAGCCGAATATTGCGCATTTAGTGTATTTTCATGCATATCAAGATTAATGCTGATTCTTATGTAAATTGATGTGTAGAATCATATCGTTTCAATTGAAATTGATTCTGAGTAATATAAATGAGTGTACTGAAAGCCCGAAAATTGAGCATTTAGTGTATTTTCATGCATATCAAGATTAATGCTGATTCTTATGTAAATTGATGTGTAGAATCATATGGTTTCAATTAAAATTGATTCTGAGCAATATAAATGAGTGTACTGAAATCCCGAAAATTGCGCATTTAGTGTATTTTCATGCATATCAAGATTAATGCTGATTCTTATGTAAATTGATGTGTAGAATCATACGGTCTCATTTAAAATTGATTCTGAGCAATATAAATGAGAGTACTGAAAGCCCGAAAATTGCGCATTTAGTGTATTTTCATGCATAACAGGATTAATGCTGATTCTTATGTAAATTGATGTGTAGAATCATATGGTCTCATTTAAAATTGATTCAGAGCAATAGAAATGACTGTACTGAAAGACCGAAAATTGCGCATTTAGTGTATTTTCATGCATATCAAGATTAATTCTGATTCTTATGTAAATTGATGTGTAGAATCATATGGTCTCATTTAAAATTGATTCTAATCAATATAAATGAGTGTACTGAAAGACCAAAAACTGCGCATTTAGTGTATATTCATGCATATCAAGATTAATGCTGATTCTTATGTAAATTAATGTGTAGAAACATACGGTCTCATTTAAAATTGATTCTGAGCAATATAAATGAGTGTACTTAAATCCCGAAAATTGCGCATTTAGTGTATTTTCTTGCATATCAAGATTAATGCTGATTCTTATGTAAATTGGTGTGTAGAATCATATGGTTTAAATTAAAATTGATTCTGAACAATATAAATGAGTGTACTGAAAGCCCGAAAATTGCGCATTTAGTGTATTTTCATGAATATCAAGATTAATGCTGATTCTTATGTAAATTGATGTGTAGAATCATATGATCTCATTTAAAATTGATTCTAATCCTATATAAATGAGTGTACTGTAAGCCCGAAAATTGCGCATTTAGTGTATATTCATGCATATCAAGATTAATGCTGATTCTTTTGTAAATTGATGTGTAGAATCATATGATCTCATTTGAAATTGATTCTGATCAATATAAATGAGTGTACTGTAAGCCCGAAAATTGAGCATTTAGTGTATTTTCATGCATATCAAGATTAATGCTGATTCTTATGTAAATTGATGTGTAGAATCATACGGTCTCATTTAAAATTGATTCTGAGCAATATAAATGAGTGTACTGAAAGCTGGAATATTGCGCATTAAGTGTATTTTCATGCATATCAAGATTAATGCTGATTCTTATGTAAATTGATGTGAAGAATCATATGGTTTCATTTAAAATTGATTCTGAGCAATATAAATGAATGTACCGAAAGCCCGAAAATTGCGCATTTAATGTATTTTCATGCATATCAAGATTAATGATGATTCTTATGTAAATTGATGTGTAGAATCATATAATTTCAATTTACATAAGAATCAGCATTAATCTTGATATTCATGAAAATAAACTAAATGCTCAATTTTCGGGCTTACAGTACACTCATTTATATTGATCAGAATCAATTTCATATGAGATCATATGATTCTACACATCAATTTACATAAGAATCAGCATTAATCTTGATATGCATGAAAATACACTTAATGCGCAATATTCCAGCTTTCAGTACACTCATTTATATTGCTCAGTATCAATTTTAAATGAGACCGTATTTTTCTACACATCAATTTACATAAGAATCAGCATTAATCTTGATATGCATGAAAATACACTAAATGCGCAGTTTTTGGTCTTTCAGTACACTCATTTATATTGATCAGAATCAATATTAAATGATACCATATGATTCTACACATCAATTTACATAAGAATCAGCATTAATCTTGATATGCATGAAAATACACTAAATGCGCCATTTTCCGGCTTAAAGTACACTCATTTATATGGCTCAGAATCAATTTTAAATGAGACCATATGATTCTACACATCAATTTACATAAGAATCAGCATTAATCTTGAAATTCATGAAAATACACTAAATGCGCAATTTTCAGTCATTCAGTACAGTCATTTCTATTGCTCAGAATCAATTTTAAATGAGACCATATGATTCTACACATCAATTTACATAAGAATCAGCATTAATCTTGATATGCATGAAAATACACTAAATGCGCAATTTTCGGGCTTTCAGTACACTCATTTATATTGCTCAGAATCAATTTCAATTGAAACCATATGATTCTACACATCAATTTACATAAGAATCAGCATTAATCTTGATATGCATGAAAATACTCTAAATGCGCAATTTTCCGGTTTTCAGTACACTCATTTATATTGCTCACAATCAATTTTAAATGAGACCAAATGATTCTACACATCAATTTACATAAGAATCAGCATTAATCTTGATATGCATGAAAATACACTAAATGCGCAATTTTCGGGCTTACAGTACACTCATTTATATTGCTCAGAATCAATTTTAAGTGAAACCATATGTTTCTACACACCAATTTACATAAGAATCAGCATTAATCTTGATATGCAAGAAAATACACTAAATGCGCAATTTTCGGGCTTTCAGTACACTCATTTATATTGCTCAGAATCAATTTTAAATGAGACCGTATGATTCTACACATCAATTTACATAAGAATCAGCATTAATCTTGATATGCATGAAAATACACTAAATGCGCAATTTTCGGGCTTTAAGTACACTCATTTATATTGCTCAGAATCAATTTTAAATGAGACCGTATGTTTCTACACATTAATTTACATAAGAATCAGCATTAATCTTGATATGCATGAAAATACACTAAATGCGCAATTTTCGGGCTTCCAGTACACTCATTTATATTGCTCAGAATCAATTTTAATTGAAACCATATGATTCTACACATCAATTTACATAAGAATCAGCATTAATCTTGATATGCATGAAAATACACTAAATGCGCAATTTTCGGGCTTTCAGTACACTCATTTATATTGCTCAGAATCAATTTTAAATGAGACCGTATGATACTACACGTCAATTTACATAAGAATCAGCATTAATCTTGATATGCATGAAAATACACTAAATGCTCAATTTTCGGGCTTACAGTACACTCATTTATTTTGATCAGAATCAATTTCAAATGAGATCACAGGATTCTACACATCAATTTACATAAGAATCAGCATTAATCTTGATATGCATGAAAATACACTTAATGCGAAATATTCCATCTTTCAGTACACTCATTTATATTGCTCAGAATCAATTTTAAATGTGGCCGTATGATTCTACACATCAATTTACATAAGAATCAGCATTAATCTTGATATGCATGAAAATACACTAAATGCGCAATTTTCGGGCTTTAAGTACACTCATTTATATTGCTCAGTATCAATTTTAAATGAGACCGTATGTTTCTTCACATCAATTTACATAAGAATCAGCATTAATCTTGATATGCATGAAAATACACTAAATGCGCAGTTTTTGGTCTTTCAGTACACTCATTTATATTGATCAGAATCAATTTTAAATGATACCATATGATTCTACACATCAATTTACATAAGAATCAGCATTAATCTTGATATGCATGAAAATACACTAAATGCGCAATTTTCAGTCATTCAGTACAGTCATTTCTGTTGCTCAGAATCAATTTTAAATGAGACCATATGATTCTACACATCAATTTACATAAGAATCAGCATTAATCTTGATATGCATGAAAATACACTAAATGCGCAATTTTCGGGCTTTCAGTACACTCATTTATATTGCTCAGAATAAATTTCAATTGAAACCATATGATTCTACACATCAATTTACATAAGAATCAGCATTAATCTTGATATGCACGAAAATACACTAAATGCGCAATATTCGGGCTTTCAGTACACTCATTTATATTGCTCAGAATCAATTTTAAATGAGACCGTATGATTCTACACATCAATTTACGTAAGAATCAGTATTACTCTTGATATGCATGAAAATACACTAAATGCGCAGTGTTTGGTCTTTCAGTACACTCATTTATATTGCTCAGAATCAATTTTAAATGAGACCATATGATTCTACACATCAATTTACATAAGAATCAGCATTAATCTTGATATGCATGAAAATACACTAAATGCGCAATTTTCGGGCTTAAAGTACACTCATTTATATTGCTCAGAATCAATTTTAAATGAGACCGTATGATTCTACACATCAATTTACATAAGAATCAGCATTAATCTTGATATGCATGAAAATACACTAAATGCGCAATTTTCGGGCTTTAAGTACACTCATTTATATTGCTCAGAATCAATTTTAAATGAGACCGTATGTTTCTACACATTAATTTACATAAGAATCAGCATTAATCTTGATATGCATGAAAATACACTAAATGCGCAATTTTCGGGCTTCCAGTACACTCATTTATATGGCTCAGAATCAATTTTAATTGAAACCATATGATTCTACACATCAATTTACATAAGAATCAGCATTAATCTTGATATGCATGAAAATACACTAAATGCGCAATTTTCGGGCTTTCAGTACACTCATTTATATTGCTTAGAATCAATTTTAAATGAGACCGTATGATACTACACGTCAATTTACATAAGAATCAGCATTAATCTTGATATGCATGAAAATACACTAAATGCGCAATTTTCGGGCTTTAAGTACACTCATTTATATTGCTCAGAATCAATTTTAAATGAGACCGTATGATTCTACACATTAATTTACATAAGAATCAGCATTAATCTAGATATGCATGAAAATACACTAAATGCGCAATTTTCGGGCTTCCAGTACACTCATTTATATTGCTCAGAATCAATTTTAATTGAAACCATATGATTCTACACATCAATTTACATAAGAATCAGCATTAATCTTGATATGCATGAAAATACACTAAATGCGCAATTTTCGGGCTTTCAGTACACTCATTTATATTGTTCAGAATCAATTTTAAATGAGACCGTATGATACTACACGTCAATTTACATAAGAATCAGCATTAATCTTGATATGCATGAAAATACACTAAATGCGCAATTTTCGGGCTTTCAGTACACTAATTTATATTGCTCAGAATCAATTTTAAATGAGACCGTATGATTCTACACATCAATTTACATAAGAAGCAGCATTAATCTTGATATGCATGAAAATACACTAAATGCGCAGTGTTTGGTCTTTCAGTACAGTCATTTATATTGCTCAGAATCAATTTTAAATGAAACCATGATTCTACACATCAATTTACATCAGAATCAGCATTAATCTTGATATGCATGAAAATACACTAAATGCGCAATTTCCGGCTTACAGTACACGCATTTATATTGCTCAGAATCAATTTTAAATGAGACCGTACGATTCTACACATCAATTTACATAAGAATCAGCATTAATCTTGATATGCATGAATATACACTAAATGCGCAATTTTCCGGCTTATAGTACACTCATTTATATGGCTCAGAATCAATTTTAAATGAGACCATATGATTCTACACATCAATTTACATAAGAATCAGCATTAATCTTGATATGCAAGAAAATACACTAAATGCGCAATTTTCGGGCTTTCAGTACACTCATTTATATTGCTCAGAATCAATTTTAAATGAGACCGTATGATTCTACACATCAATTTACATAAGAATCAGCATTAATCTTGATATGCATGAAAATACACTAAATGCGCAATTTTCGGGCTTTAAGTACACTCATTTATATTGCTCAGAATCAATTTTAAATGAGACCGTATGTTTCTACACATTAATTTACATAAGAATCAGCATTAATCTTGATATGCATGAAAATACACTAAATGCGCAATTTTCGGGCTTCCAGTACACTCATTTATGTTGCTCAGAATCAATTTTAATTGAAACCATATGATTCTACACATCAATTTACATAAGAATCAGCATTAATCTTGATATGCATGAAAATACACTAAATGCGCAATTTTCGGGCTTTCAGTACACTCATTTATATTGCTCAGAATCAATTTTAAATGAGACCGTATGATACTACACGTCAATTTACATAAGAAACAGCATTAATCTTGATATGCATGAAAATACACTAAATGCTCAATTTTCTGGGTTACAGTACACTCATTTATATTGATCAGAATCAATTTCAAATGAGATCATAGGATTCTACACATCAATTTACATAAGAATCAGCATTAATCTTGATATGCATGAAAATATACTTAATGCGCAATATTCCACCTTTCAGTACACTCATTTATATTGCTCAGAATCAATGTTAAATGAGACCGTATGATTCTACACATCAATTTACATAAGAATCAGCATTAATCTTGATATGCATGAAAATACACTAAATGAGCAAATTTTCGGGCTTTAAGTACACTCATTTATATTGCTCAGTATCAATTTTAAATGAGACCGTATGTTTCTTCACATCAATTTACATAAGAATCAGCATTAATCTTGATATGCATGAAAATACACTAAATGCGCAATTTTTGGTCTTTCAGTACACTCATTTATATGGCTCAGAATCAATTTTAATTGAAACCATATGATTCTACACATCAATTTACATAAGAATCAGCATTAATCTTGAAATGCCTGAAAATACATTAAATGCGCAATTTTCGGGCTTTCAGTACACTCATTTATATTGCTCAGAATGAATTTTAAATGAGACCGTATGATTCTACATATCAATTTACATAAGAATCAGCATTAATCTTGATATGCATGAAAATACACTAAATGCTCAATTGTTCGGGCTTACAGTACACTCATTTATATTGATCAGAATCAATTTTAAATGAGATCATATAATTCTACACATAAATTTACATAAGAATCAGCATTAATCTTGATATGCATGAAAATACACTTAATGCACAACATTCCAGCTTTCAGTACACTCATTGATATTGCTCCGAATCAATTTTAAATGAGACCGTATGATTCTACACATCAATTTACATAAGAATCAGTATTAATCTTGATATGCATGAAAATACATTAATGCGCAATATTTGGGCTTTAAGTACACTCATTTATATTGCTCAGAATCAATTTTAAATGAGACCGTATGTTTCTACACATCAATTTACATAAGAACCAGCATTAATCTTGATATGCATGAAAATACACTAAATGCGCAGTTTTTGGTCTTTCAGAACACTCATTTATATTGATCAGAATCAATTTTAAACGATACCATATGATTCTACACATCAATTTACATAAGAATCAGCATTAATCTTGATATGCATGAAAATACACTAAATGCGCAATTTTCAGGCTTTCAGCACACTCATTTATATTGCTCAGAATCAATTTTAAATGAGACCATATGATTCTACACATCAATTCACATAAGAATCAGAATTAATCTTGATATGCATGAAAATACACTAAATGCGCAATTTTCGGTCATTCAGTACAGTCATTTCTATTGCTCAGAATCAATTTTAAGTGAGACCATATGATTCTACACATCAATTTACATGAGAATCAGCATTAATCTTGATATGCATGAAAATACACTAAATGCGCAATTTTCGGGCTTTCAGTACACTCATTTATATTGCTCAGAATCAATTTCAATTGAAACCATATGATTCTACACATCAATTTACATAAGAATCAGCATTAATCTTGATATGCATGAAAATACACTAAATGCGCAAGTTTCGGGCTTTCAGTACACTCATTTATATTGCTCAGAATCAATTTTAAATGAGACCGTATGATTCTACACATCAATTTACATAAGAAGCAGCATTAATCTTGATATGCATGAAAATACACTAAATGCGCAGTGTTTGGTCTTTCAGTACAGTCATTTATATTGCTCAGAATCAATTTTAAATGAGACCGTATGATTCTACACATCAATTTACATAAGAAGCAGCATTAATCTTGATATGCATGAAAATACACTAAATGCGCAGTGTTTGGTCTTTCAGTACACTCATTTATATTGCTCAGAATGAATTTTAAATGAGACCGTATGATTCTACACATCAATTTACATAAGAATCATCATTAATCTTGATATGCATGAAAATACACTAAATGCGCACGTTTCGGGCTTTCAGCACACTCATTTATATTTCTCAGAATCAATTTTAAATGAAACCATGATTCTACACATCAATTTACATAAGAATCAGCATTAATCTTGATATGCATGAAAATACACTAAATGCGCAATTTCCGGCTTACAGTACACTCATTTATATTGCTCAGAATCAATTTTAAATGAGACCGTACGATTCTACACATCAATTTACATAAGAATCAGCATTAATCTTGATATGCATGAAAATACACTAAATGCGCAATTTTCCGGCTTACAGTACACACATTTATATGGCTCAGAATCAATTTTAATTGAAACCATATGATTCTACACATCAATTTACATAAGAATCAGCATTAATCTTGATATGCATGAAAATACATTAAATGCGCAATTTTCGGGCTTTCAGTACACTCATTTATATTGCTCAGAATGAATTTTAAATGAGACCGTATGATTCTACACATCAATTTACATAAGAATCAGCATTAATCTTGATATGCATGAAAATACACTAAATGCTCAATTGTTCGGGCTTACAGTACACTCATTTATATTGATCAGAATCAATTTTAAATGAGATCATATAATTCTACACATAAATTTACATAAGAATCAGCATTAATCTTGATATGCATGAAAATACACTTAATGCACAACATTCCAGCTTTCAGTACACTCATTGATATTGCTCCGAATCAATTTTAAATGAGACCGTATGATTCTACACATCAATTTACATAAGAATCAGTATTAATCTTGATATGCATGAAAATACATTAATGCGCAATATTTGGGCTTTAAGTACACTCATTTATATTGCTCAGAATCAATTTTAAATGAGACCGTATGTTTCTACACATCAATTTACATAAGAACCAGCATTAATCTTGATATGCATGAAAATACACTAAATGCGCAGTTTTTGGTCTTTCAGAACACTCATTTATATTGATCAGAATCAATTTTAAACGATACCATATGATTCTACACATCAATTTACATAAGAATCAGCATTAATCTTGATATGCATGAAAATACACTAAATGCGCAATTTTCAGGCTTTCAGCACACTCATTTATATTGCTCAGAATCAATTTTAAATGAGACCATATGATTCTACACATCAATTCACATAAGAATCAGAATTAATCTTGATATGCATGAAAATACACTAAATGCGCAATTTTCGGACTTTTAGTACACTCATTTATATTGCTCAGAATGAATTTTAAATGAAACCATATGATTCTACACATCAATTTACATAAGAATCAGCATTAATCTTGATATGCATGAAAATACACTAAATGCGCAATTTTCGGGCTTTCTGTACACTCATTTATATTGCTCAGAATCAATTTTAAATGAAACCATATGATTCTACACATCAATTTACATAAGAATCAGCATTAATCTTGATATGCATGAAAATACAATAATGCGCAATTTTCGGGCTTTCAGTACACTCATTTATATTGCTCAGAATCAATTTTAAATGAGACCGTATGATTCTACACATCAATTTACATAAGAATCAGCATTAATCTTGATATGCTGAAAATACACTAAATGCGAAGTTTTTGTTATTTCAGTACACTCATTTATATTGATCAGAATCAATTTTAAATGAGACCATATGATTCTACACATCAATTTACATAAGAATCAGCATTAATCTTGATATGCATGAAAATACACTAAATGCGCAATATTCGGGCTTTCAGTACACTCATTTATATTGCTCAGAATCAATTTTAAATGAGACCATATGATTCTACACATCAATTTACATAAGAATCAGCATTAATCTTGATATGCATGAAAATACACTAAATGCGCAATTTTCGGGCTTTCAGTACACTCATTTATATTGCTCAGAATAAATTTTAAATGACACCATATGATTCTACATATCAATTTACATAAGAATCAGCATTAATCTTGATATGCATGAAAATACACTAAATGCGCAATTTTCGGGCTTTCAGTACACTCATTTATATTGCTCAGAGTCAATTTTAAATGAGACCGTATGATTCTACACATCAATTTACATGAGAATCAGCATTAATCTTGATATGCATGAAAATACACTAAATGCGCAAATTTCGGGCTTTCAGTACACTCATTTATATTGATCAGAATCAATTTTAAATGTAACCATATGATTCTACACATCAATTTACATAAGAATCAGCATTAATCTTGATATGCATGAAAATACACTAGATGCGCAATTTTCGGGCTTTCAGTACACTCATTTATATTGCTCAGAATCAATTTTAAATGAAACCATATGATTCTACACATCAATTTACATAAGAATCAGCATTAATCTTGATATGCATGAAAATAAACTAAATGCGCAATTTTCGGGCTTTCAGTACACTCATTTATATTGCTCAGAATCCATTTTAAATGAAACCATATGAGACCATATGATTCTACACATCAATTTACATAAGAATCAGCATTAATCTTGATATGCATGAAAATACACTAAATGCGCAATTTTCGGGCTTTCAGTACACTCATTTATATTGCTCAGAATCAATTTTAATTGAAACCATATGATTCTACACATCAATTTACATAAGAATCAGCATTAATCTTGATATGCACGAAAATACACTAGATGCGCAGTGTTTGGTCTTTCAGTACAGTCATTTATATTGCTCAGAAACAATTTTAATTGAAACCATATGATTCTACACATCAATTTACATAAGAATCAGCATTAATCTTGATATGCATGAAAATACACTAAATGCGCAATTTTCGGGCTTTCAGTACACTCATTTATATTGCTCAGAGTCAATTTTAAATGAAACCATATGATTCTACATACCAATTTACATGAGAATCAGCATTAATCTTGATATGCATGAAAATACACTAAATGCGCAATTTTCGGGCTTTCAGTACACTCATTTATATTGCTCAGAATCAATTTTAAATGAGACCGTATGATTCTACACATCAATTTACATAAGAATCAGCATTAATCTTGATATGCATGAAAATACACTAAATGCGCAATTTTCGGGCTTAGAATACACTCATTTATATTGTTCAGAATTAATTTTAAATGAAACAATATGAGACCATATGATTCTACACATCAATTTACATAAGAATCAGCATTAATCTTGATATGCATGAAAATACACTAAATGCGCAATTTTCCGGCTTTCGGTACACTCATTTATATTGCTCAGAATCAATTTTAAATGAGACCATATGATTCTACACATCAATTTACATAAGAATCAGCATTAATCTTGATATGCATGAAAATACAATAAATGCGCAAGAATCATATGGTCTCATTTAAAATTGATTCTGAGTAATATAAATGAGTGTACTGAAAGCCCGAAAATTGCGCATTTAGTGTATTTTCATGCATATCAAGATTAATTCTGATTCTTATGTAAATTGATGTGTAGAATCATATGGTTTCAATTAAAATTGATTCTGAGCAATATAAATGACTGTACTGAAATTCCAAACACTGCGCATTTAGTGTATTTTCATGCATATCCAGATTAATGCTGATTCAAATGTAAATTGATGTGTAGAATCATACGGTCTCATTTAAAATTGATTCTGAGCAATATAAATGAGTGTACTGAAAGCCCGAAAATTGCGCATTTAGTGTATTTTCATGCATATCATGATTAATGCTGATTCTTATGTAAATTGATATGTAGAATCATATGGTTTCATTTAAAATTGATTCTGAGCAATATAAATGAGTGTACTGAAAGCCCCAAAATTGCGCATTTAGTGTATTTTCATGCATATCAAGATTAATGCTGATTCTTATGTAAATTGATGTGTAGAATCATATGGTCTCATTTAAAATTGCTTCTGAGCAATATAAATGAGTGTACTGAAAGCCCGAAAATTGCGCATTTAGTGTATTTTCATGCATATCAAGATTAATGCTGATTCTTATGTAAATTGATGTGTAGAATCATATGGTCTCATTTAAAATTGATTCTGATCAATATAAATGAGTGTACTGAAATATCAAAACTGCGTATTTAGTGTATTTTCATGCATATCAAGATTAATGCTGATTCTTATGTAAATTGATGTGTAGAATCATACGGTCTCATTTAAAATTGATTCTGAGCAATATAAATGAGTGTACTGAAAGCCCGAAAATTGCGCATTTAGTGTATTTTCATGCATATCAAGATTAATGCTGATTCTTATGTAAATTGATGTGTAGAATCATATGGTTTCATTTAAAATTGATTCTGAGCAATATAAATGAGTGTACTGAAAGCCCGAAAATTGCGCATTTAGTGTATTTTCATGCATATCAAGATTAATGCTGACTTATGTAAATTGGTATGTAGAATCATATGGTTTCATTTAAAATTGATTCTGAGCAATATAAATGAGTGTACTGAAAGCCCGAAAATGGCGCATTTAGTGTATTTTCATGCATATCAAGATTAATGCTGATTCTTATGTAAATTGATGTGTAGAATGATATGGTTTCAATTAAAATTGATTCTGAACAATATAAATGACTGTACTGAAAGTCCAAACACTGCGCATTTAGTGTATTTTCGTGCATATCAAGATTAATGCTGATTCTTATGTAAATTGATGTGTAGAATCATATGGTTTCAATTAAAATTGATTCTGAGCAATATAAATGAGTGTACTGAAAGCCCGAAAATTGCGCATTTAGTGTATTTTCATGCATATCAAGATTAATGCTGATTCTTATGTAAATTGATGTGTAGAATCATATGGTTTCATTTAAAATTGATTCTGAGCGATATAAATGAGGGTACTGAAAGCCCGAAAATTGCGCATTTAGTGTATTTTCATGCATATCAAGATTAATGCTGATTCTTATGTAAATTGATGTGTAGAATCATATGGTTTCATTTAAAATTGATTCTGAGCAATATAAATGAGTGTACTGAAAGCCCGAAAATTGCGCATTTAGTGTATTTTCATGCATATCAAGATTAATGCTGACTTATGTAAATTGGTATGTAGAATCATATGGTTTCATTTAAAATTGATTCTGAGCAATATAAATGAGTGTACTGAAAGCCCGAAATTTGCGCATTTAGTGTATTTTCATGCATATCAAGATTAATGTTAATTCTTATGTAAATTGATGTGTAGAATCATACGGTCTCATTTAAAATTGAGTCTGAGCAATATAAATGAGTGTACTGAAAGACCAAACACTGCGCATTTAGTGTATTTTCGTGCATATCAAGATTAATGCTGATTCTTATGTAAATTGATGTGTAGAATCATATGGTTTCAATTAAAATTGATTCTGAGCAATATAAATGAGTGTACTGAAAGCCGGAAAATTGCGCATTTAGTGTATTTTCATGCATATGAAGATTAATGCTGATTCTTATGTAAATTGATGTGTAGAATCATATGGTCTCATTTAAAATTGATTCTGATCAATATAAATGAGTGTACTGAAAGTCCAAAAACTGCGCATTTAGTGTATTTTCATGCATATCAAGATTAATGCTGATTCTTATGTAAATTGATGTGTAGAATCATTTGGTCTCATATGGTTTCATTTAAAATTGATTCTGAGCAATATAAATGAGTGTACTGAAAGCCCGAAAATTGCGCATTTAGTGTATTTTCATGCATATCAAGATTAATGTTGATTCTTATGTAAATTGATGTGTAGAATCATATGGTCTCATTTAAAATTGATTCTGAGCAATATAAATGAGTGTGCTGAAAGCCCGAAAATTGCGAATTACTGTATTTTCATGCATATCAAGATTAATGCTGATTCTTATGTAAATTGTTGTGTAGAATCATATGTTCTCATTTAACATTGATTCTGATCAATATAAATGAGTGTACTGAAAGTCCAAAAACTGCGCATTTAGTGTATTTTCATGCATATCAAGATTAATGCTGATTCTTATGTAAATTGATGTGTAGAATCATATGGTTACATTTAAAATTGATTCTGAGCAATACAAATGAGTGTACTTAAAGCCCGAAAATTGCGCATTTAGTGTATTTTCATGCATATCAATATTAATGCTGATTCTTATGTAAATTGATGTGTAGAATCATATGGTTTCATTTAAAATTGATTCTGAGCAATATAAATGAGTGTACTGAAAGCCAGAAAATTGCGCATTTAGTGTATTTTCATGCATATCAAGATTAATGCTGATTCTTATGTAAATTGATGTGTAGAATCATATGGTTACATTTAAAATTGATTCTGAGCAATATAAATGAGTGTACTGAAAGCCCGAAATTTGCGCATTTAGTGTGTTTTCATGCATATCAAGATTAATGCTGATTCTTATGTAAATTGATGTGTAGAATCATATGGTCTCATTTAAAATTGATTCTGAGCAATATAAATGAGTGTACTGAAAGCCGGAAAATTGCGCATTTAGTGTATTTTCATGCATATCAAGATTAATGCTGATTCTTATGTAAATTGATTTGTAGAATCATATGGTCTCATTTAAAATTGTTTCTGATCAATATAAATGAGTGTACTGTAAGCCCGAAAATTGCGTATTTAGTGTATTTTCATGCATATCAAGATTAATGCTGATTCTTATGTAAATTGATGTGTAGAATCATATGGTCTCATTTAAAATTGATTCCGAGCAATATAAATGAGTGTACTGAAAGCCCGAAAATTGCGCATTTAGTGTATTTTCATGCATATCAAGATTAATGCTGATTCTTATGTAAATTGATGTGTAGAATCATATGGTTTCAATTAAAATTGATTCTGAGAATAATAAATGAATGTACTGAAAGACCAAACACTGCGCATTTAGTGTATTTTCATGCATATCCAGATTAATGCTGATTCATATGTAAATTGATGTGTAGAATCATACGGTCTCATTTAAAATTGACTCTGAGCAATATAAATGAGTGTACTGAAAAGCCCGAAATTTGCGCATTTAGTGTATTTTCATGCATATCAAGATTAATGCTGATTCTTATGTAAATTGATATGTAGAATCATATGGTTTCATTTAAAATTTATTCTGAGCAAAATAAATGAGTGTACTGAAAGCCCGACAATTGCGCATTTAGTGTATTTTCATGCATATCAAGATTAATGCTGAATCTTATGTAAATTGATGTGTAGAATCATATGGTCTCATTTAAAATTGATTCTGAGCAATATAAATGAGTGTTCTGAAAGCCCGAAAATTGCGCATTTAGTGTATTTTCATGCATATCAAGATTATTGCTGATTCTTATGTAAATTGATGTGTAGAATCATATGGTCTCATTTAAAATTGATTCTGATCAATATAAATGAGTGTACTGAAATATCAAAAACTGCGCATTTAGTGTATTTTAATGCATATCAAGATTAATGCTGATTCTTATGTAAATTGATGTGTAGAATCATACGGTCTCATTTAAAATTGATTCTGAGCAATATAAATGAGTGTACAGAAATCCCGAAAATTGCGCATTTAGTGTATTTTCATGCATATCAAGATTAATGCTGATTCTTATGTAAATTGATGTGTAGAATCATATGGTTTCATTTAAAATTGATTCTGAGCAATATAAATGAGTGTACTAAAAGACCGAAAATTGCGCATTTAGTGTATTTTCATGCATATCAAGATTAATGCTGATTCTTATGTAAATTGATGTGTAGAATCATATGGTCTCATTTAAAATTGATTCTGAGCAATATAAATGAGTGTGCTGAAAGCCCGAAAATTGCGCATTTAGTGTATTTTCATGCATATCAAGATTAATGCTGATTCTTATGTAAATTGATGTGTAGAATCATATGGTATCGTTTTAAATTGATTCTGATCAATATAAATGAGTGTTCTGAAAGACCAAAAACTGCGCATTTAGTGTATTTTCATGCATATCAAGATTAATGCTGATTCCTATGTAAATTGATGTGTAGAAACATACGGTCTCATTTAAAATTGATTCTGATCAATATAAATGAGTGTACTTAAAGCCCAAAAATTGCGCATTAATGTATTTTCATGCATATCAAGATTAATACTGATTCTTATGTAAATTGATGTGTAGAATCATACGGTCTCATTTAAAATATATTCTGAGCAATATAAATGAGTGTACTGAAAGCCCGAAAATTGCGCATTTAGTGTATTTTCATGCATATCAAGATTAATGCTGATTCTTATGTAAATTGATGTGTAGAATCATATGGTCTCATTTAAAATTGATTCTGAGCAATATAAATGAGTGTACTGAAAGCACGAAAATTGCGCATTTAGTGTATTTTCATGCATATCAAGATTAATGCTGATTCTTATGTAAAATGATGTGTAGAATCATATGGTCTCATTTAAAATTGATTCTGATCAATATAAATGAGTGTACTGAAATATCAAAAACTGCGCATTTAGTGTATTTTAATGCATATCAAGATTAATGCTGATTCTTATGTAAATTGATGTGTAGAATCATACGGTCTCATTTAAAATTGATTCTGAGCAATATAAATGAGTGTACTGAAAGCCCGAAAATTGCGCATTTAGTGTATTTTCATGCATATCAAGATTAATGTTGATTCTTATGTAAATTGATGTGCAGAATCATATGGTTTCATTTAAAATTGATTCTGAGCAATATAAATGAGTGTACAGAAAGCCCGAAAATTGCGCATTTAGTGTATTTTCATGCATATCAAGATTAATGCTGATTCTTATGTAAATTGATGTGTAGAATGATATGGTTTCAATTAAAATTGATTCTGAACAATATAAATGACTGTACTGAAAGTCCAAACACTGCGCATTTAGTGTATTTTCGTGCATATCAAGATTAATGCTGATTCTTATGTAAATTGATGTGTAGAATCATATGGTTTCAATTAAAATTGATTCTGAGCAATATAAATGAGTGTACTGAAAGCCCGAAAATTGCGCATTTAGTGTATTTTCATGCATATCAAGATTAATGCTGATTCTTATGTAAATTGATGTGTAGAATCATATGGTTTCATTTAAAATTGATTCTGAGCGATATAAATGAGGGTACTGAAAGCCCGAAAATTGCGCATTTAGTGTATTTTCATGCATATCAAGATTAATGCTGATTCTTATGTAAATTGATGTGTAGAATCATATGGTTTCATTTAAAATTGATTCTGAGCAATATAAATGAGTGTACTGAAAGCCCGAAAATTGCGCATTTAGTGTATTTTCATGCATATCAAGATTAATGCTGACTTATGTAAATTGGTATGTAGAATCATATGGTTTCATTTAAAATTGATTCTGAGCAATATAAATGAGTGTACTGAAAGCCCGAAATTTGCGCATTTAGTGTATTTTCATGCATATCAAGATTAATGTTAATTCTTATGTAAATTGATGTGTAGAATCATACGGTCTCATTTAAAATTGAGTCTGAGCAATATAAATGAGTGTACTGAAAGACCAAACACTGCGCATTTAGTGTATTTTCGTGCATATCAAGATTAATGCTGATTCTTATGTAAATTGATGTGTAGAATCATATGGTTTCAATTAAAATTGATTCTGAGCAATATAAATGAGTGTACTGAAAGCCGGAAAATTGCGCATTTAGTGTATTTTCATGCATATGAAGATTAATGCTGATTCTTATGTAAATTGATGTGTAGAATCATATGGTCTCATTTAAAATTGATTCTGATCAATATAAATGAGTGTACTGAAAGTCCAAAAACTGCGCATTTAGTGTATTTTCATGCATATCAAGATTAATGCTGATTCTTATGTAAATTGATGTGTAGAATCATTTGGTCTCATATGGTTTCATTTAAAATTGATTCTGAGCAATATAAATGAGTGTACTGAAAGCCCGAAAATTGCGCATTTAGTGTATTTTCATGCATATCAAGATTAATGTTGATTCTTATGTAAATTGATGTGTAGAATCATATGGTCTCATTTAAAATTGATTCTGAGCAATATAAATGAGTGTGCTGAAAGCCCGAAAATTGCGAATTACTGTATTTTCATGCATATCAAGATTAATGCTGATTCTTATGTAAATTGTTGTGTAGAATCATATGTTCTCATTTAACATTGATTCTGATCAATATAAATGAGTGTACTGAAAGTCCAAAAACTGCGCATTTAGTGTATTTTCAGGCATATCAAGATTAATGCTGATTCTTATGTAAATTGATGTGTAGAATCATATGGTTACATTTAAAATTGATTCTGAGCAATACAAATGAGTGTACTTAAAGCCCGAAAATTGCGCATTTAGTGTATTTTCATGCATATCAATATTAATGCTGATTCTTATGTAAATTGATGTGTAGAATCATATGGTTTCATTTAAAATTGATTCTGAGCAATATAAATGAGTGTACTGAAAGCCAGAAAATTGCGCATTTAGTGTATTTTCATGCATATCAAGATTAATGCTGATTCTTATGTAAATTGATGTGTAGAATCATATGGTTACATTTAAAATTGATTCTGAGCAATATAAATGAGTGTACTGAAAGCCCGAAATTTGCGCATTTAGTGTGTTTTCATGCATATCAAGATTAATGCTGATTCTTATGTAAATTGATGTGTAGAATCATATGGTCTCATTTAAAATTGATTCTGAGCAATATAAATGAGTGTACTGAAAGCCGGAAAATTGCGCATTTAGTGTATTTTCATGCATATCAAGATTAATGCTGATTCTTATGTAAATTGATTTGTAGAATCATATGGTCTCATTTAAAATTGTTTCTGATCAATATAAATGAGTGTACTGTAAGCCCGAAAATTGCGTATTTAGTGTATTTTCATGCATATCAAGATTAATGCTGATTCTTATGTAAATTGATGTGTAGAATCATATGGTCTCATTTAAAATTGATTCCGAGCAATATAAATGAGTGTACTGAAAGCCCGAAAATTGCGCATTTAGTGTATTTTCATGCATATCAAGATTAATGCTGATTCTTATGTAAATTGATGTGTAGAATCATATGGTTTCAATTAAAATTGATTCTGAGAATAATAAATGAATGTACTGAAAGACCAAACACTGCGCATTTAGTGTATTTTCATGCATATCCAGATTAATGCTGATTCATATGTAAATTGATGTGTAGAATCATACGGTCTCATTTAAAATTGACTCTGAGCAATATAAATGAGTGTACTGAAAGCCCGAAATTTGCGCATTTAGTGTATTTTCATGCATATCAAGATTAATGCTGATTCTTATGTAAATTGATATGTAGAATCATATGGTTTCATTTAAAATTTATTCTGAGCAAAATAAATGAGTGTACTGAAAGCCCGACAATTGCGCATTTAGTGTATTTTCATGCATATCAAGATTAATGCTGAATCTTATGTAAATTGATGTGTAGAATCATATGGTCTCATTTAAAATTGATTCTGAGCAATATAAATGAGTGTTCTGAAAGCCCGAAAATTGCGCATTTAGTGTATTTTCATGCATATCAAGATTATTGCTGATTCTTATGTAAATTGATGTGTAGAATCATATGGTCTCATTTAAAATTGATTCTGATCAATATAAATGAGTGTACTGAAATATCAAAAACTGCGCATTTAGTGTATTTTAATGCATATCAAGATTAATGCTGATTCTTATGTAAATTGATGTGTAGAATCATACGGTCTCATTTAAAATTGATTCTGAGCAATATAAATGAGTGTACAGAAATCCCGAAAATTGCGCATTTAGTGTATTTTCATGCATATCAAGATTAATGCTGATTCTTATGTAAATTGATGTGTAGAATCATATGGTTTCATTTAAAATTGATTCTGAGCAATATAAATGAGTGTACTAAAAGACCGAAAATTGCGCATTTAGTGTATTTTCATGCATATCAAGATTAATGCTGATTCTTATGTAAATTGATGTGTAGAATCATATGGTCTCATTTAAAATTGATTCTGAGCAATATAAATGAGTGTGCTGAAAGCCCGAAAATTGCGCATTTAGTGTATTTTCATGCATATCAAGATTAATGCTGATTCTTATGTAAATTGATGTGTAGAATCATATGGTATCGTTTTAAATTGATTCTGATCAATATAAATGAGTGTTCTGAAAGACCAAAAACTGCGCATTTAGTGTATTTTCATGCATATCAAGATTAATGCTGATTCCTATGTAAATTGATGTGTAGAAACATACGGTCTCATTTAAAATTGATTCTGATCAATATAAATGAGTGTACTTAAAGCCCAAAAATTGCGCATTAATGTATTTTCATGCATATCAAGATTAATACTGATTCTTATGTAAATTGATGTGTAGAATCATACGGTCTCATTTAAAATTTATTCTGAGCAATATAAATGAGTGTACTGAAAGCCCGAAAATTGCGCATTTAGTGTATTTTCATGCATATCAAGATTAATGCTGATTCTTATGTAAATTGATGTGTAGAATCATATGGTCTCATTTAAAATTGATTCTGAGCAATATAAATGAGTGTACTGAAAGCACGAAAATTGCGCATTTAGTGTATTTTCATGCATATCAAGATTAATGCTGATTCTTATGTAAAATGATGTGTAGAATCATATGGTCTCATTTAAAATTGATTCTGATCAATATAAATGAGTGTACTGAAATATCAAAAACTGCGCATTTAGTGTATTTTAATGCATATCAAGATTAATGCTGATTCTTATGTAAATTGATGTGTAGAATCATACGGTCTCATTTAAAATTGATTCTGAGCAATATAAATGAGTGTACTGAAAGCCCGAAAATTGCGCATTTAGTGTATTTTCATGCATATCAAGATTAATGTTGATTCTTATGTAAATTGATGTGCAGAATCATATGGTTTCATTTAAAATTGATTCTGAGCAATATAAATGAGTGTACAGAAAGCCCGAAAATTGCGCATTTAGTGTATTTTCATGCATATCAAGATTAATGCTGATTCTTATGTAAATTGATGTGTAGAATCATATGGTTTCATTTAAAATTGATTCTGAGCAATATAAATGAGTGTACTAAAAGACCGAAAATTGCGCATTTAGTGTATTTTCATGCATATCAAGATTAATGCTGATTCTTATGTAAATTGATGTGTAGAATCATATGGTTTCAATTGAAATTGATTCTGAGCAATATAAATGAGTGTACTGAAAGCCTGAAAATTGCGCATTTAGTGTATTTTCATGCATATCAAGATTAATGCTGATTCTTATGTAAATTGATGTGTAGAATCATATGGTCTCATTTAAAATTGATTCTGAGCAAAAGAAATGACTGTACTGAGTGACTGAAAATTGCGCATTTAGTGTATTTTCATGCATATCAAGATTAATGCTGATTCTTATGTAAATTGATGTGTAGAATCATACGGTTTCATTTAAAATTGATTCTGAGCAATATAAATGAGTGTACTAAAAGACCGAAAATTGCGCATTTAGTGTATTTTCATGCATATCAAGATTAATGCTGATTCTTATGTAAATTGATGTGTAGAATCATATGGTCTCATTTAAAATTGATTCTGATCAATATAAATGAGTGTACTGAAATATGAAAAACTGCGCATTTAGTGTATTTTCATGCATATCAAGATTAATGCTGATTCTTATGTAAATTGATGTGTAGAATCATATGGTCTCATTTAAAATTGATTCTGAGCAATAGAAATGACTCTACTGAGTGACTGAAAATTGCGCATTTAGTGTATTTTCATGCATATCAAGATTAATGCTGATTCTTATGTAAATCGATGTGTAGAATCATATGGTATCATTTAAAATTGATTCTGATCAATATAAATGAGTGTACTGAAAGACCAAAAACTGCCCATTTAGTGTATTTTCATGCATATCAAGATTCATGCTGATTCTTATGTAAATTAATGTGAAGAAACATACGGTCTCATTTAAAATTGATACTGAGCAATATAAATGAGTGTACTTAAAGCGCGAAAATAGCGCATTTAGTGTATTTTCATGCATATCAAGATTAATGCTGATTCTTATGTAAATTGATGTGTAGAAACATGCGGTCTAATTTAAAATTGATTCTCAGCAATATAAATGAGTGTACTGAAAGCTGGAATATTGCGCATTAAGTGTATTTTCATGCATATCAAGATTAATGCTGATTCTTATGTAAATTGATGTGTAGAATCATATGATCTCATTTGAAATTGATTCTGATCAATATAAATGAGTGTACTGTAAGCCCGAAAATTGAGCATTTAGTGTATTTTCATGAATATGAAGATTAATGCTGATTCTTATGTAAATTGACGTGTAGAATCATATGGTTTCAATTAAAATTGATTCTGAGCAATATAAATGAGTGTACTGAAAGCCCGAAAATTGCGCATTTAGTGTATTTTCATGCATATCAAGATTAATGCTGATACTTATGTAAATTGATGTGTAGAATCATATGGTCTCATTTAAAATTGATTCTGAGCAATATAAATGAGTTTACTGAAAGCCGGAAAATTGCGCATTTAGTGTATTTTCATGCATATCAAGATTAATGCTGATTCTTATGTAAATTGATGTGTAGAATCATATGGTCTCATTTAAAATTGATTCTGAGCAATAGAAATGACTGTACTGAAAGACCGAAAATTGCGCATTTAGTGTAATTTCATGCATATCAAGATTAATGCTGATTCTTATGTAAATTGATGTAGAATCATATGGTCTCATTTAAAATTGATTCTGATCAATATAAATGAGTGTACTGAAAGACCAAAACTGCGCATTTAGTGTATTTTCATGCATATCAAGATTAATGCTGATTCTTATGTAAATTGATGTGTAGAAACATACGGTCTCATTTAAAATTGATTCTGAGCAATATAAATGAGTGTACTTAAAGCCCGAAAATTGCGCATTTAGTGTATTTTAATGCATATCAAGATTAATTCTGATTCTTATGTAAATTGATGTGTAGAATCATACGGTCTCATTTAAAATTGATTCTGAGCAATATAAATGAGTGTACTGAAAGTTGGAATATTGCGCATTAAGTGTATTTTCATGCATATCAAGATTAATGCTGAATCTTATGTAAATTGATGTGTAGAATCATATGATCTCATTTAAAATTGATTCTGACCCTATATAAATGAGTGTACTGTAAGCCCGAAAATTGAGCATTTAGTGTATTTTCATGCATATCAAGATTAATGCTGATTCTTATGTAAATTGATGTGTAGAATCATACGGTCTCATTTAAAATTGATTCTGAGCAATATAAATGAGTGTACTGAAAGCCCGAAAATTGCGCATTTAGTGTATTTTCTTGCATATCAAGATTAATGCTGATTCTTATGTAAATTGGTGTGTAGAAACATATGGTTTCAATTAAAATTGATTCAGAGCAATATAAATGAGTGTACTGTAAGCCCGAAAATTGCGCATTTAGTGTATTTTCATGCATATCAAGATTAATGCTGATTCTTATGTAAATTGATGTGTAGAATCATTTGGTCTCATTTAAAATTGATTCTGATCAATATAAATGAGTGTACTGAAAGCCGGAAAATTGCGCATTTAGTGTATTTTCATGCATATCAAGATTAATGCTGATTCTTATGTAAATTGATGTGTAGAATCATATGGTCTCATTTAAAATTGACTCCGATCGACATAAATGAATGTACTGAAAGCCCGAAAATTGCGCATTTAGTGTATTTTCATGCATATCAAGATTAATGCTGATTCATATGTAAATTGATGTGTAGAATCATATGGTCTCATTTAAAATTGATTCTGAGCAAGATAAATGAGTGTACTGAAAGCCGGAAAATTGCGCACTTAGTGTATTTTCATGCATATCAAGATTAATGCTGATTCTTATGTAAATTGATGTGTAGAATCATGGTTTCTTTTAAATTTGATTCTGAGCAATATAAATGACTGTACTGAAAGTCCAAACACTACGCATTTAGTGTATTTTCATGCATATCAATATTAATGTTGATTCTTATGTAAATTGAAGTGTAGAATCATACGGTCTCATTTAAAATTGATTCTGATCAATATAAATGAGTGTACTGAAATATCAAAAACTGCGCATTTAGTGTATTTTAATGCATATCAAGATTAATGCTGATTCTTATGTAAATTGATGTGTAGAATCATATGGTCTCATTTAAAATTGATTCTGATCAATATAAATGAGTGTACTGAAATATCAAAAACTGCGCATTTAGTGTATTTTAATGCATATCAAGATTAATGCTGATTCTTATGTAAATTGATGTGTAGAATCATACGGTCTCATTTAAAATTAATTCTGAGCAATATAAATGAGTGTACTGAAAGCCCGAAAATTGCGCATTTAGTGTATTTTCATGCATATCAAGATTAATGCTGATTCATATGTAAATTGATGTGTAGAATCATATGGTCTCATTTAAAATTGATTCTGAGCAAGATAAATGAGTGTACTGAAAGCCGGAAAATTGCGCACTTAGTGTATTTTCATGCATATCAAGATTAATGCTGATTCTTATGTAAATTGATGTGTAGAATCATGGTTTCTTTTAAATTTGATTCTGAGCAATATAAATGACTGTACTGAAAGACCAAACACTACGCATTTAGTGTATTTTCATGCATATCAAGATTAATGTTGATTCTTATGTAAATTGATGTGTAGAATCATACGGTCTCATTTAAAATTGATTCTGATCAATATAAATGAGTGTACTGAAATATCAAAAACTGCGCATTTAGTGTATTTTAATGCATATCAAGATTAATGCTGATTCTTATGTAAATTGATGTGTAGAATCATATGGTCTCATTTAAAATTGATTCTGATCAATATAAATGAGTGTACTGAAATATCAAAAACTGCGCATTTAGTGTATTTTCATGCATATCAAGATTAATGCTGATTCTTATGTAAATTGATGTGTAGAATCATACGGTCTCATTTAAAATTAATTCTGAGCACTATAAATGAGTGTACTGAAAGCCCGAAAATTGCGCATTTAGTGTATTTTCATGCATATCAAGATTAATGCTGATTCTTATGTAAATCGATGTGTAGAATCATATGGTTTCATTTAAAATTGATTCTGAGCAATATAAATGAGTGTACAGAAAGCCCGAAAATTGCGCATTTAGTGTATTTTCATGCATATCAAGATTAATGCTGATTCTTATGTAAATTGATGTGTAGAATCATATGGTTTCAATTGAAATTGATTCTGAGCAATATAAATGAGTGTACTGAAAGCCTGAAAATTGCGCATTTAGTGTATTTTCATGCATATCAAGATTAATGCTGATTCTTATGTAAATTGATGTGTAGAATCATATGGTCTCATTTAAAATTGATTCTGAGCAATAGAAATGACTGTACTGAGTGACTGAAAATTGCGCATTTAGTGTATTTTCATGCATATCAAGATTAATGCTGATTCTTATGTAAATTGATGTGTAGAATCATATGGTATCATTTAAAATTGATTCTGATCAATATAAATGAGTGTACTGAAAGACCAAAAACTGCGCATTTAGTGTATTTTCATGCATATCAAGATTAATGCTGATTCTTATGTAAATTGATGTGAAGAAACATACGGTCTCATTTAAAATTGATACTGAGCAATATAAATGAGTGTACTTAAAGCGCGAAAATTGCGCATTTAGTGTATTTTCATGCATATCAAGATTAATGCTGATTTTTATGTAAATTGATGTGTAGAAACATACGGTCTCATTTAAAATTGATTCTCAGCAATATAAATGAGTGTACTGAAACCTGGAATATTGCGCATTAAGTGTATTTTCATGCATATCAAGATTAATGCTGATTCTTATGTAAATTGATGTGTAGAATCATATGATCTCATTTGAAATTGATTCTGATCAATATGAATGAGTGTACTGTAAGCCCGAAAATTGAGCATTTAGTGTATTTTCATGCATATGAAGATTAATGCTGATTCTTATGTAAATTGACGTGTAGAATCATATGGTTTCAATTAAAATTGATTCTGAGCAATATAAATGAGTTTACTGAAAGTCGGAAAATTGCGCATTTAGTGTATTTTCATGCATATCAAGATTAATGCTGATACTTATGTAAATTGATGTGTAGAATCATATGGTCTCATTTAAAATTGATTCTGAGCAATATAAATGAGTTTACTGAAAGCCGGAAAATTGCGCATTTAGTGTATTTTCATGCATATCAAGATTAATGCTGATTCTTATGTAAATTGATGTGTAGAATCATATGGTCTCATTTAAAATTGATTCTGAGCAATATAAATGAGTGTACTGAAAGCCCGAAAATTGCGCATTTAGTGTATTTTCATGCATATCAAGATTAATGCTGATTCATATGTAAATTGATGTGTAGAATCATATGGTCTCATTTAAAATTGATTCTGAGCAATATAAATGAGTGTACTGAAAGCCGGAAAATTGCGCACTTAGTGTATTTTCATGCATATCAAGATTAATGCTGATTCTTATGTAAATTGATGTGTAGAATCATGGTTTCTTTTAAATTTGATTCTGAGCAATATAAATGACTGTACTGAAAGACCAAACACTACGCATTTAGTGTATTTTCATGCATATCAAGATTAATGTTGATTCTTATGTAAATTGATGTGTAGAATCATACGGTCTCATTTAAAATTGATTCTGAGCAATATAAATGAGTGTGCTGAAAGCCCGAATATTGCGCATTTAGTGTATTTTCATGCATATCAAGATTAATGCTGATTCTTATGTAAATTGATGTGTAGAATCATATGGTTTCAATTGAAATTGATTCTGAGCAATATAAATGAGTGTACTGAAAGCCCGAAAATTGCGCATTTAGTGTATTTTCATGCATATCAAGATTAATGCTGATTCTTATGTAAATTGATGTGTAGAATCATATGGTCTCATTTAAAATTGATTCTGAGCAATAGAAATGACTGTACTGAATGACTGAAAATTGCGCATTTAGTGTATTTTCATGCATATCAAGATTAATGCTGATTCTTATGTAAATTGATGTGTAGAATCATATGGTATCATTTAATATTGATTCTGATCAATATAAATGAATGTACTGAAAGCCCAAAAACTGGGCATTTAGTGTATTTTCATGCATATCAAGATTAATGCTGATTCTTATGTAAATTGATGTGTAGAAACATACGGTCTCATTTAAAATTGATACTGAGCAATATAAATGAGTGTACTGAAAGCTGGAATATTGCGCATTAAGTGTATTTTCATGCATATCAAGATTAATGCTGATTCTTATGTAAATTGATGTGTAGAAACATACGGTCTCATTTAAAATTGATTCTCAGCAATATAAATGAGTGTACTGAAACCTGGAATATTGCGCATTAAGTGTATTTTCATGCATATCAAGATTAATGCTGATTCTTATGTAAATTGATGTGTAGAATCATATGATCTCATTTGAAATTGATTCTGATCAATATGAATGAGTGTAATGTAAGCCCGAAAATTGAGCATTTAGTGTATTTTCATGCATATGAAGATTAATGCTGATTCTTATGTAAATTGACGTGTAGAATGATATGGTTTCAATTAAAATTGATTCTGAGCAATATAAATGAGTTTACTGAAAGCCGGAAAATTGCGCATTTAGTGTATTTTCATGCATATCAAGATTAATGCTGATACTTATGTAAATTGATGTGTAGAATCATATGGTCTCATTTAAAATTGATTCTGAGCAATATAAATGAGTTTACTGAAAGCCGGAAAATTGCGCATTTAGTGTATTTTCATGCATATCAAGATTAATGCTGATTCTTATGTAAATTGATGTGTAGAATCATATGGTCTCATTTAAAATTGATTCTGAGCAATATAAATGAGTTTACTGAAAGCCCGAAAATTCCGCATTTAGTGTATTTTCATGCATATCAAGATTAATGCTGATACTTATGTAAATTGATGTGTAGAATCATATGGTCTCATTTAAAATTGATTCTGAGCAATATAAATGAGTTTACTGAAAGCCGGAAAATTGCGCATTTAGTGTATTTTCATGCATATCAAGATTAATGCTGATTCATATGTAAATTGATGTGTAGAATCATATGGTCTCATTTAAAATTGATTCTGAGCAATATAAATGAGTGTACTGAAAGCCGGAAAATTGCGCACTTAGTGTATTTTCATGCATATCAAGATTAATGCTGATTCTTATGTAAATTGATGTGTAGAATCATGGTTTCTTTTAAATTTGATTCTGAGCAATATAAATGACTGTACTGAAAGACCAAACACTACGCATTTAGTGTATTTTCATGCATATCAAGATTAATGTTGATTCTTATGTAAATTGATGTGTAGAATCATACGGTCTCATTTAAAATTGATTCTGAGCAATATAAATGAGTGTGCTGAAAGCCCGAATATTGCGCATTTAGTGTATTTTCATGCATATCAAGATTAATGCTGATTCTTATGTAAATTGATGTGTAGAATCATATGGTTTCAATTGAAATTGATTCTGAGCAATATAAATGAGTGTACTGAAAGCCCGAAAATTGCGCATTTAGTGTATTTTCATGCATATCAAGATTAATGCTGATTCTTATGTAAATTGATGTGTAGAATCATATGGTCTCATTTAAAATTGATTCTGAGCAATAGAAATGACTGTACTGAATGACTGAAAATTGCGCATTTAGTGTATTTTCATGCATATCAAGATTAATGCTGATTCTTATGTAAATTGATGTGTAGAATCATATGGTATCATTTAATATTGATTCTGATCAATATAAATGAATGTACTGAAAGACCAAAAACTGGGCATTTAGTGTATTTTCATGCATATCAAGATTAATGCTGATTCTTATGTAAATTGATGTGTAGAAACATACGGTCTCATTTAAAATTGATACTGAGCAATATAAATGAGTGTACTGAAAGCTGGAATATTGCGCATTAAGTGTATTTTCATGCATATCAAGATTAATGCTGATTCTTATGTAAATTGATGTGTAGAAACATACGGTCTCATTTAAAATTGATTCTCAGCAATATAAATGAGTGTACTGAAACCTGGAATATTGCGCATTAAGTGTATTTTCATGCATATCAAGATTAATGCTGATTCTTATGTAAATTGATGTGTAGAATCATATGATCTCATTTGAAATTGATTCTGATCAATATGAATGAGTGTAATGTAAGCCCGAAAATTGAGCATTTAGTGTATTTTCATGCATATGAAGATTAATGCTGATTCTTATGTAAATTGACGTGTAGAATGATATGGTTTCAATTAAAATTGATTCTGAGCAATATAAATGAGTTTACTGAAAGCCGGAAAATTGCGCATTTAGTGTATTTTCATGCATATCAAGATTAATGCTGATACTTATGTAAATTGATGTGTAGAATCATATGGTCTCATTTAAATTGATTCTGAGCAATATAAATGAGTTTACTGAAAGCCGGAAAATTGCGCATTTAGTGTATTTTCATGCATATCAAGATTAATGCTGATTCTTATGTAAATTGATGTGTAGAATCATATGGTCTCATTTAAAATTGATTCTGAGCAATATAAATGAGTTTACTGAAAGCCCGAAAATTCCGCATTTAGTGTATTTTCATGCATATCAAGATTAATGCTGATACTTATGTAAATTGATGTGTAGAATCATATGGTCTCATTTAAAATTGATTCTGAGCAATATAAATGAGTTTACTGAAAGCCGGAAAATTGCGCATTTAGTGTATTTTCATGCATATCAAGATTAATGCTGATTCTTATGTAAATTGATGTGTAGAATCATATGGTCTCATTTAAAATTGATTCTGAGCAATAGAAATGACTGTACTGAAAGACCTAAAATTTCGCATTTAGTGTATTTTCATGCATATCAAGATTAATGCTGATTCTTATGTAAATTGATGTGTAGAATCATATGGTCTCATTTAAAATTGATTCTGATCAATATAAATGAGTGTACTGAAAAACCAAAACTGCGCATTTAGTGTATTTTCATGCATATCAAGATTAATGCTGATTCTTATGTAAATTAATGTGTAGAAACATACGGTCTCATTTAAAATTGATTCTGAGCAATATAAATGAGTGTACTTAAAGCCCGAAAATTGCGCATTTAGTGTATTTTCATGCATATCAAGATTAATGCTGATTCTTATGTATATTGATGTGTAGAATCATACGGTCTCATTTAAAATTGATTCTGAGCAATATAAATGAGTGTACTGAAAGTTGGAATATTGCGCATTAAGTGTATTTTCATGCATATCAAGATTAATGCTGAATCTTATGTAAATTGATGTGTATAATCATATGATCTCATTTAAAATTGTTTCTGATCCTATATAAATGAGTGTACTGTAAGCCCGAAAATAGAGCATTTAGTGTATTTCATGCATATCAAGATTAATGCTGATTCTTATGTAAATTGATGTGTAGAATCATATGGTCTCATTTAAAATTGATTCTGAGCAATATAAATGAGTGTACTGAAAGCCCGAAAATTGCGCATTTAGTGTATTTTCATGCATATCAAGATTAATGCTGATTCTTATGTAAATTGATGTGTAGAATCATATGGTCGCATTTAAAATTGATTCTGAGCAATATAAATGAGTGTACTGAAAGCCGGAAAATTGCGCACTTAGTGTATTTTCATGCATATCAAGATTAATGCTGATTCTTATGTAAATTGATGTGTAGAATCATGGTTTCTTTTAAATTTGATTCTGAGCAATATAAATGACTGTACTGAAAGACCAAACACTACGCATTTAGTGTATTTTCATGCATATCAAGATTAATGCTGATTCTTATGTAAATTGATGTGTAGAAACATACGGTCTCATTTAAAATTGATTCTCAGCAATATAAATGAGTGTACTGAAACCTGGAATATTGCGCATTAAGTGTATTTTCATGCATATCAAGATTAATGCTGATTCTTATGTAAATTGATGTGTAGAATCATATGATCTCATTTGAAATTGATTCTGATCAATATGAATGAGTGTAATGTAAGCCCGAAAATTGAGCATTTAGTGTATTTTCATGCATATGAAGATTAATGCTGATTCTTATGTAAATTGACGTGTAGAATCATATGGTTTCAATTAAAATTGATTCTGAGCAATATAAATGAGTTTACTGAAAGCCGGAAAATTGCGCATTTAGTGTATTTTCATGCATATCAAGATTAATGCTGATACTTATGTAAATTGATGTGTAGAATCATATGGTCTCATTTAAAATTGATTCTGAGCAATATAAATGAGTTTACTGAAAGCCGGAAAATTGCGCATTTAGTGTATTTTCATGCATATCAAGATTAATGCTGATTCTTATGTAAATTGATGTGTAGAATCATATGGTCTCATTTAAAATTGATTCTGAGCAATATAAATGAGTTTACTGAAAGCCCGAAAATTCCGCATTTAGTGTATTTTCATGCATATCAAGATTAATGCTGATACTTATGTAAATTGATGTGTAGAATCATATGGTCTCATTTAAAATTGATTCTGAGCAATATAAATGAGTTTACTGAAAGCCGGAAAATTGCGCATTTAGTGTATTTTCATGCATATCAAGATTAATGCTGATTCTTATGTAAATTGATGTGTAGAATCATATGGTCTCATTTAAAATTGATTCTGAGCAATAGAAATGACTGTACTGAAAGACCTAAAATTTCGCATTTAGTGTATTTTCATGCATATCAAGATTAATGCTGATTCTTATGTAAATTGATGTGTAGAATCATATGGTCTCATTTAAAATTGATTCTGATCAATATAAATGAGTGTACTGAAAAACCAAAACTGCGCATTTAATGTATTTTCATGCATATCAAGATTAATGCTGATTCTTATGTAAATTAATGTGTAGAAACATACGGTCTCATTTAAAATTGATTCTGAGCAATATAAATGAGTGTACTTAAAGCCCGAAAATTGCGCATTTAGTGTATTTTCATGCATATCAAGATTAATGCTGATTCTTATGTATATTGATGTGTAGAATCATACGGTCTCATTTAAAATTGATTCTGAGCAATATAAATGAGTGTACTGAAAGTTGGAATATTGCGCATTAAGTGTATTTTCATGCATATCAAGATTAATGCTGAATCTTATGTAAATTGATGTGTAGAATCATATGATCTCATTTAAAATTGTTTCTGATCCTATATAAATGAGTGTACTGTAAGCCCGAAAATAGAGCATTTAGTGTATTTTCATGCATATCAAGATTAATGCTGATTCTTATGTAAATTGATGTGTAGAATCATATGGTCTCATTTAAAATTGATTCTGAGCAATATAAATGAGTGTACTGAAAGCCCGAAAATTGCGCATTTAGTGTATTTTCATGCATATCAAGATTAATGCTGATTCTTATGTAAATTGATGTGTAGAATCATATGGTCGCATTTAAAATTGATTCTGAGCAATATAAATGAGTGTACTGAAAGCCGGAAAATTGCGCACTTAGTGTATTTTCATGCATATCAAGATTAATGCTGATTCTTATGTAAATTGATGTGTAGAATCATGGTTTCTTTTAAATTTGATTCTGAGCAATATAAATGACTGTACTGAAAGACCAAACACTACGCATTTAGTGTATTTTCATGCATATCAAGATTAATGTTGATTCTTATGTAAATTGATGTGTAGAATCATACGGTCTCATTTAAAATTGATTCTGAGCAATATAAATGAGTGTGCTGAAAGCCCGAATATTGCGCATTTAGTGTATTTTCATGCATATCAAGATTAATGCTGATTCTTATGTAAATTGATGTGTAGAATCATATGGTTTCAATTGAAATTGATTCTGAGCAATATAAATGAGTGTACTGAAAGCCCGAAAATTGCGCATTTAGTGTATTTTCATGCATATCAAGATTAATGCTGATTCTTATGTAAATTGATCTGTAGAATCATATGGTCTCATTTAAAATTGATTCTGAGCAATAGAAATGACTGTACTGAATGACTGAAAATTGCGCATTTAGTGTATTTTCATGCATATCAAGATTAATGCTGATTCTTATGTAAATTGATGTGTAGAATCATATGGTATCATTTAATATTGATTCTGATCAATATAAATGAATGTACTGAAAGACCAAAAACTGCGCATTTAGTGTATTTTCATGCATATCAAGATTAATGCTGATTCTTATGTAAATTGATGTGTAGAAACATAGGTCTCATTTAAAATTGATACTGAGCAATATAAATGAGTGTACTGAAAGCTGGAATATTGCGCATTAAGTGTATTTTCATGCATATCAAGATTAATGCTGATTCTTATGTAAATTGATGTGTAGAATCATATGATCTCATATGAAATTGATTCTGATCAATATAAATGAGTGTACTGTAAGCCCGAAAATTGAGCATCTAGTGTATTTTCATGCATATCAAGATTAATGCTGATTCTTATGTAAATTGACGTGTATAATCATACGGTCTCATTTAAAATTGATTCTGAGCAATATAAATGAGTGTACTGAAAGCCCCAAAATTGCGCATTTAGTGTATTTTCATGCATATCAAGATTAATGCTGATTCTTATGTAAATTGATGTGTAGAATCATATGGTTTCAATTAAAATTGATTCTGAGCAATATAAATGAGTGTACTGAAAGCCGGAAAATTGCGCATTTAGTGTATTTTCATGCATATCAAGATTAATGCTGATTCTTATGTAAATTGGTGTGTAGAATCATATGGTCACATTTAAAATTGACTCCGAGCGACATAAATGAGTGTACTGAAAGCCGGAAAATTGCGCATTTAGTGTATTTTCAACCATATCAAGATTAATGCTGATTCTTATGTAAATTGATGTGTAGAATCATATGGTGTCATTTAAACTTGATCCTGAGCAATATAAATGAGTGTACTGAAAGCCCGAAAATTGCGCATTTAGTGTATTTTCATGCATATCAAGATTAATGCTGATTCTTATGTAAATTGATGTGTAGAATCATATGGTCTCATTTAAAATTCATTCTGATCAATATAAATGAGTGTACTGTAAGCCCGAAAATTGCGCATTTAGGGTATTTTCATGCATATCAAGATTAATGCTGATTCTTATGTAAATTGAAGTGTAGAATCATACGGTCTCATTTAAAATTGATTCTGAGAAATATAAATGAGTGTACTGAAAGCCCGAAAATTGCGCATTTAGTGTATTTTCATGCATATCAAGATTAATGCTGATTCTTATGTAAATTGATGTGTAGAATCATATGGTCTCATTTAAAATTGATTCTGATCATTATAAATGAGTGTCCTGTAAGCCGGAAAATTGCGCATTTAGTGTATTTTCATGCATATCAAGATTAATGCTGATTCTTATGTAAATTGATGTGTAGAATCATACGGTCTCATTTAATATTGATTCTGAGCAATATAAATGAGTGTACTGAAAGCCCGAAAATTGCGCATTTATTGTATTTTCATGCATATCAAGATTAATGCTGATTCTTATGTAAATTGATGTGTAGAATAATATGGTCTCATTCAAAATTGGTTCTGATCAATATAAATGAGGGTACTGTAAGCCCGAAAATTGCGCATTTAGTGTATTTTCATGCATATCAAGATTAATGCTGATTCTTATGTAAATTGATGTGTAGAATCATATGGTCTCATCTCAAATTGATTCTGATCAATATAAATGAGTGTACTGAAAGACCAAAAACTGCGCATTTAGTGTATTTTCATGCATATCAAGATTAATGCTGATTCTTATGTAAATTAATGTGTAGAATCACACGGTTTCATTTAAAATTGATTCTGAGCAATATAAATGAGTGTACTGTAAGCACGAAAATTGCGCATTTAGTGTATTTTCATGCATATCAAGATTAATGCTGATTCTTATGTAAATTGATGTGTAGAATCATATGGTCTCATTTGAAATTAATTCTGCTCAATATAAATGAGTGTACTGAAAGGCCAAATACTGCGCATTTAGTGTATTTTCATGCATATCAAGATTAATGCTGATTCTTATGTAAATTGATGTGTAGAATCATGTGGTCTCATTTAAAATTGATTCTGAGCAATATAAATGAGTGTACTGAAAGCCGGAAAATTGCGCACTTAGTGTATTTTCATGCATATCAAGATTAATGCTGATTCTTATGTAAATTGATGTGTAGAATCATGGTTTCTTTTAAATTTGATTCTGAGCAATATAAATGACTGTACTGAAAGACCAAACACTACGCATTTAGTGTATTTTCATGCATATCAAGATTAATGTTGATTCTTATGTAAATTGATGTGTAGAATCATACGGTCTCATTTAAAATTGATTCTGAGCAATATAAATGAGTGTGCTGAAAGCCCGAATATTGCGCATTTAGTGTATTTTCATGCATATCAAGATTAATGCTGATTCTTATGTAAATTGATGTGTAGAATCATATGGTTTCAATTGAAATTGATTCTGAGCAATATAAATGAGTGTACTGAAAGCCCGAAAATTGCGCATTTAGTGTATTTTCATGCATATCAAGATTAATGCTGATTCTTATGTAAATTGATCTGTAGAATCATATGGTCTCATTTAAAATTGATTCTGAGCAATAGAAATGACTGTACTGAATGACTGAAAATTGCGCATTTAGTGTATTTTCATGCATATCAAGATTAATGCTGATTCTTATGTAAATTGATGTGTAGAATCATATGGTATCATTTAATATTGATTCTGATCAATATAAATGAATGTACTGAAAGACCAAAAACTGCGCATTTAGTGTATTTTCATGCATATCAAGATTAATGCTGATTCTTATGTAAATTGATGTGTAGAAACATACGGTCTCATTTAAAATTGATACTGAGCAATATAAATGAGTGTACTGAAAGCTGGAATATTGCGCATTAAGTGTATTTTCATGCATATCAAGATTAATGCTGATTCTTATGTAAATTGATGTGTAGAATCATATGATCTCATATGAAATTGATTCTGATCAATATAAATGAGTGTACTGTAAGCCCGAAAATTGAGCATCTAGTGTATTTTCATGCATATCAAGATTAATGCTGATTCTTATGTAAATTGACGTGTATAATGATACGGTCTCATTTAAAATTGATTCTGAGCAATATAAATGAGTGTACTGAAAAGCCCCAAAATTGCGCATTTAGTGTATTTTCATGCATATCAAGATTAATGCTGATTCTTATGTAAATTGATGTGTAGAATCATATGGTTTCAATTAAAATTGATTCTGAGCAATATAAATGAGTGTACTGAAAGCCGGAAAATTGCGCATTTAGTGTATTTTCATGCATATCAAGATTAATGCTGATTCTTATGTAAATTGGTGTGTAGAATCATATGGTCACATTTAAAATTGACTCCGAGCGACATAAATGAGTGTACTGAAAGCCGGAAAATTGTGCATTTAGTGTATTTTCAACCATATCAAGATTAATGCTGATTCTTATGTAAATTGATGTGTAGAATCATATGGTGTCATTTAAACTTGATCCTGAGCAATATAAATGAGTGTACTGAAAGCCCGAAAATTGCGCATTTAGTGTATTTTCATGCATATCAAGATTAATGCTGATTCTTATGTAAATTGATGTGTAGAATCATATGGTCTCATTTAAAATTCATTCTGATCAATATAAATGAGTGTACTGTAAGCCCGAAAATTGCGCATTTAGGGTATTTTCATGCATATCAAGATTAATGCTGATTCTTATGTAAATTGAAGTATAGAATCATACGGTCTCATTTAAAATTGATTCTGAGAAATATAAATGAGTGTACTGAAAGCCCGAAAATTGCGCATTTAGTGTATTTTCATGCATATCAAGATTAATGCTGATTCTTATGTAAATTGATGTGTAGAATCATATGGTCTCATTTAAAATTGATTCTGATAATTATAAATGAGTGTCCTGTAAGCCGGAAAATTGCGCATTTAGTGTATTTTCATGCATATCAAGATTAATGCTGATTATTATGTAAATTGATGTGTAGAATCATACGGTCTCATTTAATATTGATTCTGAGCAATATAAATGAGTGTACTGAAAGCCCGAAAATTGCGCATTTATTGTATTTTCATGCATATCAAGATTAATGCTGATTCTTATGTAAATTGATGTGTAGAATAATATGGTCTCATTCAAAATTGGTTCTGATCAATATAAATGAGGGTACTGTAAGCCCGAAAATTGCGCATTTAGTGTATTTTCATGCATATCAAGATTAATGCTGATTCTTATGTAAATTGATGTGTAGAATCATATGGTCTCATCTCAAATTGATTCTGATCAATATAAATGAGTGTACTGAAAGACCAAAAACTGCGCATTTAGTGTATTTTCATGCATATCAAGATTAATGCTGATTCTTATGTAAATTAATGTGTAGAATCACACGGTTTCATTTAAAATTGATTCTGAGCAATATAAATGAGTGTACTGTAAGCACGAAAATTGCGCATTTAGTGTATTTTCATGCATATCAAGATTAATGCTGATTCTTATGTAAATTGATGTGTAGAATCATATGGTCTCATTTGAAATTAATTCTGCTCAATATAAATGAGTGTACTGAAAGGCCAAATACTGCGCATTTAGTGTATTTTCATGCATATCAAGATTAATGCTGATTCTTATGTAAATTGATGTGTAGAATCATGTGGTCTCATTTAAAATTCATTCTGAGCAATATAAATGCGTGTACTGATAGCCCGAAAATTGCGCATTTTGTGTATTTTCATACATATCAAGATTAATGCTGATTCTTATGTAAATTGATGTGTAGAATCATATGGTTTCATTTAAAATTGATTCTGAGCAATATAAATGAGTGTACAGAAAGCCCGAAAATTGCGCATTTAATGTATTTTCATGCATATCAAGATTAATGCTGATTCTTATGTAAATTGATGTGTAGAATCATATGGTCTCATTTAAAATTGATTCTGATCAATATAAATGAGTGTACTGAAAGCCCGAAAATTGCGCAATTAGTGTATTTTCATGCATATCAAGATTAATGCTGATTCTTATGTAAATTGATGTGTAGAATCATATGGTCTCATTTAAAATTCATCCTGAGCAATATAAATGAATGTACTGAAAGCCCGAAAATTGCGCATTTAGTGTATTTTCATGCATATCAAGATTAATGCTAATTCTTATGTAAATTGATGTGTAGAATCATATGGTCTCATTTAAAATTGAATCTGAACAATATAAATGAGTGTACTGTAAGCCCGAAAATTGCGCATTTACTGTATTTTCATGCATATCAAGATTAATGCTGATTCTTATGTAAATTGATGTGTAGAATCATATATCTCATTTAAAATTGATTCTGAGGCATATAAATGAGTGTACTGTAAGCCGGAAAATTGCGCATTTAGTGTATTTTCATGCATATCAAGATTAATGCTGATTCTTATGTAAATTGATGTGTAGAATCATATGGTCTCATTTAAAATTGATTCTGAGCAATATAAATGAGTGTACTGAAATATCAAAAACTGCGCATTTAGTGTATTTTCATGCATATCAAGATTAATGCTGATTCTTATGTAAATTGATATGTAGAATCATACGGTCTCATTTAAAATTGATTCTGAGCAATATAAATGAGTGTACTGAAAGCCCGAAAATTGCGCATTTAGTGTATTTTCATGCATATCAAGATTAATGCTGATTCTTATGTAAATTGATGTGTAGAATCATATGGTTTCATTTAAAATTGATTCTGAGCAATATAAATGAGTGTACAGAAAGCCCGAAAATTGCGCATTTAGTGTATTTTCATGCATATCAAGATTAATGCTGATTCTTATGTAAATTGTTGTGTAGAATCATATGGTTTCATTTAAAATTGATTCTGAGCAATATAAATGAGTGTACTAAAAGACCGAAAATTGCGCATTTAGTGTATTTTCATGCATATCAAGATTAATGCTGATTCTTATGTAAATTGATGTGTAGAATCATATGGTCTCATTTAAAATTGATTCCGGGCAATATAAATGAGTGTACTGAAAGCCGGAAAATTGCGCACTTAGTGTATTTTCATGCATATCAAGATTAATGCTGATTCTTATGTAAATTGATGTGTAGAATCATATGTTTTCAATTAAAATTGATTCTGAGCAATATAAATGACTGTACTGAAAGACCAAACACTGCGCATTTAGTGTATTTTCATGCATATCCAGATTAATGCTGATTCATATGTAAATTGATGTGTAGAATCATACGGTCTCATTTAAAATTGACTCTGAGCAATATAAATGAGTGTACTGAAAGCCCGAATATTGCGCAATTAGTGTATTTTCATGCATATCAAGATTAATGCTGATTCTTATGTAAATTAATGTGTAGAATCATATGGTCTCATGTAAAATTGATTCTGAGCAACATAAATGAGTGTACTGAAAGCCCGAAAATTGCGCATTTAGAGTATTTTCATGCATATCAAGATTATTGCTGATTCTTATGTAAATTGATGTGTAGAATCATATGGTCTCATTTAAAATTGATTCTGATCAATATAAATGAGTGTACTGAAAAGCCCGAAAATTGCGCATTTAGTGTATTTTGATGCATATCAAGATTAATGCTGATTCTTATGTAAATTGATATGTAGAATCATATGGTTTCATTTAAAATTTATTCTGAGCAATATAAATGAGTGTACTGAAAGCCGGAAAATTGCGCATTTAGTGTATTTTCATGCATATCAAGATTAATGCTGATTCTTATGTAAATTGTTTTGTAGAATCATATGGTCTCATTTAAAATTTTTTCTGATCAATATAAATGAGTGTACTGTAAGCCCGAAAATTGCGCATTTAGTGTATTTTCATGCATATCAAGATTAATGCTGATTCTTATGTAAATTGATGTGTAGAATCATATGGTCTCATTTAAAATTGATTCCGAGCAATATAAATGAGTGTACTGAAAGCCGGAAAATTGCGCACTTAGTGTATTTTCATGCATATCAAGATTAATGCTGATTCTTATGTAAATTGTTGTGTAGAATCATATGGTTTCAATTAAAATTGATTCTGAGCAATATAAATGACTGTACTGAAAGACCAAACACTGCGCATTCAGTGTATTTTCATGCATATCCAGATTAATGCTGATTCATATATAAATTGATGTGTAGAATCATGCGGTCTCATTTAAAATTGACTCTGAGCAATATAAATGAGTGTACTGAAAGCCCGAAAATTGCGCATTTAGTGTATTTTGATGCATATCAAGATTAATGCTGATTCTTATGTAAATTGATATGTAGAATCATATGGTTTCATTTAAAATTTATTCTGAGCAATATAAATGAGTGTACTGAAAGCCCCAAAATTGCGCATTTAGTGTATTTTCATGCATATCAAGATTAATGCTGATTCTTATGTAAATTGATGTGTAGAATCATATGGTGTCATTTAAACTTGATCCTGAGCAATATAAATGAGTGTACTGAAAGCCCGAAAATTGCGCATTTAGTGTATTTTCATGCATATCAAGATTAATGCTGATTCTTATGTAAATTGATGTGTAGAATCATATGGTCTCATTTAAAATTCATTCTGATCAATATAAATGAGTGTACTGTAAGCCCGAAAATTGCGCATTTAGGGTATTTTCATGCATATCAAGATTAATGCTGATTCTTATGTAAATTGAAGTGTAGAATCATACGGTCTCATTTAAAATTGATTCTGAGAAATATAAATGAGTGTACTGAAAGCCCGAAAATTGCGCATTTAGTGTATTTTCATGCATATCAAGATTAATGCTGATTCTTATGTAAATTGATGTGTAGAATCATATGGTCTCATTTAAAATTGATTCTGATCATTATAAATGAGTGTCCTGTAAGCCGGAAAATTGCGCATTTAGTGTATTTTCATGCATATCAAGATTAATGCGGATTCTTATGTAAATTGATGTGTAGAATCATACGGTCTCATTTAAAATTGATTCTGAGCAATATAAATGAGTGTACTGAAAGCCCGAAAATTGCGCATTTATTGTATTTTCATGCATATCAAGATTAATGCTGATTCTTATGTAAATTGATGTGTAGAATAATATGGTCTCATTCAAAATTGGTTCTGATCAATATAAATGAGGGTACTGTAAGCCCGAAAATTGCGCATTTAATGTATTTTCATGCATATCAAGATTAATGCTGATTCTTATGTAAATTGATGTGTAGAATCATATGGTCTCATCTCAAATTGATTCTGATCAATATAAATGAGTGTACTGAAAGACCAAAAACTGCGCATTTAGTGTATTTTCATGCATATCAAGATTAATGCTGATTCTTATGTAAATTAATGTGTAGAATCACACGGTTTCATTTAAAATTGATTTGAGCAATATAAATGAGTGTACTGTAAGCACGAAAATTGCGCATTTAGTGTATTTTCATGCATATCAAGATTAATGCTGATTCTTATGTAAATTGATGTGTAGAATCATATGGTCTCATTTGAAATTAATTCTGCTCAATATAAATGAGTGTACTGAAAGGCCAAATACTGCGCATTTAGTGTATTTTCATGCATATCAAGATTAATGCTGATTCTTATGTAAATTGATGTGTAGAATCATGTGGTCTCATTTAAAATTGATTCTGAGCAATATAAATGCGTGTACTGAAAGCCCGAAAATTGCGCATTTTGTGTATTTTCATACATATCAAGATTAATGCTGATTCTTATGTAAATTGATGTGTAGAATCATATGGTTTCATTTAAAATTGATTCTGAGCAATATAAATGAGTGTACTAATAGACCGAAAATTGCGCATTTAGTGTATTTTCATGCATATCAAGATTAATGCTGATTCTTATGTAAATTGATGTATAGAATCATATGGTCTCATTTAAAATTGATTCTGATCAATATAAATGAGTGTACTGAAAGCCCGAAAATTGCGCATTTAGTGTATTTTCATGCATATCAAGATTAATGCTGATTCTTATGTAAATTGATGTGTAGAATCATATGGTCTCATTTAAAATTCATCCTGAGCAATATAAATGAATGTACTGAAAGCCCGAAAATTGCGCATTTAGTGTATTTTCATGCATATCAAGATTAATGCTAATTCTTATTTAAATTGATGTGTAGAATCATATGGTCTCATTTAAAATTGAATCTGATCAATATAAATGAGTGTACCGGAAGACCACAAACTACGCATTTAGTGTATTTTCATGCATATCAAGATTAATGCTGATTCTTATGTAAATTTATGTGTAGAATCATACGGTCTCATTAAAATTGATTCTAAGCAGTATAAATGAGTGTACTGAAAGCCCGAAAATTGCGCATTTAGTGTATTTTCATGCATACCAAGATTAATGCTGATTCTTATGTAAATTGATGTGTAGAATCATATGGTTTCATATAAATTTGACTCTGAGCAATATAAATGAGTGTACTGAAAGACCAAAAATTGCGCATTTAGTGTATTTTCATGCATGTCAAGATTAATTCTGATTCTTATGTAAGTTGATGTGTAGAATCATATGGTCTCATTTAAAATTGATTCTGAACAATATAAATGAGTGTACTGAAACCCGAAAATTGCGCATTTAGTGTATTTTAATGCATATCAAGATTAATGCTGATTCTTATGTAAATTGATGTGTAGAATCATATGGTCTCATTTAAAATTGACTCTGAGCAATATAAATGACTGTAGTGAAAGACCGAAAATTGCGCATTTAGTGTATTTTCAGGCATATCAAGATTAATGCTGATGCTTAAGTAAATAGATGTGTAGAATCATATGGTCTCATTTAAAATTGATTCTGATCAATATAAATGAGTGTACTGAAAGACCACAAACTGCGCATTAATGTATTTTCATGCATATCAAGATTAATGCTGATTCTTATGTAAATTGATGTGTAGAATCATCCGGTCTCATTTAAAATTGATTCTGAGCAATATAAATGAGTGTACTGAAAGCCCGAAAATTGCGCATTTAGTGTATTTTCATGCATACCAAGATTAATGCTGATTCTTATGTAAATTGATATGTAGAATCATATGGTTTCATTTAAAATTGATTCTGAGCAATATATATGAGTGTACTGAAAGACCAAAAACTGCGCATTTAGTGTATTTTCATGCATATCAAGATTAATGCTGATTCTTATGTAAGTTGATGTGTAGAATCATATGGTCTCATTTAAAATTGATTCTGAGCAATATAATTGAGTGTTCTGAAACCCGAAATTTGCGCAATTAGTTTATTTTCATGCATATCAAGATTAATTGTGATTCTTATGTAAATTGATGTGTAGAATCATATGGTTTCATTTAAAATTTATTCTGAGCAATATAAATGAGTGTACTGAAAGCCCAAAAATTGCGCATTTAGTGTATTTTCATGCATATCAAGATTAATGCTGATTCTTATGTAAATTGGTGTGAAGAATCATATGGTCTCATTTGAAATTGATTCTGAGCAATATAAATGACTGTAGTGAAAGACCGAAAATTGCGCATTTAGTGTATTTTCAGGCATATCAAGATTAATGCTGATTCTTAAGTAAATAGATGTGTAGAATCATATGGTCTCATTTAAAATTGATTCTGATCAATATAAATGAGTGTACTGAAAAGCCCGAAAATTGCGCATTTAGTGTATTTTCATGCATATCAAGATTAATGCTGATTCTTATGTAAATTGATGTGTAGAATCATATGGTCTCATTTAAAATTCATCCTGAGCAATATAAATGAATGTACTGAAAGCCCGAAAATTGCGCATTTAGTGGATTTTCATGCATATCAAGATTAATGCTAATTCTTATTTAAATTGATGTGTAGAATCATATGGTCTCATTTAAAATTGAATCTGATCAATATAAATGAGTGTACCGGAAGACCACAAACTACGCATTTAGTGTATTTTCATGCATATCAAGATTAATGCTGATTCTTATGTAAATTTATGTGTAGAATCATACGGTCTCATTAAAATTGATTCTAAGCAATATAAATGAGTGTACTGAAAGCCCGAAAATTGCGCATTTAGTGTATTTTCATGCATACCAAGATTAATGCTGATTCTTATGTAAATTGATGTGTAGAATCATATGGTTTCATATAAATTTGACTCTGAGCAATATAAATGAGTGTACTGAAAGACCAAAAATTGCGCATTTAGTGTATTTTCAGGCATATCAAGATTAATGCTGATGCTTAAGTAAATAGATGTGTAGAATCATATGGTCTCATTTAAAATTGATTCTGATCAATATAAATGAGTGTACTGAAAGACCACAAACTGCGCATTAATGTATTTTCATGCATATCAAGATTAATGCTGATTCTTATGTAAATTGATGTGTAGAATCATCCGGTCTCATTTAAAATTGATTCTGAGCAATATAAATGAGTGTACTGAAAGCCCGAAAATTGCGCATTTAGTGTATTTTCATGCATACCAAGATTAATGCTGATTCTTATGTAAATTGATATGTAGAATCATATGGTTTCATTTAAAATTGATTCTGAGCAATATATATGAGTGTACTGAAAGACCAAAAACTGCGCATTTAGTGTATTTTCATGCATATCAAGATTAATGCTGATTCTTATGTAAGTTGATGTGTAGAATCATATGGTCTCATTTAAAATTGATTCTGAGCAATATAATTGAGTGTTCTGAAACCCGAAATTTGCGCAATTAGTTTATTTTCATGCATATCAAGATTAATTGCGATTCTTATGTAAATTGATGTGTAGAATCATATGGTTTCATTTAAAATTTATTCTGAGCAATATAAATGAGTGTACTGAAAGCCCGAAAATTGCGCATTTAGTTTATTTTCATGCATATCAAGATTAATGCTGATTCTTATGTAAATTGGTGTGTAGAATCATATGGTCTCATTTGAAATTGATTCTGAGCAATATAAATGACTGTAGTGAAAGACCGAAAATTGCGCATTTAGTGTATTTTCAGGCATATCAAGATTAATGCTGATTCTTAAGTAAATAGATGTGTAGAATCATATGGTCTCATTTAAAATTGATTCTGATCAATATAAATGAGTGTATTGAAAGACCACAAACTGCGCATTTAGTGTATTTTCATGCATATCAAGATTAATGCTGATTCTTATGTAAATTGATGTGTAGAATCATCCGGTCTCATTTAAAATTGATTCTGAGCAATATAAATGAGTGTACTGAAAGCCCGAAAATTGCGCATTTAGTGTATTTTCATGCATACCAAGATTAATGCTGATTGTTATGTAAATTGATGTGTAGAATCATATGGTTTCATTTAAAATTGATTCTGAGCAATATAAATGAGTGTACTGAAAGACCAAAAACTGCGCATTTAGTGTATTTTCATGCATATCAAGATTAATGCTGATTCTTATGTAAGTTGATGTGTAGAATCATATGGTCTCATTTAAAATTGATTCTGAGCAATATAATTGAGTGTACTGAAACCCGAAAATTGCGCAATTAGTTTATTTTCATGCATATCAAGATTAATGCTGATTCTTATGTAAATTGGTGTGAAGAATCATATGGTCTCATTTGAAATTGATTCTGAGCAATATAAATGAGTGTAATGAAAGCCCGAAAATTGCGCATTTAGTGTATTTTCATGCATATCAAGATTAATGCTGATTCTTATGTAAATTGTGGTGTAGAATCATATGGTCTCATTTAAAATTGATACTGATCAATATAAATGAGTGTACTGAAAGATCAAAAACTGCGCATTTAGTGTATTTCCATGCATATCAAGATTAATGCTGATTCTTATGTAAATTGATATGTAGAATCATACGTTCTCATTTGAAATTGATTCTGAGCAATATAAATGAGTGTACTGAAAGCCCGAAAATTGCGCATTTAGTGTATTTTCATGCATATCAAGATTAATGCTGATTCTTATGTAAATTGATGTGTAGAATCACATGGTTTCTTTTAAAATTGATTCTGAGCAATATAAATGAGTGTACTCAAAGCCCAAGTATGGCGCATTTAGTGTATTTTCAGACATATCAAGATTAATGCTGATTTTTGTGTAAATTGATGTGTAGAATCATATGGTCTCATTTAAAATTGATTCTGAGCAATATAAATGCGTGTACTGAAAGCCCGAAAATGGCGCATTTAGTGTATTTTCATGCATATCAAGATTAATGCTGATTCTTATGTAAATTGATGTGTAGAATCATATGGTCTCATACAAAATTGATTCTGAGCAATATAAATGAGTGTACTGAAAGCCCAAATATGGCGCATTTAGTGTATTTTCATGCATATCAAGATTAATGCTGATTTTTGTGTAAATTGATGTGTAGAATCATATGGTCTCATTTGAAATTGATACCGAGCAATATAAATGAATGTACTGAAAGAACAAAAACTGCGCATTTAGTGTCTTTTCATGCATATCAAGATTAATGCTGATTCTTATGTAAATTTATGAGTAGAATCATATGATCTCATTTAAAATTGATTCTGAGCAATATAAATGAGTGTACTGAAAGCCCGAAAATTGCGCATTTAGTGTATTTTCATCCATATCAAGATTAATGCTGATTTTTATGTAAATTGATGTGTAGAATCATATGGTCTCATTTAAAATTGATTCTGATCAATATAAATGAGTGTACTGAAAGCCCAAATATGGCGCATTTGTGTATTTTCATGCATATCAAGATTAATGCTGATTTTTGTGTAAATTGATGTGTAGAATCATATGGTTTCATTTCAAATTGATTCTGAGCAATATAAATGAGTGTACTGAAATCCCGAAAATTGCGCATTTAGTGTATTTTCATGCATATCAAGATTAATGCTGATTCTTATGTAAATTGATGTGAAGAATCATATGGTCTCATTTAAAATTTATTCTGAGCAATATAAATGTGTGTACTGAAAGCCCGAAAATTGCGCATTTAGTGTATTTCCATGCATATCAAGATTAATGCTGATTCTTATGTAAATTGATGTGTAGAATCATATGGTCTCATTTAAATTGATTCTGAGCAATATAAATGAGTGTACTGAAAAACCAACATCTGCGCATTTAGTGTATTTTCATGCATATCAAGATTAATGCTGATTCTTATGTAAATTGATGTGTAGAATATTATGGTCTCATTTAAAATTTATTCTGAGCAATATAAATGAGTGTACTGAAAGCCTGAAAATTGCGCATTTATTGTATTTTCATGCATATCAAGATTAATTCTGATTCTTATGTAAATTGATGTGTAGAATCATATAATCTCATTTAAAATTGATTCTGAGCGATATAAATGAGTGTACTGAAAGCCCGAAAATTGAGTATTTAGTTTATTTTCATGCATATCAAGATTAATGCTGATTCTTATGTAAATTGATGTGTAGAATTATATGGTCTCATTTAAAATTGATTCTGATCAATATAACTGAGTGTACTGAAATAACAAAATCTGCGCATTTAGTGTATTTTCATGCATATCAAGATTAATGCTGATTCTTATGTAAATTGATGTGTAGAATCATATGGTCTCATTCAAAATTGATTCTGAGCAATATATATGAGTGTACTGAAAGCCCGACAATTGCGCATTTAGTGTATTTTCATGCATATCAAGATTAATGCTGATTCTTATGTAAATTGATGTGTAGAATCATATGGTCTCATTTAACATTGATTCTGAGCAATATAAATGAGTGTACTGAAAGCCCGAATATTGCGCATTTAGTGTATTTTCATGCATATCAAGATTAATGCTGATTCTTATGTAAATTGATGTGTAGAATCATATAATCTCAATTTAAATTGATTCTGAGAAATATAAATGAGTGTACTGAAAGCCCGAAAATTGCGCATTTAGTGTATTTTCATGCATATCAAGATTAATGCTGATTCTTATGTAAATTGATGTGTAGAATCATATGGCCTCATATAAAATTGATTCTGAGTGATATAAATGAGTGTACTGAATGTCCGAAAATTGCGCATTTAGTGTATTTTCATGCATATCAAGATTAATGCTGATTCTTATGTAAATTGATGTGTAGAATCATATGGTCTCATTTAAAATTGATTCTGAGCAATATAAATGAGTGTACTGAAAGCCTGAAAATTGCGCATTTAGTGCATTTTCATGCATATCAAGATTAATGCTGGTTCTTATGTAAATTGATGTGTAGAATCATATGGTCTCATTTTAAAATAATTTTGGGCAATATAAATGAGTGTACAGTAAGCCCGAAAATTGCGAATTTAGTGTACATTCATGCATATCAATTTTAATGATGATTCTTATGTAAATTGATGTGTAGAATCATATGGTCGCATTTAAAATTGATTCTGAGCAATATAAATGAGTGTACTGAAAGCCCGAAAATTGCGCATTTAGTGTATTTTCATGCATATCAAGATTAATGCTGATTCTTATGTAAATTGATGTGTAGAATCATACGGTCTCATTTAAAATTGATTCTGAGCAATATAAATGAGTGTACTGAAAGCCCGAAAATTGCGCATTTAGTGTATTTTCATGCATATCAAGATTAATGCTGATTCTTATGTAAATTGATGTGAAGAATCATATGATCTCATTTAAAAGTTATTCTGAGCAATATAAATGTGTGTACTGAAAGCCCAAAAATTGCGCATTTAGTGTATTTCCATGCATATCAAGATTAATGCTGATTCTTATGTAAATTGATGTGTAGAATCATATGGTCTCATTTAAATTGATTCTGAGCAATATAAATGAGTGTACTGAAAAACCAACATCTGCGCATTTAGTGTATTTTCATGCATATCAAGATTAATGCTGATTCTTATGTAAATTGATGTGTAGAATCATATGGTCTCATTTAAAATTTATTCTGAGCAATATAAATGAGTGTACTGAAAGCCTGAAAATTGCGCATTTATTGTATTTTCATGCATATCAAGATTAATGCTGATTCTTATGTAAATTGATGTGTAGAATCATATAATCTCATTTAAAATTGATGCTGAGCGATATAAATGAGTGTACTGAAAGCCCGAAAATTGAGTATTTAGTTTATTTTCATGCATATCAAGATTAATGCTGATTCTTATGTAAATTGATGTGTAGAATTATATGGTCTCATTTAAAATTGATTCTGATCAATATAACTGAGTGTACTGAAATAACAAAATCTGCGCATTTAGTGTATTTTCATGCATATCAAGATTAATGCTGATTCTTATGTAAATTGATGTGTAGAATCATATGGTCTCATTCAAAATTGATTCTGAGCAATATATATGAGTGTACTGAAAGCCCGACAATTGCGCATTTAGTGTATTTTCATGCATATCAAGATTAATGCTGATTCTTATGTAAATTGATGTGTAGAATCATATAATCTCAATTTAAATTGATTCTGAGAAATATAAATGAGTGTACTGAAAGCCCGAAAATTGCGCATTTAGTGTATTTTCATGCATATCAAGATTAATGCTGATTCTTATGTAAATTGATGTGTAGAATCATATGGCCTCATATAAAATTGATTCTGAGTGATATAAATGAGTGTACTGAATGTCCGAAAATTGCGCATTTAGTGTATTTTCATGCATATCAAGATTAATGCTGATTCTTATGTAAATTGATGTGTAGAATCATATGGTCTCATTTAAAATTGATTCTGAGCAATATAAATGAGTGTACTGAAAGCCTGAAAATTGCGCATTTAGTGCATTTTCATGCATATCAAGATTAATGCTGATTCTTATGTAAATTGATGTGTAGAATCATATGGTCTCATTCAAAATTGATTCTAAGCAATATATATTAGTGTACTGAAAGCCCGAAAATTGCGCATTTAGTGTATTTTCATGCATATCAAGATTAATGCTGATTCTTATGTAAATTGATGTGTAGAATCATATGGTCTCATTTAAAATTGATTCTGAGCAATATAAATGAGTGTACTGAAAGCCCGAATATTGCGTATTTAGTGTATTTTCATGCATATCAAGATTAATGCTGATTCTTATGTAAATTGATGTGTAGAATCATATGGTTTCAATTAAAATTGATTCTGAGCAATATAAATGAGTGTACTGAAAGCCCGAAAATTGCGCATTTAATGTATTTTCATGCATATCAAGATTAATGCTGATTCTTATGTAAATTGATGTGTAGAATCCTATAATCTCATTTAAAATTGATTCTGAGCAATATAAATGAGTGTACTGAAAGCCCGAATATTGCGTATTTAGTGTATTTTCATGCATATCAAGATTAATGCTGATTCTTATGTAAATTTATGTGTAGAATCATATAATCTCAATTAAAATTGATTCTGAGAAATATAAATGAGTGTACTGAAAACCCGAAAATTGCGCATTTAGTGTATTTTCATGCATATCAAGATTAATGCTGATTCTTATGTAAATTGATGTGTAGAATCCTATAATCTCATTTAAAATTGATTCTGAGCGATATAAATGAGTGTACTGAAAGCCCGAAAATTGCGAATTTAGTGTATTTTCATGCATATCAAGATTAATGCTGATTCTTATGTAAATTGATGTGTAGAATCATACGTACTCATTTCAAATAGATTCTGAGCAATATAAATGAGTGTACTGAAAGCCCGAAAATTGCGCATTTAATGTATTTTCATGCATATCAAGATTAATGCTGATTTTTATGTAAATTGATGTGTAGAATCATATGGTCTCATTTAAAATTGATTCCGAGCAATATAAATGAGTGTACTGAAAGCCCGAAAATTGCGCATTTAGTGTATTTTCTTGCATATCAAGATTAATGCTGATTCTTATGTAAATTGATGTGTAGAATCATATGGTCTCATTTAAAATTTATTCTGAGTAATATAAATGAGTGTGCTGAAAGCCCGAAAATTGCGCCTTTAGTGTATTTTCATGCATATCAAGATTAATGCAGATTCTTATGTAAATTGATGTGTAGAATCATATGGTCTCATTTAAAATTGATTCTGATCAATATAAATGAGTGTACTGAAAGTCCAAAAACTGCGCATTTAGTGTATTTTCATGCATATCAAGATTAATGCTGATTCTTATGTAAATTGATGTGTAGAATCATATGGTTACATTTAACATTGATTCTGAGCAATATAAATGATTGTACTGAACGCCCGAAATTTGCGCATTATTGTATTTTCATGCATATCAAGATTAATGCTGATTCTTATGTAAATTGATGTGTAGAATCATATGGTTTCATTTAAAATTGATTCTGATCAATATAAATGAGTGTACTGAAAGCCCGAAAATTGCGCATTTAGTGTATTTTCATGCATATCAAGATTAATGCTGATTCTTATGTAAATTGATGTGTAGAATCATACGTACTCATTTCAAATAGATTCTGAGTAATATAAATGAGTGTGCTGAAAGCCCGAAAATTGCGCATTTAGTGTATTTTCATGCATATCAAGATTAATGCAGATTCTTATGTAAATTCATGTGTAGAATCATATGGTCTCATTTGAAATTGATTCTGATCAATATAAATGAGTGTACTGAAAGTCCAAAAACTGCGCATTTAGTGTATTTTCATGCATATAAAGATTAATGCTGATTCTTATGTAAATTGATGTGTAGAATCATATGGTTACATTTAAAATTTATTCTGAGCAATATAAATGATTGTACTGAACGCCCGAAATTTGCGCATTATTGTATTTTCATGCATATCAAGATTAATGCTGATTCTTATGTAAATTGATGTGTAGAATCATATGGTCTCATCTCAAATTGATTCTGATCAATATAAATGAGTGTACTGAAAGACCAAAAACTGCGCATTTAGTGTATTTTCATGCATATCAAGATTAATGCTGATTCTTATGTAAATTGATGTGTAGAATCATATGGTCTCATTTAAAATTGATTCCGAGCAATATAAATGAGTGTACTGAAAGCCCGAAAATTGCGCATTTAGTGTATTTTCATCCATATCAAGATTAATGCTGATTCTCATGTAAATTGATGTGTAGAATCATATGGTTTCAATTAAAATTAATTCTGAGCAATATAAATGAGTGTACTGAAAGACCAAACACTGCGCATTTCGTGTATTTTCATGCATATCAAGATTAATGCTGATTCATATGTAAATTGATGTGTAGAATCATACAGTCTCATTTAAAATTGATTCTGAGCAATATAAATGAGTGTACTGAAAGCCCGAAAATTGCGAATTTAGTGTATTTTCATGCATATCAAGATTAATGCTGCTTCTTATGTAAATTGATATGTAGAATCATATGGTCTCATTTAAAATTGATTCTGAGCGATATAAATGAGTGTACTGAAAGCCGGAAAATTGCGCATTTAGTGTATTTTCAGGCATATCAAGATTAATGCTGATTCTTATGTCAATTGATATGTAGAATCATATGGTTTCATTTAAAATTGATTCTGAGCAATACAAATGAGTGTACTGAAAGCCCGAAAATTGCGCATTTAGTGTATTTTCATGCATATCAAGATTAATGCTGATTCTTATGTAAATTGATGTGTAGAATCATATGGTTTCTTTTAAATTGATTCTGAGCAATATAAATGAGTGTACTGAAAGTCCGAAAATTGCGCATTTAGTGTATTTTCAGGCATATGAAGATTAATGCTGATTCTTATGTAAATTCATGTGAAGAATCATATGGTTTCATGTAAAATTGATTCTGAGCAATATAAATGAGTGTACTGAAAGCCCGAAAATTGCGCATTTAGTGTATTTTCATGCATATCAAGAATAATGCAGATTCTTATGTAAATTGATGTGTAGAATCATATGGTCTCATTTAAAATTGATTCTGATCAATATAAATGAGTGTACTGAAAGTCCAAAAACTGCGCATTTAGTGTATTTTCATGCATATCAAGATTAATGCTGATTCTTATGTAAATTGATGTGTAGAATCATATGGTTACATTTAACATTGATTCTGAGCAATAAAAATGATTGTACTGAACGCCCGAAATTTGCGCATTATTGTATTTTCATGCATATCAAGATTAATGCTGATTCTTATGTAAATTGATGTGTAGAATCATATGGTCTCATTTAAAATTGATTCTGAGCAATATAAATGAGTGTACTGAAAGCCCGAAAATTGCGCATTTAGTGTATTTTCATGCATATCAAAATTAATGCTGATTCTTATGTAAATTGATGTGTAGAATCATATGGTCTCATTTAAAATTGATTCGGATCAATATAAATAAGTGTACTGAATGACAAAAAAACTGCGCATTTAGTGTATTTTCATGCATATCAAAATTAATGCTGATTCTTATGTAAATTGATGTGTAGAATCATATGGTCTCATTTAAAATTGATTCTGATCAATATAAATGAGTGTAATGAAAGACCAAAACTGCGCATTTAGTGTATTTTCATGCATATCAAGATTAATGCTGATTCTTATGTAAATTGATGTGTAGAATCATATGGTCTCATTTAAAATTGATTCTGAGCAATACAAATGAGTATACTGAAAGCCCGAAAATTGCGCATTTAGTGTATTTTCATGCATATCAAGATTAATGCTGTTTCTTATGTTAATTGATGTGTAGAATCACATGATTTCATTTAAAATTTATTCTGAGCAATATAAATGAGTGTACTGAAAGCCCGAAAATTGCGCATTTAGTGTATTTTCATGCATATCAAGATAAATGCTGATTCTTATGTAAATTGATGTGTTGAATCATATGGTTTAATTTAAAATTGATTCTGAGCAATATAAACGAGTGTACTGAAAGCCCGAAAATTGCGTATTTAGTGTATTTTCATGCATATCAAGATTAATGCTGATTCTTATGTAAATTGATGTGTAGAATCATATGGTCTCATTTCAAATTGTTTCTGAGCAATATAAATGAGTGTGCTGAAAGCCCGAAAATTGCGCATTTAGTGTATTTTCATGCATATCAAGATTAATGCTGATTCTTATGTAAATTGATGTGTAGAATCGTATGGTCTCATTTAAAATTGATTCTGATCAATATAAATGAGTGTACTGAAAGTCCAAAAACTGCGCATTTAGTGTATTTTCATGCATATCAAGATTAATGCTGATTCTTATGTAAATTGATGTGTAGAATCATATGGTTGCATTTAAAATTGATTCTGAGCAATGTAAATGAGTGTACTGAAAGCCCGCAAATTGCGCATTTAGTGTATTTTCATGCATATCAAGATTAATGCTGATTCTTATGTAAATTGATGTGTAGAATCATATGGTCTCATTTAAAATTGATTCTGATCAATATAAATGAGTGTACTGAAAGCCGGAAAAATGCGCATTATTGTATTTTCATACATATCAAGATTAATGCTGCTTCTGATGTAAATTGATGTGTAGAATCATATGGTCTCATTTAAAATTGATTCTGAGCAATATAAATGAGTGTACTGAAAGCCCGAAAATTGCGCATTTAGTGTATTTTCATGCATATCAAAATTAATGCTGATTCTTATGTAAATTGATGTGTAGAATCATATGGTCTCATTTAAAATTGATTCGGATCAATATAAATAAGTGTACAGAATGACAAAAAAACTGCGCATTTATTGTATTTTCATGCATATCAAGATTAATGCTGATTCTGATGTAAATTGATGTGTAGAATCATATGGTCTCATTTAAAATTGATTCTGATCAATATAAATGAGTGTAATGAAAGACCAAAAACTGCGCATTTAGTGTATTTTCATGCATATCAAGATTAATGCTGATTCTTATGTAAATTGATGTGTAGAATCATATGGTCTCATTTAAAATTGATTCTGAGCAATACAAATGAGTATACTGTAAGCCCGAAAATGGCGCATTTAGTGTATTTTCATGCATATCAAGATTAATGCTGTTTCTTATGTTAATTGATGTGTAGAATCACATGATTTCATTTAAAATTTATTCTGAGCAATATAAATGAGTGTACTGAAAGCCCGAAAATTGCGCATTTAGTGTATTTTCATGCATATCAAGATAAATGCTGATTCTTATGTAAATTGATGTGTAGAATCATATGGTTTAATTTAAAATTGATTCTGAGCAATATAAACGAGTGTACTGAAAGCCCGAAAATTGCGTATTTAGTGTATTTTCATGCATATCAAGATTAATGCTGATTCTTATGTAAATTGATGTGTAGAATCATATGGTCTCATTTCAAATTGTTTCTGAGCAATATAAATGAGTGTGCTGAAAGCCCGAAAATTGCGCATTTAGTGTATTTTCATGCATATCAAGATTAATGCTGATTCTCATGTAAATTGATGTGTAGAATCGTATGGTCTCATTTAAAATTGATTCTGATTAATATAAATGAGTGTACTGAAAGTCCAAAAACTGCGCATTTAGTGTATTTTCATGCATATCAAGATTAATGCTGATTCTTATGTAGAGTGATGTGTAGAATCATATGGTTACATTTAAAATTGATTCTGAGCAATATAAATGAGTGTACTGAAAGCCCGAAAATTGCGCATTTAGTGTATTTTCATGCATATCAAGATTAATGCTGATTCTTATGTAAATTGATGTGTAGAATCATATGGTCTCATTTAAAATTGATTCTGAGCAATATAAATGAGTGTACTGAAAGCCGGAAAAATGCGCATTTAGTGTATTTTCATACATATCAAGATTAATGCTGATTCTTATGTAAATTGATGTGTAGAATCATATGGTTTCATTTAAAATTGACGCCGAGCGACATAAATGAGTGTACGGAAATCCCGAAAATTGCGCATTTAGTGTATTTTCATGCATATCAAGATTAATGCTGATTCTTATGTAAATTGATGTGTAGAATCATACGGTTTCATTTATAATTGATTCTGAGCAATATAAATGAGTGTACTGAATGCCCGAAAATTGCGCATTTAGTGTATTTTCATGCATATCAAGATTAATGCTGATTCTTATGTAAATTGATGTGTAGAATCATATGGTCTCATTTCAAATTGTTTCTGTGCAATATGAATGAGTGTGCTGAAAGCCCGAAAATTGCGCATTTAGTGTATTTTCATGCATATCAAGATTAATGCTGATTCTTATGTAAATTGATGTGGAGAATCATATGGTCTCATTTAAAATTGATTCTGATCAATATAAATGAGTGTACTGCAAGTCCAGAAACTGCGCATTTAGTGTATTTTCATGCATATCAAGATTAATGCTGATTCTTATGTAAATTGATGTGTAGAATCATATGGTTACTTTTCAAATTGATTCTGAGCAATATAAATGAGTGTACTGAAAACCGGAAAATTGCGCATTTATTGTATTTTCATGCATATCAAGATTAATGCTGATTCTTATGTAAATTGATGTGTAGAATCATATGGTTTCATTTAAATTGATTCTGATCAATATAAATGAGTGTACTGAAAGACCAAAAACTGCGCATTTAGTGTAATTTCATGCATATCAAGATTAATGCTGATTCTTATGTAAATTGATGTGTAGAATCATACGGTCTCATTTAAAATTGATTCTGAGCAATATAAATGAGTGTACTGAAAGCCCGAAAATTGCGCATTTAATGTATTTTCATGTATATCAAGATTAGTGCTGATTCTTATGTAAATTGATGTGTAGAATCATATGGTTTCATTTAAAATTGATTCTGATCAATATAAATGAGTGTACTGAAAGCCCGAAAATTGCGCATTTAGTGTATTTTCATGCATATCTAGATTAATGCTGATTCTTATGTAAATTGATGTGTAGAATCATATGGTTACATTTAAAATTGATTCTGAGCAATATAAATGAGTGTACTGAAAACCGGAAAATTGCGCATTTATTGTATTTTCATGCATATCAAGATTAATGTTGATTCTTATGTAAATTGGTGTGTAGAATCATATGGTTTCATTTAAAATTGATTCTGATCAATATAAATGAGTGTACTGAAAGACCAAAAACTGCGCATTTAGTGTATTTTCATGCATATCAAGATTAATGCTGATTCTTATGTAAATTGATGTGTAGAATCATACGGTCTCATTTAAAATTGATTCTGAGCAATATAAATGAGTGTACTGAAAAGCCCGAAAATTACGCATTTAGTGTATTTTCATGTATATCAAGATTAATGCTGATTCTTATGTAAATTGATGTGTAGAATTATATGGTTTCATTTAAAATTGATTCTGATCAATATAAATGAGTGTACTGAAAGCCCGAAAATTGCGCATTTAGTGTATTTTCATGCATATCAAGATTAATGCTGATTCTTATGTAAATTGATGTGTAGAATCATATGGTCTCATTTAAAATTGATTCTGAGCAATATAAATGAGTGTACTGAAAGTCCGAAAATTGCGCATTTAGTGTATTTTCATGCATATCAAGATTAATGCTGATACTTATGTAAATTGATGTGTAGAATCATATGATTTCATTTAAAATTGATTCTGAGCAATATAATGAGTGTACTGAAAGTCCGAAAATTGCGCATTTAGTGTATTTTCATGCATATCAAGATTAATGCTGATTCTTATGTAAATTGATGTGTAGAATCATACGGTTTCATTTATAATTGATTCTGAGCAATATAAATGAGTGTACTGAAAGCCCGAAAATTGCGCATTTAGTGTATTTTCATGCATATCAAGATTAATGCTGATTCTTATGTAAATTGATGTGTAGAATCATATGGTCTCATTTCAAATTGTTTCTGAGCAATATAAATGAGTGTGCTGAAAGCCCGAAAATTGCGCATTTAGTGTATTTTCATGCATATCAAGATTAATGCTGATTCTTAGGTAAATTGATGTGTAGAATCATATGGTCTCATTTAAAATTGATTCTGATCAATATAGATGAGTGTACTGAAAGTCCAGAAACTGCGCATTTAGTGTATTTTCATGCATATCAAGATTAATGCTGATTCTTATGTAAATTGATGTGTAGAATCATATGGTTACATATAAAATTGATTCTGAGCAATATAAATGAGTGTACTGAAAACCGGAAAATTGCGCATTTATTGTATTTTCATGCATATCAAGATTAATGCTGATTCTTATGTAAATTGATGTGTAGAATCATATGGTTTCATTTAAAATTGATTCTGATCAATATAAATGAGTGTACTGAAAGCCCGAAAATTGCGCATTTAGTGTATTTTCATGCATATCAAGATTAATGCTGATTCTTATGTAAATTGATGTGTAGAATCATATGGTTGCATTTAAAATTGATTCTGAGCAATATAAATGAGTGTACTGAAAACCGGAAAATTGCGCATTTATTGTATTTTCATGCATATCAAGATTAATGTTGATTCTTATGTAAATTGATGTGTAGAATCATATGGTTTCATTTAAAATTGATTCTGATAAATATAAATGAGTGTACTGAAAGACCAAAAACTGCGCATTTTGTGTATTTTCATGCATATCAAGATTAATGCTGATTCTTATGTAAATTGATGTGTAGAATCATACGGTCTCATTTAAAATTGATTCTGAGCAATATAAATGAGTGTACTGAAAGCCCGAAAATTGCGCATTTAGTGTATTTTCATGTATATCAAGATTAATGCTGATTCTTACGTAAATTGATGTGTAGAATCATATGGTTTCTTTTAAAATTGATTCTGATCAATATAAATGAGTGTACTGAAAGCCCGAAAATTGCGCATTTAGTGTATTTTCATGCATATCAAGATTAATGCTGATTCATATGTAAATTGATGTGTAGAATCATATGGTCTCATTTAAAATTGATTCTGAGCAATATAAATGAGTGTAATGAAAGCCGGAAATTGCGCATTTATTGTATTTTCATGTATATCAAGATTAATGCTGATTCTTATGTAAATTGATGTGTAGAATCATATGGTTTCATTTAAAATTGATTCTGATCAATATAAATGAGTGTACTGAAAGCCCGAAAATTGCGCATTTAGTGTATTTTCATGCATATCAAGATTAATGCTGATTCTTATGTAAATTGATGTGTAGAATCATATGGTTACATTTAAAATTGATTCTGAGCAATATAAATGAGTGTACTGAAAACCGGAAAATTGCGCATTTATTGTATTTTCATGCATATCAAGATTAATGTTGATTCTTATGTAAATTGATGTGTAGAATCATATGGTTTCATTTAAAATTGATTCTGATCAATATAAATGAGTGTACTGAAAGACCGAAAACTGCGCATTTAGTGTATTTTCATGCATATCAAGATTAATGCTGATTCTTATGTAAATTGATGTGTAGAATCATACGGTCTCATTTAAAATTGACTCTGAGCAATATAAATGAGTGTACTGAAAAGCCCGAAAATTGCGCATTTAGTGTATTTTCATGTATATCAAGATTAATGCTGATTCTTATGTAAATTGATGTGTAGAATCATATGGTTTCTTTTAAAATTGATTCTGATCAATATAAATGAGTGTACTGAAAGCCCGAAAATTGCGCATTTAGTGTATTTTCATGCATATCAAGATTAATGCTGATTCATATGTAAATTGATGTGTAGAATCATATGGTCTCATTTAAAATTGATTCTGAGCAATATAAATGAGTGTAATGAAAGCCGGAAATTGCGCATTTAGTGTATTTTCATACATATCAAGATTAATGCTGATTCTTATGTAAATTGATATGTAGAATCATATGGTTTCATTTAAAATTGACTCCGAGCGACATAAATGAGTGTACTGAAAGCCCGAAAATTGCGCATTTAGTGTATTTTCATGCATATCAAGATTAATGCTGATTCTTATGTAAATTGATGTGTAGAATCATATGGTCTCATTTGAAATTAATTCTGCTCAACATAAATGAGTGTACTGAAAGTCCAAAAACTGCGCATTCAGTGTATTTTCATGCATATCAAGATTAATGATGATTCTTTTGTAAATTGATGTGTAGAATCATGTGGTCTCATTTAAAATTGATTCTGAGCAATATAAATGCGTGTACTGAAAGCCCGAAAATTGCGCGTTTAGTGTATTTTCATACATATCAAGATTAATGAAGATTCTTTGTAAATTGATGTGTAGAATCATATGGTTTCATTTCAAATTGATTCTGAGCAATATAAATGAGTGGACTGAAAGTCCGAAAATTGCGCATTTAGTGTATTTTCATGCATATCAAGATTAATGCTGATTCTTATGTAAATTGATGTAGAATCATATGGTCTCATTTTAAATTAATTCTGATCAATATAAATGAGTGTACTGAGAGACCAAAAACTGCGCATTTAGTATATTTTCATGCCTGTCAAGATTAATGCTGATTCTTATGAAAATTTATGTGTAGAATCATATGGTCTCATTTAAAATTGATTCAAAGCAATATAAATGAGTGTACTGAAAGCCCGAAAAATGCTCATTTATTGTATTTTCATGCATATCAAGATTAATGCTGATTCTTTTGTAAATTGATGTGTAGAATCATATGGTCTCATTTGAAATTAATTCTGATCAATATAAATGTGTGTACTGAGAGACCAAATACCGCGCATTTGGTGTATTTTCATGCCTATCAAGATTAATGCTGATTCTTATGTAAATTGATGTGTATAATCATACGGTCTAATTTAAAATTGTTTCTGAGCAATATAAATGAGTGTACTGAAAACCCGAAAATTGCGCATTTAGTGTATTTTCATGCATATCAAGATTAATGCTGACTCTTATGTAAATTGATGTGTAGAATCATATGGTCTCATTTAAAATTGATTCTGATCAATATAAATGAGTGTACTGAAAGACCAAAAACTGCGCATTTAGTGTATTTTCATGCATATCAAGTTTATTGCTGATTCTTATGTAAATTGATGTGTAGAATTATACGGTTTCATTTAAAATTGATTCTGAGCAATATAAATGTGTGTACTGAAAGCCCGAATATTGCGCATTTAGTGTATTTTCATGCATATCAAGATTAATGCTGCTTCTTATGTAAATTGGTGTGTAGAATCATATGGTGTCATTTAAAATTGATTCTGAGCAATATAAATGAGTGTACTGAAAGCCCGAAAAGCGCGCATTTAGTGAATAGAATTAGAATATACACTAACTGCGCCATATTTGGAATTTCAGTACGCTCATTTATATTGCTCGGAATCAATTTTAAATGAGACCATATGATTCTACACCACAATTTACATAAGAATCAGCATTAATCTTGATATGCATGAAAATACACTACATGCGCAATTTTCGGGCTTTCAGTACACTCATATATATGGCTTAGAATCTATTTTAAATGAGACCATATGATTCTACACATCAATTTACATAAGAATCAGCATTAATCGTGATATGCATGAAAATACACTAAATGGGCAATTTTCGGGATTTCAGTACACTCATTTATATTGCTCAGAATCAATTTTAAATGAGGCCATATGATTCTACTCATCAATTTACATAAGAATCAGCATTAATCTTGATATGCATGAAAATACACTAAATGCGCAGTTTTTGGACTTTCAGTACACTCATTTATATTGATCAGAATCAATTTTAAATGAAACCATATGATTCTACACATCAATTTACATAAGAATCAGCATTAATCTTGATATGCATGAAAATACACTAAATGCGCAATTTTCGGACATTCAGTACACTCATTTATATTGCTCAAAATCAATTTTAAATGAAACCATATGATTCTACACATCAATTTACAAAAGAATCTTCATTAATCTTGATATGTATGAAAATACACAAAATGCGCAATTTTCGGGCTTTCAGTACACGCATTTATAGTGCTCAGAATCAATTTTAAATGAGAACACATGATTCTACACATCAATTTACATAAGAATCATCATTAATCTTGATATGCATGAAAATACACTAAATGCGCAGTATTTGGCCTTTCAGTACACTCATTTATATTGAGCAGAATTAATTTCAAATGAGACCGTGTGATTCTACACATTAATTTACATAAGAATCAGCATTAATCTTGATATGCATGAAAATACACTAAATGCCCAGTTTTTGGTATTTCAGTACACTCATTTATATTGATCAGAATCAATTTTAAATGAGACCATATGATTCTACACATCAATTTACATAAGAATCAGCATTAATCTTGATATGCATGAAAATACACTAAATGCGCAATTTTCGGGCTTTCAGTACACTCATTTATATTTCTCAGAATCTCAATTTTAAATGAGACCGTATGATTCTACACTTTAATTTACATAAGAATCAGCATTAATCTTGATATGCATGAAAATACACTAAATGCGCAATTTTCGGGCTTAGAGTACCCTCATTTATATTGATCAGAACCACTTTTGAATGAGACCGTATGATTCTACATCAATTTACATAAGAATCAGCATTAATCTTGATATGCATGAAAATACAATAAATGCGCAATTTCTTGGCTTTCAGTACACTCATTTGTATTGCTCAGAATCTATTTTAAATGAGACCGTATGATTCTACAGATCAATTTACATAAGTATCAGCATTAATCTTGATATGCATGAAAATACACTAAATGCGCAATTTTCGGGCTTTCAGTACACTCATTTATATTGATCAGAATCAATTTTAAATGAGACCATATGAATCTACACATCAATTTACATAAGAATCAGCATTAATCTTGATATGCATCAAAATACACCTAATGCGCAATATTCCAGCTTTCAGTACACTCATTTATATTGCTCAGAATCAATTTTAAATGAGACCGTATGATTCTACACATCAATTTACATAAGAATCAGCATTAATCTTGATATGCATGAAAATACACTAAATGCACAATTTTCAGGGCTTTCAGTACACTCATTTATATTGATCAGAATCAATTTTAAATGAAACCATATGATTCTACACATCAATTTACATAAGAATCAGCATTAATCTTGATATGCATGAAAATACACTAAATGCGCAATTTTCCGGCTTTCAGTACACACATTTCTATTGCTCAGAATCAATTTTAAATGAGACCATATGATTCTACACATCAATTTACAAAAGAATCAGCATTAATCTTGATATGCATGAAAATACACTGAATGCGCAATTTTGCGGCTTACAGGACACTCATTTATATTGATCAGAATCAATTTTAAATGAGACCATATGATTCTACACATCAATTTACATAAGAATCAGCATTAATCTTGATATGCATGAAAATACACTAAATGCGCAATTTTCCGGCTTTCAGTACACACATTTCTATTGCTCAGAATCAATTTTAAATGAGACCATATGATTCTACACATCAATTTACAAAAGAATCAGCATTAATCTTGATATGCATGAAAATACACTGAATGCGCAATTTTGCGGCTTACAGGACACTCATTTATATTGATCAGAATCAATTTTAAATGAGACCATATGATTCTACACATCAATTTACATAAGAATCAGCATTAATCTTGATATGCATGAAAATAAACTAAATGCGCAATATTCGGGCTTTCAGTACACTCATTTATATTTCTCAGAATCAATTTTAAATGAGACCGTATGATTCTACACTTTAATTTACATAAGAATCAGCATTAATCTTGATATGCATGAAAATACACTAAATGCGCAATTTTCGGGCTTACAGTACACTCATTTATATTGATCAGAATGAATTTTAAATGAGACCATGTGATTCTACACATCAATTTACATAAGAATCAGCATTAATCTTGATATGCATGAAAATACACTAAATGCGCAATTTTCGGGCTTTCAGTACACTCATTCATATTGCTCAGGATCAAGTTTAAATGACACCATATGATTCTACACATCAATTTACATAAGAATCAGCATTAATCTTGATATGCTTGAAAATACACTAAATGCGCAATTTTCCGGCATTCAGTACACTCATTTATGTCGCTCGGAGTCAATTTTAAATGAGACCATATGATTCTACACATCAATTAACATAAGAATCAGCATTAATCTTGATATGCATGAAAATACACTAAATGCGCAATTTTCCGTCTTTCAGTACACTCATTTATATTGCTCAGAATCAATTTTAAATAAGACCATATGATTCTACACATCAATTTACCTAAGAATCAGCATTAATCTTGATATGCATGAAAATACACTAAATGCGCAATTTTCCGGCTTACAGGACACTCATTTATATTGCTCAGAATCAATTTTAAATGAGACCATATGATTCTACACATCAATTTACATAAGAATCAGCATTAATCTTGATATGCATGAAAATACACTAAATGCGCAATTTTCGGGCTTACAGTACACTTATTTATATTGCTCAGAATCAATTTTAAATGAGACCATATGATTCTACAGATCAATTTACATAAGAATCAGCATTAATATTGATATGCATGTAAATATACACAATGCGCAATTTTCGGGCTTTCAGTCCACTCATTTATATTGCTCAGGATCAATTTGTAATGAGACCATATGATTCTACACATCAATTGAAATAAGAATCAGCATTAATCTTGATATGCATGAAAATACACTAAATGTGCAATTTTCGGGCTTTCAGTACACTCATTTATATTGCTCAGAATCAGTTTTAAATGATATTATATGATTCTACACATCAATTTACATAAGAATCAGCATTAATCTTGATATGCATGAAAATACATTAAATGCGCAATTTTCTCGCTTTCGTTACATTCATTTATCTTGCTCAGAATCAATTTTAAATGAAACCATATGATTCTACACATCAATTTACATAAGAATCAGCATTAATCTTGATATGCATGAAAATACACTTAATGCGCAATATTCCAGCTTTCAGTACACTCATTTATATTGCTCAGAATCAATTTTAAATGAGACCGTATGATTCTACACATCAATTTACATAAGAATCAGCATTAGTCTTCATATGAATGAAAATACACTAAATGCTCAATTTTCGGGCATACAGTACACTCATTTTTATTGATCAGAATCAATTTCAAATGAGATCATATGATTCTACACATCAATTTACATAAGAATCAGCATTAATCTTGATATGCATGAAAATACACTAAATGTGCAATTTTCGGGCTTTCAGTACACTCATTTATATTGTTCAGAATCAATTTTAATTTAAACCATATGATTCTACACACCAATTTACATAAAAATCAGCATTAATCTTGATATGCAAGAAAATACACTAAATGCGCAATTTTCGGGCTTTCAGTACACTCATTTATATTGCTCAGAATCAATTTTAAATGAGACCGTATGTTTCTACACATTAATTTACATAAGAATCAGCATTAATCTTGATATGCATGAATATACACTAAATGCGCAGTTTTTGGTCTTTCAGTACACTCATTTATATTGATTAGAATCAATTTCAAATGAGACCGTTTGATTCTACACATCAATTTACATAAGAATCAGAATTAATCTTGATATGCATGAAAATACACTAAATGCGCAATTTTCGGGATTTCAGTACACTCATTTATATTGCTCAGGATCAATTTTAATTGAAACCATATGATTCTACACATCAATTTACATAAGAATCAGCATTAATCTTGATATGCATGAAAATACACTAAATGCGCAATTTTCGGGCTTTCAGTACACTCATTTATATTGCTCAGAATCAATTTTAAATGAGACCGTATGATTCTACACGTCAATTTACATAAGAATCAGCATTAATCTTGATATGCATGAAAATACACTAAATGCTCAATTTTCGGGCTTACAGTACACTCATTTATATTGCTCAGAATCAATTTCATATGAGATCATATGATTCTACACATCAATTTACATAAGAATCATCATTAATCTTGATATGCATGAAAATACACTTAATGCGCAATATTCCAGCTTTCAGTACACTCATTTATATTGCTCAGTATCAATTTTAAATGAGACCGTATGTTTCTACACATCAATTTACATAAGAATCAGCATTAATCTTGATATGCATGAAAATACACTAAATGCGCAGTTTTTGGTCTTTCAGTACACTCATTTATATTGATCAGAATCAATATTAAATGATACCATATGATTCTACACATCAATTTACATCAGAATCAGCATTAATCTTGATATGCATGAATATACACTAAATGCGCAGTTTTTGGTCTTTCAGTACACTCATTTATATTGATTAGAATCAATTTCAAATGAGACCATATGATTCTACACATCAATTTACATAAGAATCAGCATTAATCCTGATATGCATGAAAATACACTAAATGCGCAATTTTCGGGCTTTCAGTACTCTCATTTATATTGCTCAGAATCAATTTTAAATGAGACCATATGATTCTACACATCAATTTACATAAGAATCAGCATTAATCTTGATATGCATGAAAATACACTAAATGCGCAATTTTCGGGCTTTCAGTACACACATTTATATTGCTCAGGATCAATTTTAATTGAAACCATATGATTCTACACATCAATTTACATAAGAATCAGCATTAATCTTGATATGCATGAAAATACACTAAATGCGCAATTTTCGGGTTTTCATTACACTCATTTATATTGCTCAGAATCAATTTTAAATGAGACCGTATGATTCTACACGTCAATTTACATAAGAATCAGCATTAATCTTGATATGCATGAAAATACACTAAATGCTCAATTTTCGGGCTTACAGTACACTCATTTATATTGCTCAGAATCAATTTCATATGAGATCATATGATTCTACAAATCATTTTACATAAGAATCATCATTAATCTTGATATGCATGAAAATACACTTAATGCGCAATATTCCAGCTTTCAGTACACTCATTTATATTGCTCAGTATCAATTTTAAATGAGACCGTATGTTTCTACACATCAATTTACATAAGAATCAGCATTAATCTTGATATGCATGAAAATACACTAAATGCGCAGTTTTTGGTCTTTCAGTACACTCATTTATATTGATCAGAATCAATATTAAATGATACCATATGATTCTACACATCAATTTACATAAGAATCAGCATTAATCTTGATATGCATGAAAATACACTAAATGCGCAATTTTCAGTCATTCAGTACAGTCATTTCTATTGCTCAGAATCAATTTTAAATGAGACCATATGATTCTACACATCAATTTACATAAGAATCAGCATTAATCTTGATATGCATGAAAATACACTAAATGCGCAATATTCGGGCTTTCAGTACACTCATTTATATTGCTCAGAATCAATTTTAAATGAGACCGTATGATTCTACACATCAATTTACATAAGAATCAGCATTAATCTTGATATGCATGACAATACACTAAATGCGTAGTGTTTGGTCTTTCAGTACAGTCATTTATATTGCTCAGAATAAATTTTAAAAGAAACCATGATTCTACACACCAATTTACATAAGAATCAGCATTAATCTTGATATGAATGAAAATACACAAAGTGCGCAATTTTCCGGCATTCAGTACACTCATTTATATTGCTCAGAATCAATTTTAAATGAGACCATATGATTCTACACATCAATTTACATAAGAATCAGCATTAATCTTGATATGCATGAAAATACACTAAATGCGCAATTTTCGCGCTTTCAGTACATTCATTTATGTCGATCGGAGTCAATTTTAAATGAGACCATATGATTCTACACATCAATTTACATAAGAATCAGCATAAATCTTGATATTCATGAAAATACTCTAAATGCGCAATTCTCCGGCTTTCAGTACACTCATTTATATTGCTCAGAATCAATTTTAAATGAGACCAAATGATTCTACACATCAATTTACATAAGAATCAGCATTAATCTTGATATGCATGAAAATACACTAAATGCGCAATTTTCGGGCTTACACTACACTCATTGATATTGCTCAGAATCAATTTTAATTGAAACCATATGTTTCTACACACCAATTTACATAAGAATCAGCATAAATCTTGATATGCAAGAAAATACACTAAATGCGCAATTTTCGGGCTTTCAGTACATTCATTTATGTCGATCGGAGTCAATTTTAAATGAGACCATATGATTCTACACATCAATTTACATAAGAATCAGCATAAATCTTGATATGCATGAAAATACTCTAAATACGCAATTTTCCGGCTTTCAGTACACTCATTTATATTGCTCAGAATCAATTTTAAATGAGACCAAATGATTCTACAAATCAATTTACATAAGAATCAGCATTAATCTTGATATGCATGAAAATACACTAAATGCGCAATTTTCGGGCTTACAGTAAACTCATTTATATTGCTCAGAATAAATTTTAACTGAAACCATATGTTTCTACACACCAATTTACATAAGAATCAGCATTAATCTTGATATGCAAGAAAATACACTAAATGCGCAATTTTCGGGCTTTCAGTACACTCATTTATATTGCTCAGAATCAATTTTAAATTAGACCGTATGATTCGACACAACAATTTACATAAGAATCAGCATTAATCTTGATATGCATGAAAATACACTAAATGCTCAATTTTCGGGCTTACAGTACACTCATTTATATAGGATCAGAATCAATTTTAAATGAGATCATATGATTCTACACATCAATTTAAATAAGAATCAGCATTAATCTTGATATGCATGAAAATACACTTAATGCGCAATATTCCAACTTTCAGTACACTCATTTATATTGCTATGAATCAATTTTAAATGAGACCGTATGATTCTACACATCAATTTACATAAGAATCAGAATTAATCTTGATATGCATGAAAATGCACTAAATGCGCAATTTTCGGGCTATCAGTACCCTTATTTATATTGCTCAGAATCAGTTTTAAATGAGGCCGTATGATTATACACATCAATTTACATAAGAATCAGCATTAATCTTGATATGCATGAAAATACACTAAATGCGCAATTTTCGGGCTTTCAGTACAATCATTTATATTGCACAGAATCAATTTTAAATAAAACCTTATGATTCTACACATCAATTTACATACGAATCCGCATTAATCTTGATATGCATGAAAATACACTAAATGCGCAGTTTTTGGTCTTTCAGTACACTCATTTATATTGATCAGAATCAATTTTAAATGATACCATATGATTCTACACATCAATTTACATCAGAATCAGCATTAATCTTGATATGCATGAAAATACACTAAATGCGCAATTTTCAGTCATTCACTACAGTCATTTCTATTGCTCAGAATCAATTTCAATTGAAACTATATGATTCTACACATCAATTTACATAAGAATCAGCATTAATCTTGATATGCATGAAAATACACTAAATGCGCAATATTCGGGCTTTCAGTACACTCATTTATATTGCTCAGAATCAATTTTAAATGAGACCGTATGATTCTACACATCAATGTACATAAGAATCAGCATTAATATTGATATGCATGAAAATACACTAAATGCGCAGTGTTTGGTCTTTCAGTACACTCATTTATATTGCTCAGAATCAATTTTAAATGAGACCATATGATTCTACACATCAATTTACATAAGAATCAGCATTAATCTTGATATGCATGAAAATACACTAAATGCGCAGTGTTTGGTCTTTCAGTACAGTCATTTATATTGCTCAGAATCAATTTTAAATGAAACCATGATTCTACACATCAATTTACATAAGAATCAGCATTAATCTTGATATGCATGAAAATACACTAAATGCGCAATTTCCGGCTTACAGTACACTCATTTATATTGCTCAGAATCAATTTTAAATGAGATCATATAATTCTACACATAAATTTACATAAGAATCAGCATTAATCTTGATATGCATGAAAATACAGTTAATGCACAACATTCCAGCTTTCAGTACACTCATTGATATTGCTCAGAATAAATTTAAATGAGACCGTATGTTTCTACACATCAATTTACATAAGAATCAGCATTAATCTTGATATGCATGAAAATACACTCAATGCGCAGTTTTTGGTCTTTCAGAACACTCATTTATATTGATCAGAATCAATTTTAAACGATACCATATGATTCTACACATCAATTTACATAAGAATCAGCATTAATCTTGATATGCAAGAAAATACACTAAATGCGCAATTTTCGGGCTTTCACTACACTCATTTATATTGCTCAGAATCAATTTTAAATTAGACCGTATGATTCTACACATCAATTTACATAAGAATCAGCATTAATCTTGATATGCATGAAAATACACTAAATGCTCAATTTTCGGGCTTACAGTACACTCATTTATATAGGATCAGAATCAATTTTAAATGAGATCATATGATTCTACACATCAATTTAAATAAGAATCAGCATTAATCTTGATATGCATGAAAATACACTTAATGCGCAATATTCCAACTTTCAGTACACTCATTTATATTGCTATGAATCAATTTTAAATGAGACCGTATGATTCTACACATCAATTTACATAAGAATCAGAATTAATCTTGATATGCATGAAAATGCACTAAATGCGCAATTTTCGGGCTATCAGTACCCTTATTTATATTGCTCAGAATCAGTTTTAAATGAGGCCGTATGATTATACACATCAATTTACATAAGAATCAGCATTAATCTTGATATGCATGAAAATACACTAAATGCGCAATTTTCGGGCTTTCAGTACAATCATTTATATTGCACAGAATCAATTTTAAATAAAACCTTATGATTCTACACATCAATTTACATACGAATCCGCATTAATCTTGATATGCATGAAAATACACTAAATGCGCAGTTTTTGGTCTTTCAGTACACTCATTTATATTGATCAGAATCAATTTTAAATGATACCATATGATTCTACACATCAATTTACATCAGAATCAGCATTAATCTTGATATGCATGAAAATACACTAAATGCGCAATTTTCAGTCATTCACTACAGTCATTTCTATTGCTCAGAATCAATTTTAAATGAGACCATATGATTCTACACATCAATTTACATAAGAATCAGCATTAATATTGATATGCATGAAAATACACTAAATGCGCAATTTTCGGGCTTTCAGTACACTCATTTATATTGCTCAGAATCAATTTCAAGTGAAACCATATGATTCTACACATCAATTTACATAAGAATCAGCATTAATCTTGATATGCATGAAAATACACTAAATGCGCAATATTCGGGCTTTCAGTACACTCATTTATATTGCTCAGAATCAATTTTAAATGAGACCGTATGATTCTACACATCAATGTACATAAGAATCAGCATTAATATTGATATGCATGAAAATACACTAAATGCGCAGTGTTTGGTCTTTCAGTACACTCATTTATATTGCTCAGAATCAATTTTAAATGAGACCATATGATTCTACACATCAATTTACATAAGAATCAGCATTAATCTTGATATGCATGAAAATACACTAAATGCGCAATTTTCGGGCTTTCAGTACACTCATTTATATTGCTCAGAATCAATTTTAAATGAGACCGTATGATTCTACACATCAATTTACATAAGAAGCAGCATTGATCTTGATATGCATGAAAATACACTAAATGCGCAGTGTTTGGTCTTTCAGTACAGTCATTTATATTGCTCAGAATCAATTTTAAATGAAACCATGATTCTACACATCAATTTACATAAGAATCAGCATTAATCTTGATATGCATGAAAATACACTAAATGCGCAATTTCCGGCTTACAGTACACTCATTTATATTGCTCAGATTCAATTTTAAATGAGATCATATAATTCTACACATAAATTTACATAAGAATCAGCATTAATCTTGATATGCATGAAAATACACTTAATGCACAACATTCCAGCTTTCAGTACACTCATTGATATTGATCAGAATAAATTTTAAATGAGACCGTATGTTTCTACACATCAATTTACATAAGAATCAGCATTAATCTTGATATGCATGAAAATACACTCAATGCGCAGTTTTTGGTCTTTTAGAACACTCATTTATATTGATCAGAATCAATTTTAAACGATACCATATGATTCTACACATCAATTTACAAAAGAATCAGCATTAATCTTGATATGCATGAAAATACACTAAATGCGCAATTTTCGGGCTTTCAGCACATTCATTTATATTGCTCAGAATCAATTTTAAATGAGACCATATGATTCTACACATCAATTTACATAAGAATCAGCATTAATCTTGATATGCATGAAAATACACTAAATGCGCAATTTTCGGGCTTTCAGTACACTCATTTATATTGCTCAGAATAAATTTTAAATGAAACCATATGATTCTACATATCAATTTACATAAGAATGAGCATTAATCTTGATATGCATGAAAATACACTAAATGCGCAATTTTCGGGCTTTCAGTACACTCATTTATATTGATCAGAATCAATGTTAAATGAGAACATATGATTCTACACATCAATTTACATAAGAATCATCATTAATCTTGATATGCATGAAAATAAAGTAATTCGCAATTTTCAGGCTTTCAGCACACTCATTTATATTGCTCAGAATCAATTTTAAATGAGACCATATGATTCTACTCATCAATTTACATAAGAATCAGCATTAATCTTGATATGCATGAAAATACACTAAATGCGCAATTTTCGGGCTTTCAGTACACTCATTTATATTGCTCAGAATCAATTTTAAATGAAACCATATGAGACCATATGATTCTACACATCAATTTACATAAGAATCAGCATTAATCTTGATATGCATGAAAATACACTAAATGCACAATTTTCGGGCTTTCAGTACACTCATTTATATTGCTCAGAATCAATTTTAAATGAGACCGTATGATTCTACACATCAATTTACATAAGAATCAGCATTAATCTTGATATGCATGAAAATACACTAAATGCGCAATTTTCGGGCTTACAGTACACTCATTTATATTGATCAGATTCAATTTTAAATGAGACCGTATGATTCTACACATCAATTTACATAAGATTGAGCATTAATCTTGATATGCATGAAAATACACTAAATGCGCAATTTTCGGGCTTTCAGTACATTCATTTATATTGCTCAGGATGAATTTTAAATGAGACCATATGATTCTACACATCAATTTACATAAGAATCAGCATTAATCTTGATATGCATGAAAATACACTAAATGCGCAATTTTCCGGCTTTCAGTACACTCATTTATATTGCTCAGAATCAAATTTAATTGAAACCATATGATTCTACACATCAATTTACATAAGAATCAGCATTAATCTTGATATGCATGAAAATACATTAAATGCGCAATTTTCGGGCTTTCAGTACACTCATTTATATTGCTCAGAATGAATTTTAAATGAGACCGTATGATTCTACACATCAATTTACATAAGAATCAGCATTAATCTTGATATGCATGAAAATACACTAAATGCTCAATTTTCGGGCTTACAGTACACTCATTTATATTGATCAGAATCAATTTTAAATGAGATCATATAATTCTACACATAAATTTACATAAGAATCAGCATTAATCTTGATATGCATGAAAATACACTTAATGCACAACATTCCAGCTTTCAGTACACTCATTGATATTGCTAAGAATCAATTTTAAATGAGACCGTATGATTCTACACATCAATTTACATAAGAATCAGTATTAATCTTGATATGCATGAAAATACATTAATGCGCAATTTTGGGCTTTAAGTTCACTGATTTATATTGCTCAGAATAAATTTTAAATGAGACCGTATGTTTCTACACATCAATTTACATATGAATCAGCATTAATCTTGATATGCATGAAAATACACTAAATGCGCAATTTTTGGTCTTTCAGAACACTCATTTATATTGATCAGAATCAATTTTAAACGATACCATATGATTCTACACATCAATTTACATAAGAATCAGCATTAATCTTGATATGCATGAAAATACACTAAATGCGCAATTTTCGGGCTTTCAGCACACTCATTTATATTGCTCAGAATCAATTTTAAATGAGACCATATGATTCTACACATCAATTTACATAAGAATCAGCATTAATCTTGATATGCAAGAAAATACACTAAATGCGCAATTTTCGGGCTTTCAGTACACTCATTTATATTGCTCAGAATAAATTTTAAATGAAACCATATGATTCTACATATCAATTTACATAAGAATCAGCATTAATCTTGATATGCATGAAAATACAATAAATGCGCAATTTTCGGGCTTTCAGTACACTCATTTATATTGCTCAGAATCAATTTTAAATGAGACCGTATGATTCTACACATCAATTTACATAAGAATCAGCATTAATCTTGATATGCATGAAAATACACTAAATGCGCAGTTTTTGGACTTTCAGTACACTCATTTATATTGATCAGAATCAATGTTAAATGAGAACATATGATTCTACACATCAATTTACATAAGAATCAGCATTAATCTTGATATGCATGAAAATACAGTAATTCGCAATATTCGGGCTTTCAGCACACTCATTTATATTACTCAGAATCAATTTTAAATGAGACCATATGATTCTACTCATCAATTTACATAAGAATCATCATTAATCTTGATATGCATGAAAATACACTAAATGCGCAATTTTCGGGCTTTCAGTACACTCATTTATATTGCTCAGAATCAATTTTAAATGAAACCATATGAGACCATATGATTCTACACATCAATTTACATAAGAATCAGCATTAATCTTGATATGCATGAAAATACACTAAATGCAAAATTTTCGGGCTTTCAGTACACTCATTTATATTGCTCAGAATCAATTTTAAATGAGACCGTATGATTCTACACATCAATTTACATAAGAATCAGCATTAATCTTGATATGCATGAAAATACACTAAATGCGCAATTTTCGGACTTACAGTACACTCATTTATATTGATCAGATTCAATTTTAAATGAGACCATATGATTCTACACATCAATTTACATAAGAATTAGCATTAATCTTGATATGCATGAAAATACACTAAATGCGCAATTTTCGGGCTTTCAGTACATTCATTTATATTGCTCAGGATGAATTTTAAATGAGACCATATGATTCTACACATCAATTTACATAAGAATCAGCATTAATCTTGATATGCATGAAAATACACTAAATGCGCAATTTTCGGGCTTTCAGTACACACATTTATATAGCTCAGAATCAAATTTAATTGAAACCATATGATTCTACACATCAATTTACATAAGAATCAGCATTAATCTTGATATGCATGAAAATACATTAAATGCGCAATTTTCGGGCTTTCAGTACACTCATTTATATTGCTCAGAATGAATTTTAAATGAGACCGTATGATTCGACACATCAATTTACATAAGAATCAGCATTAATCTTGATATGCATGAAAATACACTAAATGCTCAATTTTCGGGCTTACAGTACACTCATTTATATTGATCAGAATCAATTTTAAATGAGATCATATAATTCTACACATAAATTTACATAAGAATCAGCATTAATCTTGATATGCATGAAAATACACTTAATGCACAACATTCCAGCTTTCAGTACACTCATTGATATTGCTCAGAATCAATTTTAAATGAGACCGTATGATTCTACACATCAATTTACATAAGAATCAGTATTAATCTTGATATGCATGAAAATACATTAATGCGCAATTTTGGGCTTTAAGTTCACTGATTTATATTGCTCAGAATAAATTTTAAATGAGACCGTATGTTTCTACACATCAATTTACATAAGAATCATCATTAATCTTGATATGCATGAAAATACACTAAATTTCGCAGTTTTTGGTCTTTCAGAACACTCATTTATATTGATCAGAATAAATTTTAAACGATACCATATGATTCTACACATCAATTTACATAAGAATCAGCATTAATCTTGATATGCATGAAAATACACTAAATGCACAATTTTCGGGCTTTCAGTACACTCATTTCTATTGCTCAGAATCAATTTTAAATGAAACCATATGAGACCATATGATTCTACACATCAATTTACATAAGAATCAGCATTAATCTTGATATGCATGAAAATACACTAAATGCACAATTTTCGGGCTTTCAATACACTCATTTATATTGCTCAGAATCAATTTTAAATGAGACCGTATGATTCTACACATCAATTTACATAAGAATCAGCATTAATCTTGATATGCATGAAAATACACTAAATGCGCAATTTTCCGGCTTACAATACACTCATTTACATGGCACAGAATCAATTTTAAATGAGACCATATGATTCTACACATCAATTTACATAAGAATCAACATTAATCTTGATATGCATGAAAATACACTAAATGCGCAATTTCCGGGCTTACAGTACACTCATTTATATTGATCAGATTCAATTTTAAATGAGACCATATGATTCTACAGATCAATTTACATAAGAATTAGCATTAATCTTGATATGCATGACAATACACTAAATGCGCAATCTTCGGGCTTTCAGTACATTCATTTATATTGCTCAGGATGAATTTTAAATGAGACCATATGATTCTACACATCAATTTACATAAGAATCAGCATTAATCTTGATATGCATGAAAATACACTAAATGCGCAATTTTCGGGCTTTCAGTACACTCATTTATATTGCTCAGAATCAAATTTAATTGAAACAATATGATTCTACACATCAATTTACATAAGAATCAGCATTAATCTTGATATGCATGAAAATACATTAAATGCCCAATTTTCGGGCTTTCAGTACACTCATTTATATTGATCAGAATCAATTTTAAATGAGACCGTATGATTCTACAACATCAATCTACATAAGAATCAGCATTAATCTTGATATGCATGAAAATACACTAAATGCTCAATTTTCAGGCTTACAGTACACTCATTTATATTGATCAGAATCAATTTTAAATGAGATCATATAATTCTACACATAAATTTACATAAGAATCAGCATTAATCTTGATATGCATGAAAATACACTTAATGCACAACATTCCAGCTTTCAGTACACTCATTGATATTGCTCAGAATCAATTTTAAATGAGACCGTATGATTCTACACATCAATTTACATAAGAATCAGTATTAATCTTGATATGCATGAAAATACATTAATGCGCAATTTTGGGCTTTAAGTTCACTGATTTATATTGCTCAGAATGAATTTTAAATGAGACGGTATGTTTCTACACATCAATTTACATAAGAATCAGCATTAATCTTGATATGCATGAAAATACACTAAATGCGCAGTTTTTGGTCTTTCAGAACACTCATTTATATTGATTAGAATCAATTTTAGACGATACCATATGATTCTACACATCAATTTACATAAGAATCAGCATTAATCTTGATATGCATGAAAATACACTAAATGCGCAATTTTCGGGCTTTCAGCACACTCATTTATATTGCTCAGAATCAATTTTAAATGAGACCATATGATTCTACACATCAATTTACATAAGAATCAGCATTAATCTTGATATGCATGAAAATACACTAAATGCGCAATTTTCGGTCTTTTAGTACACTCATTTATATTGCTCAGAATCAATTTTAAATGAAACCATATGATTCTACACATCAATTTACATAAGAATCAGCATTAATCTTGATATGCATGAAAATACACTAAATGCGCAATTTTCGGGCTTTCAGTACACTCATTTATATTGCTCAGAATCAATTTTAAATGAGACCGTATGATTCTACACATCAATTTACATAAGAATCAGCATTAATCTTGATATGCATGAAAATACACTAAATGCGCAGTTTTTGATATTTCAGTACACTCATTTATATTGATCAGAATCAATTTTAAATGAGACCATATGATTCTACACAACAATTTACATAAGAATCAGCATTAATCTTGATATGCATGAAAATACATTAATGCGCAATTTTCGGGCTTTCAGTACACTCATTTATATTGCTCAGAATCAATTTTAAATGAGACCATATGATTCTACACATCAATTTACATAAGAATCAGCATTAATCTTGATATGCATGAAAATACACTAAATGCGCAATTTTCGGGCTTTCAGTACACTCATTTATATTGCTCAGAATAAATTTTAAATGAAACCATATGATTCTACATATCAATTTACATAAGAATCAGCATTAATCTTGATATGCATGAAAATACACTAAATGCGCAATTTTCGGGCTTTCAGTACACTCTTTTATATTGCTCAGAGTCAATTTTAAATGAGACCGTATGATTCTACACATCAATTTACATAAGAATCAGCATTAATCTTGATATGCATGAAAATACACTAAATGCGCAATGTTCGGGCTTACAGTACACTCATTTATATTGATCAGATTCAATTTTAAATGAGACCATATGATTCTACACATCAATTTAAATAAGAATTAGCATTAATCTTGATATGCATGAAAATACACTAAATGCGCAATTTTCGGGCTTTCAGTACATTCATTTATATTGCTCAGAATGAATTTTAAATGAGACCGTATGATTCTACACATCAATTTACATAAGAATCAGCATTAATCTTGATATGCATGAAAATACACTAAATGCTCAATTTTCGGGCTTACAGTACACTCATTTATATTGATCAGAATCAATTTTAAATGAGATCATATAATTCTACACTTAAATTTACATAAGAATCAGCATTAATCTTGATATGCATGAAAATACACTTAATGCACAACATTCCAGTTTTCAGTACACTCATTGATATTGCTCAGAATCAATTTTAAATGAGATCGTATGATTCTACACATCAATTTACATAAGAATCAGTATTAATCTTGATATGCATGAAAATACATTAATGCGCAATTTTGGGCTTTAAGTTCACTGATTTATATTGCTCAGAATAAATTTTAAATGAGACCGTATGTTTCTACACATCAATTTACATAAGAATCAGCATTAATCTTGATATGCATGAAAATACACTAAATGCGCATTTTTTGGTCTTTCAGAACACTCATTTATATTGATCAGAATCAATTTTAAACGATACCATATGATTCTACACATCAATTTACATAAGAATCAGCATTAATCTTGATATGCATGAAAATACACTAAATGCGCAATTTTCGGGCTTTCAGCACACTCATTTATATTGCTCAGAATCAATTTTAAATGAGACCATATAATTCTACACATCAATTTACATAAGAATCAGCATTAATCTTGATATGCATGAAAATACACTAAATGCGCAATTTTCGGACTTTTAGTACACTCATTTATATTGCTCAGAATCAATTTTAAATGAAACCATATGATTCTACACATCAATTTACATAAGAATCAGCATTAATCTTAATATGCCTGAAAATACACTAAATGCGCAATTTTCGGGCTTTCAGTACACTCATTTATATTGCTCAGAATCAATTTTAAATGAGACCGTATGATTCTACACATCAATTTACATAATAATCAGCATTAATCTTGATATGCATGAAAATACACTAAATGCGCAGTTTTTGATATTTCAGTACACTCATTTATATTGATCAGAATCAATTTTAAATGAGACCATATGATTCTACACAACAATTTACATAAGAATCAGCATTAATCTTGATATGCATGAAAATACACTAAATGCGCAATTTTCGGGCTTTCAGTACACTCATTTATATTGCTCAGAGTCAATTTTAAATGAGACCGTATGATTCTACACATCAATTTACATAAGAATCAGCATTAATCTTGATATGCATGAAAATACACTAAATGCGCAGTTTTTGATATTTCAGTACACTCATTTATATTGATCAGAATCAATTTTAAATGAGACCATATGATTCTACACATCAATTTACATAAGAATCAGCAATAATCTTTATATGCATGAAAATACACTAAATGCGCAATTTTCGGGCTTTCAGTACACTCATTTATATTGCTCAGAATAAATTTTAAATGAAACCATATGATTCTACATATCATTTTACATAAGAATCAGCATTAATCTTGATATGCATGAAAATACACTAAATGCGCAATTTTCGGGCTTTCAGTACACTCATTTATATTGCTCAGAGTCAATTTTAAATGAGACCATATGATTCTACACATCAATTTACATAAGAATCAGCATTAATCTTGATATGCATGAAAATACACTAAATGCGCAATTTACGGGCTTACAGTACACTCATTTATATTGATCAGAAACAATTTTAAATGAGACCATATGATTCTACAAATCAATTTACATAAGAATCAGCATTAATCTTGATATGCATGAAAATACACTAAATGCGCAATTTTCCGGCTTTCAGTACACTCATTTATATTGCTCAGAATCAATTTTAAATGAGACCATATGATTCTACACATCAATTTACATAAGAATCAGCATTAATCTTGATATGCATGAAAATACACTAAATGCGCAAATTTTGGGCTTTCAGTACACTCATTTATATTGATCAGAATCAATTTTAAACGATACCATATGATTCTACACATCAATTTACATAAGAATCAGCATTAATCTTGATATGCATGAAAATACATTAAAATGCGCAATTTTCGGGCTTTCAGCACACTCATTTATATTGCTCAGAATCAATTTTAAATGGGGCCATATGATTCTACACATCAATTTACATAAGAATCAGCATTAATCTTGATATGCATGAAAATACACTGAATGCGCAATTTTCGGTCTTTTAGTACACTCATTTATATTGCTCAGAATCAATTTTAAATGAAACCATATGATTCTACACATCAATTTACATAAGAATCAGCATTAATCTTGATATGCATGAAAATACACTAAATGCGCAATTTTCGGGCTTTCAGTACACTCATTTATATTGCTCAGAATCAATTTTAAATGAGACCGTATGATTCTACACATCAATTTACATAATAATCAGCATTAATCTTGATATGCATGAAAATACACTAAATGCGCAGTTTTTGATATTTCAGTACACTCATTTATATTGATCAGAATCAATTTTAAATGAGACCATATGATTCTACACAACAATTTACATAAGAATCAGCATTAATCTTGATATGCATGAAAATACATTAATGCGCAATTTTCGGGCTTTCAGTACACTCATTTATATTGCTCAGAATCAATTTTAAATGAGACCATATGATTCTACACATCAATTTACATAAGAATCAGCATTAATCTTGATATGCATGAAAATACACTTAATGCACAACATTCCAGCTTTCAGTACACTCATTGATATTGCTCAGAATAAATTTTAAATGAAACCATATGATTCTACATATCAATTTACATAAGAATCAGCATTAATCTTGATATGCATGAAAATACACTAAATGCGCAATTTTCGGGCTTTCAGTACACTCTTTTATATTGCTCAGAGTCAATTTTAAATGAGACCGTATGATTCTACACATCAATTTACATAAGAATCAGTATTAATCTTGATATGCATGAAAATACACTAAATGCGCAATGTTCGGGCTTACAGTACACTCATTTATATTGATCAGATTCAATTTTAAATGAGACCATATGATTCTACACATCAATTTAAATAAGAATTAGCATTAATCTTGATATGCATGAAAATACACTAAATGCGCAATTTTCGGGCTTTCAGTACATTCATTTATATTGCTCAGAATGAATTTTAAATGAGACCGTATGATTCTACACATCAATTTACATAAGAATCAGCATTAATCTTGATATGCATGAAAATACACTAAATGCTCAATTTTCGGGCTTACAGTACACTCATTTATATTGATCAGAATCAATTTTAAATGAGATCATATAATTCTACACTTAAATTTACATAAGAATCAGCATTAATCTTGATATGCATGAAAATACACTTAATGCACAACATTCCAGTTTTCAGTACACTCATTGATATTGCTCAGAATCAATTTTAAATGAGATCGTATGATTCTACACATCAATTTACATAAGAATCAGTATTAATCTTGATATGCATGAAAATACATTAATGCGCAATTTTGGGCTTTAAGTTCACTGATTTATATTGCTCAGAATAAATTTTAAATGAGACCGTATGTTTCTACACATCAATTTACATAAGAATCAGCATTAATCTTGATATGCATGAAAATACACTAAATGCGCATTTTTTGGTCTTTCAGAACACTCATTTATATTGATCAGAATCAATTTTAAACGATACCATATGATTCTACACATCAATTTACATAAGAATCAGCATTAATCTTGATATGCATGAAAATACACTAAATGCGCAATTTTCGGGCTTTCAGCACACTCATTTATATTGCTCAGAATCAATTTTAAATGAGACCATATAATTCTACACATCAATTTACATAAGAATCAGCATTAATCTTGATATGCATGAAAATACACTAAATGCGCAATTTTCGGACTTTTAGTACACTCATTTATATTGCTCAGAATCAATTTTAAATGAAACCATATGATTCTACACATCAATTTACATAAGAATCAGCATTAATCTTAATATGCCTGAAAATACACTAAATGCGCAATTTTCGGGCTTTCAGTACACTCATTTATATTGCTCAGAATCAATTTTAAATGAGACCGTATGATTCTACACATCAATTTAAATAATAATCAGCATTAATCTTGATATGCATGAAAATACACTAAATGCGCAGTTTTTGATATTTCAGTACACTCATTTATATTGATCAGAATCAATTTTAAATGAGACCATATGATTCTACACAACAATTTACATAAGAATCAGCATTAATCTTGATATGCATGAAAATACACTAAATGCGCAATTTTCGGGCTTTCAGTACACTCATTTATATTGCTCAGAGTCAATTTTAAATGAGACCGTATGATTCTACACATCAATTTACATAAGAATCAGCATTAATCTTGATATGCATGAAAATACACTAAATGCGCAGTTTTTGATATTTCAGTACACTCATTTATATTGATCAGAATCAATTTTAAATGAGACCATATGATTCTACACATCAATTTACATAAGAATCAGCAATAATCTTTATATGCATGAAAATACACTAAATGCGCAATTTTCGGGCTTTCAGTACACTCATTTATATTGCTCAGAATCAATTTTAAATGAGACCATATGATTCTACACATCAATTTACATAAGAATCAGCATTAATCTTGATATGCATGAAAATACACTAAATGCGCAATTTTCGGGCTTTCAGTACACTCATTTATATTGCTCAGAGTCAATTTTAAATGAGACCATATGATTCTACACATCAATTTACATAAGAATCAGCATTAATCTTGATATGCATGAAAATACACTAAATGCGCAATTTTCGGGCTTACAGTACACTCATTTATATTGATCAGAAACAATTTTAAATGAGACCATATGATTCTACAAATCAATTTACATAAGAATCAGCATTAATCTTGATATGCATGAAAATACACTAAATGCGCAATTTTCCGGCTTTCAGTACACTCATTTATATTGCTCAGAATCAATTTTAAATGAGACCATATGATTCTACACATCAATTTACATAAGAATCAGCATTAATCTTGATATGCATGAAAATACACTAAATGCGCAAATTTTGGGCTTTCAGTACACTCATTTATATTGATCAGAATCAATTTTAAACGATACCATATGATTCTACACATCAATTTACATAAGAATCAGCATTAATCTTGATATGCATGAAAATACATTAAAATGCGCAATTTTCGGGCTTTCAGCACACTCATTTATATTGCTCAGAATCAATTTTAAATGGGGCCATATGATTCTACACATCAATTTACATAAGAATCAGCATTAATCTTGATATGCATGAAAATACACTGAATGCGCAATTTTCGGTCTTTTAGTACACTCATTTATATTGCTCAGAATCAATTTTAAATGAAACCATATGATTCTACACATCAATTTACATAAGAATCAGCATTAATCTTGATATGCATGAAAATACACTAAATGGGCAATTTTCGGGCTTTCAGTACACTCATTTATATTGCTCAGAATCAATTTTAAATGAGACCGTATGATTCTACACATCAATTTACATAATAATCAGCATTAATCTTGATATGCATGAAAATACACTAAATGCGCAGTTTTTGATATTTCAGTACACTCATTTATATTGATCAGATTCAATTTTAAATGAGACCATATGATTCTACACATCAATTTAAATAAGAATTAGCATTAATCTTGATATGCATGAAAATACACTAAATGCGCAATTTTCGGGCTTTCAGTACATCCATTTATATTGCTCAGGATGAATTTTAAATGAGACCATATGATTCTACACATCAATTTACATAAGAATCAGCATTAATCTTGATATGCATGAAAATACACTAAATGCGCAATTTTCGGGCTTTCAGTACACTCATTTATATTGCTCAGAGTCAATTTTAAATGAGACCATATGATTCTACACATCAATTTACATAAGAATCAGCATTAATCTTGATATGCATGAAAATACACTAAATGCGCAATTTTCGGGCTTACAGTACACTCATTTATATTGATCAGATTCAATTTTAAATGAGACCATATGATTCTACACATCAATTTAAATAAGAATTAGCATTAATCTTGATATGCATGAAAATACACTAAATGCGCAATATTCGGGCTTTCAGTACATTCATTTATATTGCTCAGGATGAATTTTAAATGAGACCATATGATTCTACACATCAATTTACATAAGAATCAGCATTAATCTTGATATGCATGAAAATACACTAAATGCGCAATTTTCGGGCTTTCAGTACACTCATTTATATTGCTCAGAATCAATTTTAATTGAAACCATATGATTCTACACATCAATTTACATAAGAATCAGCATTAATCTTGATATGCATGAAAATACTTTAAATGCGCAATTTTCGGGCTTTCAGTACACTCATGTATATTGCTCAGAATGAATTTTAAATGAGACCGTATGATTCTACACATCAATTTACATAAGAATCAGTATTAATCTTGATATGCATGAAAATACACTAAATGCGCAATTTTCGGGCTTTCAGTACTCTCATTTATATTGCTCAGAATCAATTTTAAATGAGACCATATGATTCTACACATCAATTTACATAAGAATCAGCATTAATCTTGATATGCATGAAAATACACTAAATGCGCAATTTTCGGGCTTTCAGCACACTCATTTATATTGCTCGGAATCAATTTTAATTGAAACCATATGATTCTACACATCAATTTACATAAGAATCAGTATTAATCTTGATATGCATGAAAATACATTAATGCGCAATTTTGGGCTTTAAGTTCACTGATTTATATTGCTCAGAATAAATTTTATATGAGACCGTATGTTTCTTCACATCAATTTACATAAGAATCAGCATTAATCTTGATATGCATGAAAATACACTAAATGCGCAGTTTTTGGTCTTTCAGAACACTCATTTATATTGATCAGAATCAATTTTAAACGATACCATATGATTCTACACATCAATTTACATAAGAATCAGCATTAATCTTGATATGCATGAAAATACACTAAATGCGCAAATTTCGGGCTTTCAGTACACTCATTTATATTGCTCAGAATCAATTTTAAATGTAACCATATGATTCTACACATCAATTTACATAAGAATCAGCATTAATCTTGATATGCATGAAAATACACTAAATGCGCAAATTTCGGGCTTTCAGTACACTTATTTATATTGCTCAGAATCAATTTTAAATGAAACCATATGATTCTACACATCAATTTACATAAGAATCAGCATTAATCTTGATATGCATGAAAATACACTAAATGCGCAATTTTCGGGCTTTCAGTACACTCATTTGTATTGCTTAGAATCAATTTTAAATGTAACCATGTGATTCTACACATCAATTTACATAAGAATCAGCATTAATCTTGATATGCATGAAAATACACTAAATGCGCAGTTTTTGGACTTTCAGTACACTCATTTATATTGATGAGAATCAATGTTAAATGAGAACATATGATTCTACACATCAATTTACATAAGAATCAGCATTAATCTTGAGATGCATGAAAATACAGTAATTCGCATTTTTCGGGCTTTCAGCACACTCATTTATATTGCTCAGAATCAATTTTAAATGAAACCATATGAGACCATATGATTCTTCACATCAATTTACATAAGAATCAGCATTAATCTTGATATGCATGAAAATACACTAAATGCGCAGTTTTTGCACTTTCAGTACACTCATTTATATTGATCAGAATCAATTTCAAATGAGACAATATGATTCTACACATCAATTTACATAAGAATCAGCATTAATCTTGATATGCATGAAAATACACTAAATGCGCAATTTTCCGGCTTTCAGTACACTCATTTATATTGCTCAGAATCAATTTTAAATGAGACCATATGATTCTACACATCAATTTACATAAGAATCGGCATTAATCTTGATATGCATGAAAATACACTAAATGCGCAATTTTCGGGCTTTCAGCACACTCCTTTATATTGCTCAGAATCAATTTTATATGAGACCATATGATTCCACACATCAATTCACATAAGAATCAGCATTAATCTTGATATGCATGAAAATACACTAAATGCGCAATTTTCCGGCTTTCAGTACACTCATTTATATTGCTCAGAATCAATTTTAAATGAGACCATATGATTCTACACATCAATTTACATAAGAATCAGCATTAATCTTGATATGCATGAAAATACACTAAATGCGCAAATTTCGGGCTTTCAGTACACTCATTTATATTGATCAGAATCAATTTTAAATGAGACCATATGATTCTACACATCAATTTACATAAGAATCAGCATTAATCTTGATATGCAGGAAAATACACTAAATGCGCAATTTTCGGGCTTAGAGTACACTCATTTATGTTGATCAGAACCAATTTTAAATGAGACCATATGATTCTACACATCAATTTACATAAGAATCAGCATTAATCTTGATATGCATGAAAATGCACTAAATGCGCAATATCCGGCTTTCGGTACACTCATTTGTATTGCTCAGAATCAATTTTAAATGGGACCATATGATTCTACACACCAATTTACATAAGAATTAGCATTAATCTTGATATGCATGAAAATACATTAAATGCGCAAATTTCGGGCTTTCAGTACACTCATTTATATTGCTCAGAATCAATTTTAAATGTAACCATATGATTCTACACATCAATTTACACAAGAATTAGCATTAATCTTGATATGCATGAAAATACACAAAATGCGCAATATTCGGGCTTTCAGTACATTCATTTATATTGCTCAGGATGAATTTTAAATGAGACCATATGATTCTACACATCAATTTACATAAGAATCAGCATTAATCTTGATATGCATGAAAATACACTAAATGCGCAATTTTCGGGCTTTCAGTACACTCATTTATATTGCTCAGAATCAATTTTAATTGAAACCATATGATTCTACACATCAATTTACATAAGAATCAGCATTAATCTTGATATGCATGAAAATACATTAAATGCGCAATTTTCGGGCTTTCAGTACACTCATTTATATTGCTCAGAATGAATTTTAAATGAGACCGTATGATTCTACACATCAATTTACATAAGAATCAGTATTAATCTTGATATGCATGAAAATACACTAAATGCGCAATTTTCGGGCTTTCAGTACTCTCATTTATATGGCTCAGAATCAATTTTAAATGAGACCATATGATTCTACACATCAATTTACATAAGAATCAGCATTAATCTTGATATGCATGAAAATACACTAAATGCGCAATTTTCGGGCTTTCAGCACACTCATTTATATTGCTCGGAATCAATTTTAATTGAAACCATATGATTCTACACATCAATTTACATAAGAATCAGTATTAATCTTGATATGCATGAAAATACATTAATGCGCAATTTTGGGCTTTAAGTTCACTGATTTATATTGCTCAGAATAAATTTTATATGAGACCGTATGTTTCTTCACATCAATTTACATAAGAATCAGCATTAATCTTGATATGCATGAAAATACACTAAATGCGCAGTTTTTGGTCTTTCAGAACACTCATTTATATTGATCAGAATCAATTTTAAACGATACCATATGATTCTACACATCAATTTACATAAGAATCAGCATTAATCTTGATATGCATGAAAATACACTAAATGCGCAAATTTCGGGCTTTCAGTACACTCATTTATATTGCTCAGAATCAATTTTAAATGTAACCATATGATTCTACACATCAATTTACATAAGAATCAGCATTAATCTTGATATGCATGAAAATACACTAAATGCGCAAATTTCGGGCTTTCAGTACACTTATTTATATTGCTCAGAATCAATTTTAAATGAAACCATATGATTCTACACATCAATTTACATAAGAATCAGCATTAATCTTGATATGCATGAAAATACACTAAATGCGCAATTTTCGGGCTTTCAGTACACTCATTTGTATTGCTTAGAATCAATTTTAAATGTAACCATGTGATTCTACACATCAATTTACATAAGAATCAGCATTAATCTTGATATGCATGAAAATACACTAAATGCGCAGTTTTTGGACTTTCAGTACACTCATTTATATTGATCAGAACCAATGTTAAATGAGAACATATGATTCTACACATCAATTTACATAAGAATCAGCATTAATCTTGAGATGCATGAAAATACAGTAATTCGCATTTTTCGTGCTTTCAGCACACTCATTTATATTGCTCAGAATCAATTTTAAATGAGACCATATGATTCTACACATCAATTTACATAAGAATCAGCATTAATCTTGATATGCATGAAAATACACTAAATGCGCAATTTTCGGGCTTTCAGTACACTCATTTATATTGCTCAGAATCAATTTTAAATGAAACCATATGAGACCATATGATTCTTCACATCAATTTACATAAGAATCAGCATTAATCTTGATATGCATGAAAATACACTAAATGCGCAGTTTTTGCACTTTCAGTACACTCATTTATATTGATCAGAATCAATTTCAAATGAGACAATATGATTCTACACATCAATTTACATAAGAATCAGCATTAATCTTGATATGCATGAAAATACACTAAATGCGCAATTTTCCGGCTTTCAGTACACTCATTTATATTGCTCAGAATCAATTTTAAATGAGACCATATGATTCTACACACCAATTTACATAAGAATCGGCATTAATCTTGATATGCATGAAAATACACTAAATGCGCAATTTTCGGGCTTTCAGCACATTCCTTTATATTGCACAGAATCAATTTTAAATGAGACCATATGATTCCACACATCAATTCACATAAGAATCAGCATTAATCTTGATATGCATGAAAATACACTAAATGCGCAATTTTCCGGCTTTCAGTACACTCATTTATATTGCTCAGAATAAATTTTAAATGAGACCATATGATTCTACACATCAATTTACATAAGAATCAGCATTAATCTTGATATGCATGAAAATACACTAAATGCGCAAATTTCGGGCTTTCAGTACACTCATTTATATTGATCAGAATCAATTTTAAATGAGACCATATGATTCTACACATCAATTTACATAAGAATCAGCATTAATCTTGATATGCAGGAAAATACACTAAATGCGCAATTTTCGGGCTTACAGTACACTCATTTATATTGATCAGAACCAATTTTAAATGAGACCATATGATTCTACAGATCAATTTACATAAGAATCAGCATTAATCTTGATATGCATGAAAATGCACTAAATGCGCAATATCCGGCTTTCGGTACACTCATTTGTATTGCTCAGAATCAATTTTAAATGGGACCATATGATTCTACACACCAATTTACATAAGAATTAGCATTAATCTTGATATGCATGAAAATACATTAAATGCGCAAATTTCGGGCTTTCAGTACACTCATTTATATTGCTCAGAATCAATTTTAAATGTAACCATATGATTCTACACATCAATTTACACAAGAATCAGCATTAATCTTGATATGCATGAAAATACACTAAATGCGCAGTTTTTGGACTTTCAGTACACTCATTTATATTGATCAGAATCAATTTTAAATGAGACCATATGATTCTACACATCAATTTACATAAGAATCAGCATTAATCTTGATATGCATGAAAATACACTAAATGCGCAAGATTCGGGCTTTCAGCACACTCATTTATATTGCTCAGAATCAATTTTGAAATGATACCATGTGATTCTACACATCAATTTACATAATAATCAGCATTAATCTTGATATGCATGAAAATACACTAAATGCGCAATTTTCAGGCTTTCAGTACACTCATTTATATTGCTCAGAATGAACTTTAAATGAAACCATATGATTCTACACATCAATTTACATAAGAATCAGCATTAATCTTGATATGCATGAATTTACACTAAATGCGCAATTTTCGGGCTTTCAGTACACTCATTTATATTGCTCAGAATCAATTATAATTGAAACCATATGATTCTACACATCAATTTACATAATAATCAGCATTAATCTTGATATGCATGAAAATACACTAAATGTGCAATTTTCGGGCTTTCAGTACACTCGTTTATATTGCTCAGAATCAATTTTAAATGAAACCGTATGAGACCATATGACTCTACACATCAATTTACATAAGAATCAGCATTAATCTTCATATGCATGAAAATACACTAAATGCGCAATTTTCCGGCTTTCAGTACACTCATTTATATTGCTCAGAATCAAATTTAAATGAGACCATATGATTCTACACATCAATTTACATAAGAATCATCATTAATCTTGATATGCATGAAAATACACTAAATGCGCAATTTTCGGGCTTTCAGTACACTCATTTATATTGCTCAGAATCAATTTTAATTGAAACCATATGATTCTACACATCAATTTACATAAGAATCAGCATTAATCTTGATATGCATGAAAATACATTAAATGCGCAATTTTCGGGCTTTCAGTACACTCATTTATATTGCTCAGAATGAATTTTAAATGAGACCGTATGATTCTACACATCAATTTACATAAGAATCAGTATTAATCTTGATATGCATGAAAATACACTAAATGCGCAATTTTCGGGCTTTCAGTACTCTCATTTATATTGCTCAGAATCAATTTTAAATGAGACCATATGATTCTACACATCAATTTACATAAGAATCAGCATTAATCTTGATATGCATGAAAATACACTAAATGCGCAATTTTCGGGCTTTCAGCACACTCATTTATATTGCTCGGAATCAATTTTAATTGAAACCATATGATTCTACACATCAATTTACATAAGAATCATCATTAATCTTGATATGCATGAAAATACACTAAATGCGCAATTTTCGGGCTTTCAGTACACTCATTTATATTGCTCAGAATCAATTTTAAATGAAACCATATGATTCTACATACCCATTTACATAAGAATCAGCATTAATCTTGATATGCATGAAAATACACTAAATGCGCAATTTTCGGGCTTTCAGTACACTCATTTATATTGCTCAGAATCAATTTTAAATGAAACCATATGATTCTACATACCCATTTACATAAGAATCAGCATTAATCTTGATATGCATGAAAATACACGAAATGCGCAATTTTCCGGGTTTCAGTACACCCATTTATATTGCTCAGAATCAAATTTAAATGAGACCATATGATTCTACACATCAATTTACATAAGAATCATCATTAATCTTGATATGCATGAAAATACACTAAATGCGCAATTTTCGGGCTTTCAGTACACTCATTTATATTGCTCAGAATCAATTTTAATGAAACCATATGATTCTACATACCAATTTACATAAGAATCAGCATTAATCTTGATATGCATGAAAATACACTAAATGCGCAATTTTTGGGCTTTCAGTACACTCATTTATATTGCTCAGAATCAATTTTAAATGAAACCATATGATTCTACACATCAATTTACATAAGAATCAGCATTAATCTTGATATGCATGAAAATACACTAAATGCGCAATTTTCGGGCTTTCAGTACATTCATTTATATTGCTCAGAATCAATTTTAAATGAGACCGTATGATTCTACACATCAATTTACATAAGAATCAGCATTAATCTTGATATGCATGAAAATACACTAAATGCGCAGTTATTGGACTTTCAGTACACTCATTTATATTGATCAGAATCAATTTTAAATTAGACCATATGATTCTACACATCAATTTACATAAGAATCAGCATTAATCTTGATATGCATGAAAATACACTAAATGCGCAATTTTCGGGCTTTCAGCACACTCATTTGTATTGCTCAGAATCAATCTGAAATGAGACCATGTGATTCTACACATCAATTTACATAATAATCAGCATTATTCTTGATATGCATGAAAATACATTAATGCGCAATTTTCGGGCTTTCAGTACACTCATTTATATTGCTCAGAATCAATTTTAAATGAGACCATATGATTCCACACATTATTTTACATAAGAATCAGCATTAATTTTGATATGCATGAAAATACACTAAATGCGCAATTTTCGGGCTTTCAGTACACTCATTTATATTGCTCAGAATCAATTTTAAATGAAATCATATGATTCTACACATCAATTTACATAAGAAGCAGCATTAATCTTGATATGCATGAAAATACACTAAATGCGCAATTTTCGGGCTTTCACTACACTCATTTATATTGCTCAGAATCAACATTGCGCATTTATTATATTTTCATGCATATCAAGATTAATGCTGATTCTTATGTAAATTGATGTGTGGAATCATATGGTCTCATTTAAAATTGACTCCGAGCGACATAAGTGAGTGTACTGAAAGCCAGAAAATTGCGCATTTAGTGTATTTTCATGCATATCAAGATTAATGCTGATTCTTATGTAAATTGATGTGTAGAATCATATGTTCTCATTTAAAATTGATTCTGAGCAATATAAATGAGTGTGCTGAAAGCCCGAATATTGCGCATTTAGTGTATTTTCATGCATATCAAGATTAATGCTGATTCTTATGTAAATTGATGTGTAGAATCATATGGTCTCATTTAACATTGATTCTGATCAATATAAATGAGTGTACTGAAAGTCAAAAACTGCGCATTTAGTGTATTTTCATGCATATCAAGATTAATGCAGATTCTTATGTAAATTGATGTGTAGAATCATATGGTTACATTTAAAATTGATTCTGAGCAATATAAATGTGTGTAGTGAAAGCCCGAAATTGCGCATTTAGTGTATTTTCATGCATATCAAGATTAATGCTGCTTCTTATGTAAATTGATGTGTAGAATCATATGATTTCATTTAAAATTTCTTCTGAGCAATATAAATGAGTGTACTGAAAGCCCGAAAATTGCGCATTTAGTGTATTTTCATGCATATCAAGATTAATGCTGATTCTTATGTAAATTGATGTGTAGAATCATATGGTCTCATTTAAAATTGATTCTGAGCAATATAAATGAGTGTACTGAAAGCCCGAAAATTGCGCATTTAGTGTATTTTCATGCATATCAAGAATAATGCTGATTATTATGTAAATTGATGTGTAGAATCACATGGTCTCATTTCAAATTGATTCTGAGCAATATAAATGAGTGTGCTGAAAGCCCGATAATTGCGCATTTAGTGTATTTTCATGCATATCAAGATTAATGCTGATTCTTATGTAAATTGATGTGTAGAATCATATGGTCTAATTTAAAATTGATTCTGATCAATATAAATGAGTGTACTGAAAATCCAAAAACTGCGCATTTAGTGTATTTTCATGCATATCAAGATTAAAGCTGATTCTTATGTAAATTGATGTGTAGAATCATATGGTTACATTTAAAATTGATTCTGAGCAATATAAATGAGTGTACTGAAAGCCCGAAATTTGCGCATTTAGTGTATTTTCATGCATATCAAGATTAATGCTGATTCTTATGTAAATTTATGTCTAGAATCATACGGTCTCATTTAAAATTGATTCTGAGCAATATAAATGAGTGTACTGAAAGCCCGAAAATTGCGCATTTAGTGTATTTTCATGCATATCAAGATTAATGCTGATTCTTATGTAAATTGATGTGTAGAATCATATGGTTTCAATTAAAATTGATTCTGAGCAATATAAATAAGTGTACTGAAAGCCCGAAAATTGCGCATTTAGTGTATTTTCATGCATATCAATATTAATGCTGATTCTCATGAAAATTGATGTGTAGAATCATATGGTCTCATTGAAAATTCATTCTGAACAATATAAATGAGTGTACTGAAAGCCGGAAATTTGCGCATTTAGTGTATTTTCATGCATATCAAGATTAATGCTGATTCTTATGTAAATTGATGTGTAGAATCATATGGTCTCATTTAAAATTGATTCTGAGTAATATAAATGATTTTACTGAAAGCCCGAAATTAGCGCATTTAGTGTATTTTCATGCATATCAAGATTAATGCTGATTCTTATGTAAATTGATGTGTAGAATCATATGGTCTCATTTAAAATTGATTCCGAGCTAAATCAATGAGTGTACTGAAAAGCCCGAAAATTGCGCATTTAGTGTATTTTCATGCATATCAAGATTAATGCTGATTCTTATGTAAATTGATGTGTAGAATCATATGGTTTCAAGTAAAATTGATTCTGAGGAATATAAATGACTGTACTGAAAGACCAAACACTGCGCATTTAGTGTATTTTCATGCATATCCAGATTAATGATGATTCATATGTAAATTGATGTGTAGAATCATACGGTCTCATTTAAAATTGATTCTGAGCAATATAAATGAGTGTACTGAAAGCCCGAAAATTGCGCATTCAGTGTATTTTCATGCATATCAAGATTAATGCTGATTCTTATGTAAATTGATGTGTAGAATCATATGGTCTCATATTGTTTCATTTAAAATTAATTCTGAGCAATATAAATGAGTTTATTCTAAGCCCGGAAATTGCGCATTTAGTGTATTTTCATGCATATCAAGATTAATGCTGATTCTTATGTAAATTGATGTGTAGAATCATATGGTCTCATTTAAAATTGATTCTGAGTAATATAAATGAGTGTACTGAAAGCCCGAAAATTGCGCATTTAGTGTATTTTCATGCATATCAAGATTAATGCTGATTCTTATGTAAATTGATGTGTAGAATCATATGGTCTCATTTAAAATTGATTCCGAGCAATATAAATGAGTGTACTGAAAAGCCCGAAAATTGCGCATTTAGTGTATTTTCATGCATATCAAGATTAATGCTGATTCTTATGTAAATTGATGTGTAGAATCATATGGTTTCAATTAAAATTGATTCTGAGCAATATAAATGAGTGTACTGAAAGCCCGAAAATTGCGCATTTAGTGTATTTTCATGCATATCAGGATTAATGCTGATTCTTATGTAAATTGATATGTAGAATCATATGGTTTCATTTAAAATTGATTCTGAGCAATATAAATGAGTGTACTGAAAGCCCCAAAATTGCGCATTTAGTGTATTTTCATGCATATCAATATTAATGCTGATTCTTATGTAAATTGATGTGTAGAATCATATGGTCTCATTTAAAATTGATTCTGAGCAATATAAATGAGTGTACTGAAAGCCCGAAAATTGCGAATTTAGTGTGTTTTTCATGCATATCAAGATTAATGCTGATTCTTATGTAAATTGATGTGGGTAGAATCATATGGTCTCATTTAAAATTGATTCTGATCAATATAAATGAGTGTACTGAAATATCAAAAACTGCGTATTTAGTGTATTTTCATGCATATCAAGATTAATGCTGATTCTTATGTAAATTGATGTGTAGAACATATGGTCTCATTTAAAATTGATTCTGATCAATATAAATGAGTGTACTGAAATATCAAAAACTGCGTATTTCTTAGTGTATTTTCATGCATATCCAGATTAATGGATGATTCATATGTAAATTGATGTGTAGAAGCATACAGTCTCATTTAAAATTGATTCTTGAGCAATATAAATGAGTAAAAATTGGAAAGCCCGAAAATTGCGCATTTAGTGTATTTTCATGCATATCAAGATTAATGCTGATTCTTATGTAAATTCGATATGTAGAATCATATGGTTTCATTTAAAATTGATTCTGAGCAATATAAATGAGTGTACTGAAAGCCTGAAAATTGCGCATTTAGTATTTCATGCATATCAAGATTAATGCTGATTCTTATGTAAATTGATGTAGAATCATATGGTCTCATTTAAAATTATTCTGAGCAATATAAATGAGTGTACTGAAAGCCCGAAAATTGCGCATTTAGTGTATTTTCATGCATATCAAGATTAATGCTGATTCTTATGTAAATTGATGTGTGTAGAATCATATGGTCTCATTTAAAATTGATTCTGAGTAATATAAATGATTTTACTGAAAGCCCGAAATTTGCGCATTTAGTGTATTTTCATGCATATCAAGATTAATGCTGATTCTTATGTAAATTGATGTGTAGAATCATATGGTCTCATTTAAAATTGAATCCGAGCTAAATAAATGAGTGTACTGAAAGCCCGAAAATTGCGCATTTAGTGTATTTTCATGCATATCAAGATTAATGCTGATTCTTATGTAAATTGATGTGTAGAATCATATGGTTTCAAGTAAAATTGATTCTGAGGAATATAAATGACTGTACTGAAAGACCAAACACTGCGCATTTAGTGTATTTTCATGCATATCCAGATTAATGATGATTCATATGTAAATGGATGTGTAGAATCATACGGTCTCATTTAAAATTGATTCTGAGCAATATAAATGAGTGTACTGAAAGCCCGAAAATTGCGCATTCAGTGTATTTTCATGCATATCAAGATTAATGCTGATTCTTATAAATTACGTAGAATCATATGGTCTCATATTGTTTCATTTAAAATTAATTCTGAGCAATATAAATGAGTGTATTCTAAGCCCGGAAATTGCGCATTTAGTGTATTTTCATGCATATCAAGATTAATGCTGATTCTTTATGTAAATTGATGTGTAGAATCATATGGTCTCATTTAAAATTGATTCTGAGTAATATAAATGAGTGTACTGAAAGCCCGAAAATTGCGCATTTAGTGTATTTTCATGCATATCAAGATTAATGCTGATTCTTATGTAAATTGATGTGTAGAATCATATGGTCTCATTTAAAATTGATTCCGGAGCAATATAAATGAGTGTACTGAAAGCCCGAAAATTGCGCATTTAGTGTATTTTCATGCATATCAAGATTAATGCTGATTCTTATGTAAATTGATGTAATCATATGGTTTCAATTAAAATTGATTCTGAGCAATATAAATGAGTGTACTGAAAGCCCGAAAATTGCGCATTTAGTGTATTTTCATGCATATTTAGATTAATGTTGATTCTTATGTAAATTGATATATAGAATCATATGGTTTCATTTAAAATTGATTCTGAGCAATATAAATGAGTGTACTGAAAGCCCCAAAAATTGCGCATTTAGTGTATTTTTCATGCATATCAATATTAATGTTGATTCTTATGTAAATTGATGTGTAGAATCATATGGTCTCATTTAAAATTGATTCTGAGCAATATAAATGAGTGTACTGAAAGCCCGAAAATTGCGCATTTAGTGTGTTTTCATGCATATCAAGATTAATGCTGATTCTTATGTAAATTGATGTGTAGAATCATATGGTCTCATTTGAAATTGATTCTGATCAATATAAATGAGTGTACTGAAATATCAAAACTGCGTATTTGTGTGTATTTTCATGCATATCAAGATTAATGCTGATTCTTATGTAAATTGATGTGTAGAATCATATGGTCTCATTTAAAAATTGGATTCTGATCAATATAAATGAGTGTACTGAAATATCAAAAACTGCGTATTTAGTGTATTTTCATGCATATCCAGATTAATGATGATTCATATGTAAATTGATGTGTAGAATCATATTGTCTCATTTAAAATTGATTCTGAGCAATATAAATGAGTGTACTGAAAGCCCGAAAATTGCGCATTTAGTGTATTTTCATGCATATCAAGATTAATGCCGATTCTTATGTAAATTGATATGTAGAATCATATGGTTTCATTTAAAATTGATTCTGAGCAATATAAATGAGTGTACTGAAAGCCCGAAAATTGCGTGCATTTAGTGTATTTTCATGCATATCAAGATTAATGCTGATTCTTATGTAAATTGATGTGTAGAATCATATGGTCTCATTTAAAATTGATTCTGAGCAATATAAATGAGTGTACTGAAAGCCCGAAAATTGCGCATTTAGTGTATTTTCATGCATATCAAGATTAATGCTGATTCTTATGTAAATTGATGTGTAGAATCATATGGTTTCAATTAAAATTGGATTCTGAGCAATATAAATGAGTGTACTGAAAGCCCCAAAATTGCGCATTTAGTGTATTTTCATGCATATCAAGATTAATGCTGATTCTTATGTAAATTGATGTGTAGAATCATATGGTCTCATTTAAAATTGATTCTGAGCAATATAAATGAGTGTACTGAAAGCCCGAAAATTGCGCATTTAGTGTGTTTTCATGCATAATAAGATTAATGCTTATTCTTATGTAAATTGATGTGTAGAATCATATGGTCTCATTTAAAATTGATTCTGATCAATATAAATGAGTGTACTGAAATATCAAAAACTGCGTATTTAGTGTATTTTCATGCATATCAAGATTAATGCTGATTCTAGGTAAATTGATGTAGAATCATATGGTCTCATTTAAAATTGATTCTGATCAATATAAATGAGTGTACTGAAATATCAAAAACTGCGTATTTAGTGTATTTTCATGCATATCAAGATTAATGCTGATTCTTATGTAAATTGATGTGTAGAATCATACGGTCTCATTTAAAATTGATTCTGAGCAATATAAATGAGTGTACTGAAAGCCTGGAAAATTGCGCATTTAGTATTTTCATGCATATCAAGATTAATGCTGATTCTTATGTAAATTGATGTGTAGAATCATATGGTTTCATTTAAAATTGTTTCTGAGCAATATCAATGAGTGTACTGAAAGCCCGAAAATTGCGCATTTAGTGTATTTTCATGCATATCAAGATTAATGCTGATTCTTATGTAAATTGGTATGTAGGAATCATATGGTTTCATTTAAAATTGATTCTGAGCAATATAAATGAGTGTACTGAAAGCCCGAAAATTGCGCATTTAGTGTATTTTCATGCATATCAAGATTAATGATGATTCTTATGTAAATTGA
>JBBBDQ010002258.1:857500-884144 GCA_037127315.1 Ascarosepion bandense | reverse complement strand
GCAAATATATGTATATATATGTGTGTGTGAGAGAGAGAGGATATACATACGTATGTGTGTCGTGTATATATATATGTGTGTGTGTGTGTGTGTGTGTGTGTGTGCAGATATATATGTGTGCGTGTGTGAGAGAATATATGTATTTGTGTGTGTGTGTTTGTGTGGTGTATATATGTGTGGTGTATATATAGAGGATATACATATGTGTGTGTGTATGTGTGTGTGTGTGCGCGCACGCGCGTGTGTGTGTGTATACAGGGTGTATCAAAAATGCAATAACAACCTTTGGGGCATATTTCTCATACCAAGACAAAGTCAAATGTCTACAATAATTAAATATTTCCGTAATTTGTTAGTTTTTCAATTAGTACGTTTACATATTATGGTAAACACAGTTAAATGAACAATCCATGATACAATTCATAATTCTTCTACAGAATTTGGGTTTGGGTCCTGACACCAAAAGAAGGTAAAATGTCCAAAGGTCCATCGTTTTATCTCATCACAAAAACGCAACCTGATAAAGTCGTGCAGTCTCGCGTCTACTACCATCCAATTCGGGCGTCTGGATGTAAAAACAATCTATGCCTGCTGACTATATGAATATCATGCCATTGGTTAGGGAAAACTTTTCAGTAAACACAATTCTACACAGGTTAAAATCAGAATAACCACAAATGTACACGAATGGTAAATGTAACTTAGTCTACATTACAAAACACAAACATTTACCTTCAACTTTTTAATTTTTTTTTTTTAATCGTATCACCCCGAGCAAGGCGGTAGCGCCACTGAAGCGCAGGGGGCTAGGTAAGATTGAAAAGATTGGAAAAGAGAAAGCGGGAACCACATCCAAAACAGGGAACAAGGGATGATCCTCTTCACTTGTTCAATAGACGTGGGTGGAGTGTAAATCGGGCGATAGATTAGTCCATTTGCTCCAATTGAAAAATAAATAAATAAATAAAGGAAGTGAAAAGATTGGAAAAAAGAAAACCGGAAACCACATCCTAAACAGGGAACAAGGGATGAGCCTCTACACCTGTACAATAGACATGGGTGGAGTGTGAACCGGGCGATAGATTAGTCTATCTACTGCAATTGAAAAAATAAATAAATAAATAAAGGAGTGAAAAGATTGGAAAAAAGGAAGCCGGAAACCATATTCTATACAGGCAACAAGGGATGAGCCTCTTCACCTGTTCAATAGATGTGGGTGGAGTGTGAACCGGGCGATAGTTTGATCTATCTATTCCAATTAAAAAGTTACAGGTGGTGAGTTAATTAAGTTTTAACTTAGTTAAAGTCCAATGAAAGAAATTTCTGAAAAATAAATAAATACAAAATCATTTCTTACTTTTACTAAAATTTCAAATAAATCTAACCAACCTGACCGCACATGCTTCATTGCCAGTTGACAAAAAAGAAAAATGGTTATTTTATCAGAGGAATGGGTTTGGGAAGGTAGGTTAAAAATCCAGCTAGCGAGCCGGAAGTGTCTTGGCTAAAAAGAATACACGGAACAAGGAATTTAACAGAGGATTTAAGGCCAACCATAGAGATTTCTTAAAAGAAAAAAAAAGATAATAAAATAAAACACAAACACCCGTTTAAAATAAGGCAAAATTAAATAAACATAAAATCATTACATTTTAATTCAATAAATAAGGATTTGCTGACATTTGTGTATATTTAAATTAGTCCTTCTTTTGGCAGGAGGAACCCGCCCCAAAGATTTTAAAATATTTTTGATACATTTCATATATATATATACATATATATATATATATATATGTGTGTGTGTGTGTGTGTGTGTGAAATATCTGTTCTTCAATATGGTCATGAATGCTGGACAATACCTTCAAAGATGAAGGAAAGCTTGAAGCAATTGAAATGTGGTTCTACAGAAAGATGCTGAGGATATTATGGATCTAATGTATGAGCAATGATGAAGTTTTGGAAAGGATGGAAACGAAATGTAAATTAATACTGAGCATAAGGAAAGAACAGCTGAAGTTCATGGGACATGGGAAAAAGAAAGAAGGCACGGAGAATCTGATACTCACAAGGCAGATAGAAGGAAAGAAGAGCAAGGGAATGCAGCGGATAACATTTGACGGGCCTGAGCAGGTGGAGGGGAGAGCGGGATTTGGGTGGGGTAACAGAAGAAAGCGTGCTAAGACTCACCACGGAAGAAGAAAAAGAAACGAGCAAACATTTATTCTACAGCTGAAAAACAGGAACGACGACTAAAACACCTGTTCTTTAAATCTATTTATAACTAGCAGTATAGCCCGGCGTTGCTCGGGTGTAATGAATGCTTTAAAACTAATCTATGGTTCTGGAGCTCAGACTCTTTGGACGTTGGCACGAAAGACTAAAAAGCAATAGTTGTTTCCAGTTAAAGCGAAACCGTAAACTGAATTTTGAAGGCTAAATAATTCCTCTGAGTAAATGGTATCATGGCTGAGACTAAGAACTACAATTATACCTTCTTAGAGCCAAACCCGAAGCAAAAACTAAAATAAAAGGACTGAAAAACTGATTTTGATCAGACTCTGTATATATTATCGATTTTCTGCACTATTGTAAGAACTGCGACCTTGAAACTTCTGAATATCATTTCTTATGTCTTTGTCTATGAGTGTATCAAATTTGATTAAAATCGGACCACACATTCTATAACCCGATTTTTTTCGATTATCGATTTTCGATAGTTATCGGGGGTACCTCGACACAAAACCTAGCTAAGAACACTGGCAGACGCTTATAGTACAACTGTGTAAATTTTCAAGAAAATCGGTCCAGCCGTTTCGGAGTCTATAGGTAACGGACACATACCGACACACACAAACAGACACACAACACATATACCCACACAGACAAAGTTCCATTTATAAATAACCTTAGATGTATATCATTTCAGCAAAACAATCGGCTATCTAGAGAAACGCACGTCTACATTGGAACACAGGAGAAACATACGCAGAAATCAAGACAAAAAAGCTGAAATCGCTAGGATTTATAAGAAGAAAGGATTGTAAAGTTTAACACTCACACGATATATGAAAGGCCAAAAGAACAAGAAGCAGAAGGCCACATACCTGACCATCTGGCGCGTATATATGGTTGAACGGGATAGTAGGACTGGCAAAAAAAGTTACTAAAAGCTACAAGAGATAGAAAGTAGTCGAAAGCCTATTTTATCAATTTCATAAACGGATACGGCATAAGAACTTTGAATAAACACTCCTGATAAAGAATAAAAGACAAAAAACGTTTTGGAATTTTAAAAGACAGGTGGCGAACAATATGTATTGATCCCCATACATAAGTAGATGAAGTAAAATGCCAGAATTATATGCAAACCTATGTTTTTGTTTTAACTGAGATAGTTTTTAATAACAATTAGTGAAACTTGACACGTTATATGGCAACACTAACACATGTGCTGATCAAAACTTCTAAGCTAATCTCTGCCATAATAAACAAACGGCAGCCATTTTGGTGACTTGAAGCCTGATATCGGCTCGGAACAAGAAACCGAGGAGCCGAGTTCGAATTCCAGTTGAATCCATTGTATTCACTTACGCGCAAATACCCTTGGGAAAGGTATTAATCCGTCTCTTCCTTCAAGTTATGGGTTAAATAGCAGGAACAGATTGGGTTCTATAGCCTTGGTCGGCAACCAGTCTACCGCAGAAAGCAATGGCAACCTACTGAGGGATAATCTTCTGCCCAGTCAGTTATGTCTCTTTCGAGACATGATAGCCCAAGCGTGTATCACGTATGACACTTAACTGACTGAAGCCTGTTTCAGCGTGTCAAATTTATATGTAAATCATTGCTAAAGTGTCAAATATGGTGAAGTGGTGACGGAAAATTAAAACATTGATTATTTTAGGTATATGTAATTTGAGAACAACAATAATACACAGCAAACATCTTCAATATGGTTTCATAGTACAATCGATGCGACACGATGCGACACAGGTGGTTTCTTACGAACTTTCTCTTTGTCAGAACGTCCGTTGCAAATTTCAAGATTAGTAGCAAGTTTTTTTTTAATTGTACGATGTTCACGGTCCAACTCTTTGGCTATTTCTAAGGAAGATATCTTATTACGAATCCTTTGGACAAATTTAGAATTCTCAGCTTGACTCAAAGCACCTTTACGTCCATCTTGGCACGGTGAAACAGGCTGCAAGTCACCAAAATAGCTGCCGTTTGTTTACTAAGGTACAGATTAGCTTAGAATTTAAGATCTGCACATGTGTTAGTGTTGCCATATAACGTGCCAAGTTTCACTAATTTTTATGAAAAACTATCAGAGTTAGAACAAAAAAATCGATTTGTATATAATTCTGGCACGCAGTGTAGTAATAAATCAGAAATGGTAGGGAATCATAGAAGGATAATGTTGGATGTGGACCAATAAAAAAGATCAAACAACTGACAATCTCCAGTAATAGATAAAATTCGGCTCTATTATCGAAATGCCGCTCACAAAAAGTATCTAAAGAACTTCAATAAATGGTTAATGATCTTAGTAAAATTCCAGTATGGGTAAACAAATGAATTACGTTTCTTCTATAATGATCTTCCAAATGTTGCCAAATTTAAAAACGAATTACATGTCTTCCCACTACTTACAAACTATTGATAACTATTTTGGCAAAACACATATCTAAACTTATTTATAAATGGAACTTTATCTGTGTGCGTGTGTCTGTGTCTCTGTGTGTGTGTATCCGTTACCTATAGACTCCAAAACGGCTCAACTGATTTTCTTGAAAATTTACACAGTCGTACTATAAGTGTCTGCCAGTGTTCTTAGCTAGCTTTTGTGTCGTGATACCCGCTATAAATATCGAAAATCGATAATCGAGAAAATCGGGTTATAGAAAGAGTGGTCCGATTTTAATCAAATCTGATACACTCATAGACAAAGATACAAGAAACGCCATTCAAAAGTTTCAAAGTTGCAGTTCTTACAATAGTACAGAAAACTGATAAAAGGCAAAATGTTTGTGTGTGTGTCTGTTTATCTGTCTGTATGTCCTTTATACAAATCTGCAATTTTCATCCGATTCTCTCCAAACTTCACACAAATATTCTTTAGGCTGAGTCTGAGCTCCAGGATCATGGATTAGTTTTAAAGCTTTCATTACACCCGAGCAACGCCGGTCTATACTGCTAATTTCTTTATAGAAATAAATGACAAACTATTTTTTGAACAATGATGGTGCAAACACGGCTTTTGCGGATGTAAATACCAATTCTTCTTCTTCTTCTATGTATCCTGTCTTTTCAGGACGTAGGCGATCATGGCTGTCCACGTCTCCCTATCCCCGGTGGCTCTTAGCAAGCCTTCTCCTGTTGCACCATGCAACCCCCGTTCCATCATCCACCTGATTAGGTCCTTCAAATATGTTATCCGCTGCTTTCCCCAGTCTCTTTTTCCCTCTATCTGGCCTGTTAGTATCAGGTTCTCCAAACCTTCCTTCCTCTTTGTATGTCCCAGGAATTTCAACTGTCTCTTCCTGGTGCTCAGTATTAATTTCCTTTTCGTTTCCATCATTTCCAAAACCTCATCATTGCTCACATGCTCGATCCATGTTATTCGCAGCATCCTTCTGTAGAACCACATTTCATTTGCTTCAATTTTTCCTTCATCTTTGATGATATTTTCCAGCATTCACTGTCATATTGAAGAACTAACAACACATAGCAACCCAGTACTCTCTTCTTTGTTTTGAGCGAAATTGTCCTGTTTCTTAATACATTACTCAACTTCTGGAATGCTTCCTTCGCCATGACAATTCCCCTTCGGATTTCTCTGTGTCGCACTTTTCGTTTTCTGTTATAACACTTTCCAGATATTTAAATTTTTGTACCTGCTTGATTCTTGTATCACCGACCTGTATTTGGCATATTGGGCTGCCCTTTTTACTGATGACCATGCATTCGGTTTTCTTGCAGTTTATTTGTTGTCCTTTCTTGTCATTCTCTTCAGCTACCTTCTGTAGGAATATCTTGAATATTTCTTTCTGTGTCTGCTATCAGCACTGTGTAATCTGCGTACCTTAGGTTGTTTAAATTATAGCCGCCGATGAAAAATCCAGGACTAACTTCTAGGACAGTGGTCAAAAATAATAATTGAAATGGTATCGAGACGCCAAACCATTATGTTTTGCTTATTTGAGGGCACTGATTCTGAAACCTTACTTTTTCTTGGTTAGGTACGGTTTTGTTGTACAGAAATGACTCATTTTTGAAGAAAACAAAAGCTTTTTTTCGTTTGTTTTCAGTATTTATGATATTTACCAGCGGCAATATTTCCTCAAAGTAAAATCTTAGAAACCTATCAATTCGCATTTGAAACAACAAATTTTGTCTGCTTTTTGAGAAATACTATTTTTCATTAACAATCAGACCGTAAGTCTTTAAAAATAACTTGATTGTATATACCAAGACAAACAAATATCTTCATAAAATCATGTAATAAACAAACAACAGAATTAAAAACTTCGTGAACAATGGTTAAAAAAATTTATTTTTCGTGATTGTCATGTTCAATGTTATTTAAGTCCTTTTTGACACCCCCTGCAGTTATCAGCCATTATTCGGTGGCGCTCCTTCATTGTTTTGATATTGTGATGGAAATGTTCTCCCTGCTCATCACTTAATTATCCAGAAATTTAAATAGATGGCTATTTAAAAAACGAACCCTAATACCGATATTATCGTATTAACTGATAAAGTGTATTATTGATAAAGTTTATCAGCTAATTTGAATTTTGGCGAGAAATTTGAAAAATTCGGTTATTCTATTTTTAAAAATTTTGGACGCAAAAACATTTTTTCTTAAGCAATTTATTAACTAAATGTTGCGATCAACCAAGAACGTAAACTAATCTTTTTTGTAAAAATAATAGATTTAGTACAGACTAGCAGTATAGCCCGGCGTTGCTCGGGTGTAATAAAAGCTTTAAAACTAATCCATGGTCCTGGAACTCAGACTCAGCCTAAAGAAAATTTGTGTGAAGTTTAGTGAGAATCGGATAAAAATTGTGGATTTGTATAAATGATATACAGACAGATAAACACACACACACACACACACAAACATCTTGCCTTATATATATATATATTATCGATTTTCTGCACTATTGTAAGAACTGAAACCTTGAAACTTCTGAATATCGTTTCTTATGTCTTTGTCTATGAGTGTATCAAATTTGATTATTAAAATCGGACAAATCCTTCTATAAAACGATTTTTTCGATTTTCGAGATTTATCGGGGGTACCGCGACACAAAACCTAGCTAAGAACACTCGCAGACGCTTATAGTACAACAGTGTAAACTTTCAAGAAAATCGTTTCAGACGTTTCGGAGTCTACAGGTAACGGATACACACACACAGACACACATACACGCGCAGACAAAGTTCCATTTATAAATAAGTTTAGATAGATAAAACGGTGTCTAACCATGAAAATCTAAGCTCATTTCGGAATCAGCACCAAAAAATTATCTAAAAAAACAGGTTTCGTTTCCTGGTACCAAATATTGTTTTGAACGGTGTTATTTATCAATGGATGACCTTACATAAGTGTTTCAATACAAAAGAAGTCTTAGTATTACATGGACAGATTATTGTAAGGCCTTCGATAGTTCAACTCATTTCTGGATCTTAAAGTCATTACATATATACACGGTTATCACCTGTCATCAGCAGTTTCATCAAAGTATGTCATGTCGATATGACAAACAAAACTTATCTAAACTTATTTATAAATGGAGCTTTGTCTGTGTGTGTGTGTGTGTGTGTGTGTGTGTGTGTGTCCGTTACCTATAGACTCCGAAACGGCTGAACTGATTTTCTTGAAAATTTACACGGGTTGTACTATAAGTGTCTGCGAGTGTTTTTAGCTAGGATTTGTGTCGAGGTACCCTCGATAAATATAGAAAATCGATAATCGAAAAGCTCGGGTTGTAGAAGGAGTGGTCCGATTTTAATCAAATTTGACACACTCATAGATAAAGACATAAGAAACGATATTCAGAAGTTTCAAGGTTTCAGTTCTTACAATAGTGCAGAAAATCGATAATATATATATATATATATATAAAAGGCAAGATGTTTGTGTGTGTGTCTGTTTATCTGCCTGTATGTTTGTATTTTTTCAGCCCTTTTATTTTAGTTTTTGCTTCGGGTTTGGCTCTAAGTAGGTATAATTGTAGTTCTTAGTCTCTGCCATGATACCATTTACTCAGAGGACTTATTTAGCCTTCAAAATTCAGTATACGATGAAAAAAACTTACTTGATATCGATACCAGGAAATGAAAATTTGACTTACATCCATTCATTTTTCTTTCCGTCTACGGTTTCGCTTTAACTGGAAGCAACTATTGCTTTTTAGTTTTTCGTGCGAACGTCCAAAGATCTGAGCTCCAGGACCATGGATTAGTTTTAAAGCTTTCATTACACCCGAGCAACGCCGGGCTATACTGCTAGTAAACATATAAATGGAATCTTTATGTCTGGTCAAATAAACATCATCAGAGTAATATTTGAAGGTGAATCTTCGTGTTTCTTATCATTTCGTATATCCTCAAACGCATTAACTTCTACTTTTTCTATGTGCCCTGTCCCTTCAGGACATAGGCGATCATGGTTCTCCACGTCTCCCTATCCCTTGTGGCTCTTAATATGTTTGCTCTTGTTACTCCTGGCAACCCCGTTCCGTCATCCACCTGATCAAGCCCTGCAAATTATGTTATCCGCTGCCTTCCTCTGTCTCGTTTTCCTTCTATCTGGCCTGTCTGTATCAGATTTTCCAATCTCTCCTTCCTCATTGCGTGTCCCAGGAACTTTAGTTGTCTCTTCTTGATGCTCAGTATTAATTTCCTTTCTGTTGTCATTCTTTCCAACACCTGATCGTTGCTTGCATGCTCAGTCCACGATATCCGCAGCATCCTTGTCTTACGCCTCTTTCTATCTTTGTAAATCTACTGAAATCGTTACCTGTCCGTATGCAGGCCGTTTGCTGCCAGTAGAGATTATTGATTACTCTGATGTCTTTCCCAAAAATGTAATCGAACTTAACAGCTCAAAATATGGCTGTAATTCAAAGCTCCTTTATTAGCTGGTTAAAAGTCAAAAATTTAAAGCAAGAAGATTACAAGCAACTCAGTGTAAATAAGAGCGAAGTAATTCACTACAAAACATGTACTGAAGAAAAGTACGACAAATATTAATCACTACACTGACTCCTGAATGACGTGAACGTAAATGTGAATATATAACAATGTCTATACGTATATACACATCCATAAAATACTTTTGTTAACGACAGGTATTTAAATATGAATGAAAAATAACGAAAAGAACGAAAACGAAGTCGAATAACGAAATTCCTGATATTTAAGGGTGAAAAATTTAATCATGAATTAATTTGTTCCTTCTACTTTTCTATTCAAATTTTATCTGTGGATAGACTTGGAAGCAAAAGCTACGAATTTATCAAAAGATAAATTTGTTTCTATTTAATTCAGTAAATTTCACAGATTAGACAATTTGTTGATTCAAAGATTCAGAATTTAGAACCAATTGAATCTTTAATCTTTTTATATATTTTATTTCTTTTACCTATGAGAAATTCTAAATTGCCTTTTCTTTTAGTTATTAAAATGTATGAATTGTATCTTTTTTATTTTTTTTTCCTTCGTCATATTTCTCTAGTGTCAATTTTAAAATTCAATCATGTTATTTTTCTCTTTCTATCTTGCTCACTCACTTTCCTTTTTTCTCATTACTCATTCACATTTACTTTTTGTCTCTTTCTCTTTTCTTTTAATTCACTCGGTATATATTGCGAACCTTCATGTTTTTCTCCATGTACAAGGAGATTCCTCCCCCTTTTTCTTTGAACTAATTGGAGTGTTTCAGTTTACTTATTATTATTTCTCAAGCTTTCCATACATCTTTTTAGGAGACAATCACACGCACACATACAGATTATATATATATATATATATATATATATATATATATATATATATATATATTTAATATCTATATATATAATATCTATCTATCTATATATATATATATTTATATATATAATATTATATATATATATATATAATCTTCCATCTGTTCTATATATATATATATATATACATACATATCTTCCCTCTTTTCTCTCTATATACATATATATATATAATATCTATCTATCTATCTATCTATCTATCTATATATATATATATATATATAGATAGATATTATATATGTATATATATATATATATATATATATATATCTTCCCTCTGCTTTCTCTCTCTATATATATGTGTGTGTATATATATATATATATGTTTATATAATATATATATATTTATATAATATATATATATATTTACATAATATACATATATATATATTTATACATATATATAGATATAGATATTATGTTTATATATATATAATATCTATATCTATCTATCTATCTATCTATCTATATATATATATATATATATAATATAATATCTATCTATCTATCTATATATATATATATATATATAATATATATCTATCTATCTATCTATATATATATATATATATATATATATATATATATATATATATCTCTTGTTCTTTCTTCTTCTTCACTATCTATTTTTCTTCTATTATTTCCTGCTTCTCTATTTTTCTTAACAGGCTCTCGTCTCTTTCCTTTCATGCATTTTTCTTTTTTTGTCAAAATTCTTTTCTTCTTTTGTCTTTTGACATTTGCTTTTTCTCTTGTTCGTTTCACCGTTATACTTTTTGTCTATTTTCTCATTATCTTATTTATTTTCTTCGCATTTTGGAATAATTCGCTGCATAAAACTTATCAAAAAGACTTGTGATTAATTTGAACTTCGAAGATAAAATAAAATGGAATATATTTGATTAGCTTTACTCATTATTTCCTCTTAGAATTAAAAGCGACTGAATTACATACATTATATATATATATATTCCTTAATATTTTATAAAAAATATATAATAAAAATATATACACACATGTGCCTATATGAATGGATAAACGAATTATATATGTTTTAATGCGTATATCCATATTTTTTTCTTTCCATGTGATTACCTGAGCATTTACGAAAATGTCGTTGTACATAACAGAAGGTGGAGAAAAGTTCTCAGGTATAGAGAGGGACTGAAGCCATGGAACATCGGAACTGGTAATGTAGAGAATGATCTATTCTTTAACTCGTTGAGAACATTTCAGGATCACCTCGTACCTTGAAACACACGCCCATCATTTTCTTACTAATGTGAGCTGACTTTCTTTTATCTTTTCTACAAATATTTTCTTTGCAACTGTTCTGATGACCTTTTTCACTGATACCCCGACCGCGTCAATTTAAACGTCCTACTAGATTGGTATTTCGTTCTCACTCTTTTGCCGTTGAAATAGTTAAATGTAACCGTAACTTCTATTCCAAGAGTTTCTTTTATCGCACTTCCTTTTTAATTGCTTCCATGAGAGCTATAATATACAAAAAATTTAAATGTAATGCCAATTGCTATCTACTATCTTCTTGAATAACGTTTAGCTTTTATCATTTCTTTAATAAACATTTTATCCTTTCTTTCATAAAAAAAAGCATTTTATCCTTTCTTTAATACGCCTTTTATCCTTTCTTTAATAGGCCTTTTATTTTTTCCTTAATACGCCTATTATTCAGTCATCTCTCTCAATGTAGCCCTCTGCTTTGCTTCGGGTGAAATGATTTGTGTGTGTCTGTGTGTTTGTGTGTGTATGAATACGTATAACTAAGCGTATTGAAAAATGTATTAATAAATGTGAGAAAATATAACTTTGTTAATAATGAGAAAGTGAATGCATTATTTAACTATTTACACTGTTCAGATTGTTCTTATGTTTGCGACGATTCAGCCGTTGTACGCTCCGGCCTTCTTTAGGGATTTTGAACCGAACGCTTCATTTTGATCACTGATGTATATAATTCTCATTCCGTGTGCTATGACACTTCCAGATGCCATGCAGTTATCTACCTTTAACTCAACTCTCTAAGTTATTTGTTTACCACTGCTGTAGCAAGGTATTGAACTCACAACTCTTTGGCTCAAATCTGTGAAACTGACTAACGCTTATATCCCCTTGGCCATCAGTATACATTGTTTTTGGAACTTATAAACATAATGTTCCAGTAACCATTTTTTATCAGAGCTCATATTGCAATCTTTGAAGCTAATGATTTTCTCTAGCACTTCTTATTACTGGTTCACATATTGTATTCATTCTCTGCTTGGCCGGCTTAGGAGATTTTCGTGGTCAACTATATGCGCTGATTCCTAAAGTTTACGTAATTTGCAGCGCTGTTCCCTGTCCAATATTTTTACTTCATTCGATAGAGGGCGGTGATCACGTTTCTACCTCCATATGTGATCAGTCTTACCTGATTTCTCTATCTTATCTCGTATTACGGCGTTGCAAAGTTCTTCTACTGGGTAATAAAATTTTCGGTTCAAAACTCCTGGCATCTGAAGAAGGCATGAGCGTATAACGGCCGAAACGTCGTAAACATGGCAATAAAATAAGGACAACAGTCCGAATAGTATAAATAATGAAATACTACCTCATTTCAGAAGAATAGACAAATACTGAATGTATTATTAGTTTGTAAATATACATATATATTATAAAATATAAAACGATATAAGGCTGTATAAAGATATTCTTTAAAATTTATTCAGCAATGAATTAGAACACTCTCAGTTATTAGGCGTGTATAATGATAATATACACACTAAAATGTCTGCCTCCTTCTACCCTAGCTCAGAGGTAGAATCGCCGACTGACGCCAATCCTGGGTTAAAAAGCAATCGGAGTCTAACAGTACAAATGAGCTGTGATACAGCGAAACAGATCTGTCTACGGATGACTATTTACGCTCTCACACCCTGATTGAGCACTCTGGAAGAATGATAGACTTTGAAAAAACAATAGCTACTCTAGCATCTACGCATCGTTCATTCAGCAATGAATTAGAACACTCTCAGTTATTAGGCGTGGGTATAATGATAATATACACGCTAAAAGTCTGCCTCCTTCTTGGGAGCACCCATAGCTTAGAGGTAGAATCGCCAACTGACGCCAATTCGGTCGGGTTTCAATCCTGGGTTAAAAAGCAATCGGAGTATAACCGTACTGATGAGCTGTGATACAGCGAAACAGATCTGTCAGCGGATATATATATATATAAGTGAGAAATAGAAAAATGTTTGCCTAAATATTTACATATATTGAAAAATATTAATTTTTTTATCTTAAAGAGACAGCTGAAGTCTAATTCTACACAAGGATACTGAGAATATCACAGACCGAACATGTGAGTTACAACGAAGTTTTAAAGAAAAATAACACTTACTGAACATCAGAATGAGAGTTGATAATTCAAGGGAACGTAATGAGAAAGGAGGGCTTGTAAAATTTGATGCTCACAAGACACACTGAAAATAAGCGGATTAGAATAAAGCAACTCATACCAACCAAGCGAGCTTGAGTTTGAGTTTTTTTTTTTTAATGTCATATCAACACCTCTGTGGGTTATTTAATGCCAAAATGGCGGGGTGTTTTTTAATGGTTGGTTATAGTAAGAAGGTTGATTTAGTCAGATTTTAATGATTTTTTTTTATTTTAGAAAACTGAAGTTGTCTTCTAGTCTTGTATTAAAAAACGGTAATGATTTTTACCTTCAAAAATATATTGCTGGTAATATATTTCCTTAAAAATTATATATTTTTATAAAAGTCTATTTTTATGTAAATATTTTTATAAAAGTCTATTTCTATACTGTTTTGAGCACTGTTTGAAGGTTAACTATTTACCCATTGCTGGGATCCTAACAGGTGCTATCACCCCAGGTCAGAGTGAAACTTGGAACGGCAGCAATTAAGAGGTGGTTTCCTTTCTCTTCAAAACTTCCAAGTCAGGCTGCGGATGCAGTTTACTGTCATACCCAGCTTGAGTAAATGGATGGGAAAATATGGTTTAGGAAAGACAAAACAAAAAAGAGACAATAATTATTAAATCTTACAAAGGACAGGGAATTCTGGAAAGCCATGATCGTCAACGCCTTGAAGATAAAAAGTAAAGATTACATAAAAGCACTTTAAAGAAGTTCAACAATATACAAAATGACAAGGGGAAAAGTTTCCTAAAAATCATTCATCCTGGAGAAAATATTTGCTGAATGGTTAAAGAGACTGATCTAAACGCACCCGCTTACAGCCATATCACGTTGAATACACCGGTTCTCGCTCGATCACCGAAGTTAAGCAACGTTGAGCCTGGTCAGTACTTAGATGAGTGACCGCTTGGGAATAATAGGTGCTGTAAGCGTTTAGTGACGGATGTGCGTTGTGGTGCAGTGAATATCGGCTCGGAAAGAGAAATCGGTGAGCCGAGTTCGAATTCCAGTTGAATAACCTGCATTCGCTTAAGCGCTGTTACCCTTTCCTCCAGTTATGGGTTAAATAAAAGGGGAGGACTTGGGGACTCTGCCCTTAAAAAAACAAATCCCAAGGAATCTTGATACTCGAAAAGAAAAATATATTACTAGTCACCAAACTTTATAAAAACAATAATAAATTGTTGAAAGAAAAAGATAATACCAGCAATAAATAAATAAAGATTTAGTTGGCAATAAATGACCCGCCGAGGTTGGTATGCCATAAAACAAAACAAACCAACCAATTAAACGAAGCCGTGTTGAACATGAAGGACTCAAGCAGAGATTTTGAGTTAGTTTCCTAATTTTAATTTTACTGGGAATCTCGCACAGATCTAAGATTTAAAGAATGTGGTCATTACCGTCTAAGTAGAACAGTCCAAAACATAGGAAAAGGCGTGACAACTGAACGAACTCATTCACTACACGTCATGTGGCATTTCTATGCGTATAAAACGAATGTGCCTCTCTTGGTAGACAAAACTTTACAGGAAAGTTCGCCCAACTATTAATCAACCTCATAACGCAAAAGGCACTCGGCCTTGACCAATCTGTGCAAAAGAATCTAAGACCATAAATGAAATAAACGCCACATCCGCGCTACTCATATCTGAATATAAACTAAACTAAACGAACGCTTTACTCCGAATCGCGTTGCGGCTATTCTTCTTCATTTATGTGCCATATCCTTTCAGGATGTAGGCGATCATGGCTTTCCACGTCTTCCTATCCCTGGATGGCTCTTAGTACGTTTTCTCCTGTTGCACCATGCAACCCTCGTTCCGTCATCCTCCTGATCAGGTCCTTCAAATATGTTATCCGCTGCTTTCCTCTGTCTCTTTTTCCCTCTATGTGGCCTGTTAGTAATAAGGTTCTCCAAGCCTTCCTTCCTCATTGCATGTTACAAGAACTTCAACTGTTTCTTTTTGATGCTCAGTATTAATTTCTTGTTTATTCGTCCGTGCATGAAAAGCACACTTTTGTTAAAACGTACATACATGTCTCCGCCGGGGAAGAGATTAATAAATATAGTCCTATTCTGAATGCTCCATATTAAAATTGCTTTAAACTGTAAAATCATTTTTGTCCCGAGAAGCGTAGGTGGAATCTAACAAAATAAACTGAATACTGGCTATTTTTTGTCTATTTTTTTAATGTTCTTCGTTAAAACTAAAGATTCAAAAGAACTTGGATATCAACATTTGATATCGTCAAGATCTTTTACATGTTTTTATCTGAAACAAGGTGATTAATTTGACGCTTCTACTAATTATTGTCATCATTTATTACTAGCAGTATAGCCCGGCGTTGCTCGGGTGTAATGAAAGCAATAAAACTAATCCATGGTCCTGTGTGTTAGTATTTACTCTTTGATAATGGCTTATGTGAGCCGAAAGCTTAGACCCGATAAAAAATTCAACAAATACTGTGATTTTTTGTTGTCTTTCAACGACATCACCATCAAGTATATCAGACGGTATGAACGGATCCTACACCAAAGTAATAGACAAAACTTGTCTATATTATTCAATGAAACCTGCATTAATATATATATATATATATATATATATGTAAAAGGCAAGATGTTTGTGTGTGTGTGTGTGTGTGTCTGTTTATCTGCCTGTATGTCTGCATTTTTTTTCAGCTCTTTTATTTTAGTTTTTGCTTCGGGTTTGGCTCTAAGTAGGTATAATTGTAGTTCTTAGTCTCAGCCATGATACCATTTACTTAGAGGACATATTTAGCCTTCAAAATTCACTTATTTGATATCGATATCAGGAAATCAAAGTTTGACTTACATCCATTCATTTTTCGATAATACATACACACACACACACACATATATATATATATATATATACATATGTAAAAGGCAAGATGTTTGTGTGTGTGTCTGTTTATCTGCCTGTATGTCTATTTTTTTTCAGCCAGTCTACGGTTTCGCTTTAACTGGAAACAACTATTGCTTTTTAGTCTTTCGTGCCAAGGTAAAAAATGTCTGTATACCAGTTAACTAAACATATTAACCAGCTTATCACACCCTACCTTCCGAGTAAATACAGCATAAAGTCAACCCTAGAGGCAATCCAAATCCTCAAGAGTGAAAAACCTAATAATGAAATCATAGCTTCACTTGATGTGGAAAACCTTTTTACTAATGTACCCGTCAGTGAAACTATTGATATAATTATAAGAAATGTTTGCAGTAATCCTTCATTACCCCCACTCAAAATTAATACTCAAACAAGAAAATAATAAACAGAAACTAAAAATCCTCGAAGCACTCTACATTAAACAATTTAAACCTGGTTTGAATACAATCAATTTCGATATTTCCAATAACGTACTCAAGTGTCTGTAATCAGACCAGGGACCACAACACCACTATTTTGTCACTGTCTTCGGCCATCCGCCACGGTAGGGATGGACTTATATTTTCAATTCAATTCTCTTTATTGTTAATAGCTTAAATGTTCTATGTTTACTGTGTGTTAATATTTACTCTTTGATAATGGCTTATGTGAGCCGAAAGCTTAGACCCGATAAAAAATTCAACAAATACTGTGATTTTTTGTTGTCTTTTAACGACATCACCATCAAGTATATCAGACGGTATGAACGGATCCTACACAAAATTAATAGACAAAACTTGTCTATATTATTCAATGAAACCTGCATTAATGAAATAATGCTGCCAAAATACACACAATATATATATATATATATATATATATATGTATGTATTATCGAAAAATGAATGGATGTAAGTCAAATTTTGATTTCCTGATATCGATATCAAATAAGTGAATTTTGAAGGCTAAATATGTCCTCTATGTAAATGGTATCATGGCTGAGACTAAGAACTACAATTATACCTACTTAGAGCCAAACCCGAAGCAAAAACTAAAATAAAAGGGCTGAAAAAATACAGACATACAGGCTGATAAACAGACACACACACAAACATCTTGCCTTATATATATATATATATATATATATATATATATATATATATATAATCGATTTTCTGCACTATTCTATTGTAAGAACTGCAACCTTGGAACTTCTGAATATCGTTTCTTACGTTTTTGTCTATGAGTGTATCAATTTTGATTAAAATCGGACCACTCCTTCTATAACCCGAATTTTTCGATTATCGATTTTCGATATTTATCGGTGGTACCTCGACACAAATCTCAGTTAAGAACACTCGCCCAGACGCTTATAGTACAACTGTGTAAATTTTCAAGAAAATCGGTTCAGCAGTTTCGGAGTCTAGAGGTAACGGATACACACACACAGACACACACAGACACAGACAAAGTTCCATTTATAAATAAGTTTAGATGAATATATTTAATAATGCATTCAAACATCAACGAGAAGTTTACTTTTTTACAAAATCGGCAAAAACTTATTTGGAAATTCCAATCATTTGTTACTGCTTCGTGTCACATTCTTCAATTTTCATAGAACAATTCTCATCAGTTTTGACTGAATGCGTAATATGATTATTGACTTATGCCGCAAGGAAATGAAACGTGTTCTCCGTTGTTTACAAACCCTTAAAACATTCCTTAAAAAAAGAATCTAGTTGTAGAATAGTCATTTTGAAGATCAAAAAGAAAGTTGATATTCAATCAGTACCGCATGTTTTATAACATAATTCTCGTATTTCAATTTTTCAATTACAAAACAAACCATCAGTAGATTTCCTTGTTACCCGAAAAGAAGAAAAACAAACTGTATTTTGCACAAGACTTTTTAGTAACAAGAACTAGCAAAATGATTCTGAACGCTGATAAGAGGTTTGTCGATATAATTTGGAAGAACGAAATATATTATGTAAGCAGCGGAAAAACACAGATATGCACAACATTGATTTAAAAATAAATCTTTCGTTCTATTTGAAAAAAAAAATATGACATTCGTCTCCACGTTTGGCAGAGGTTGATCTTGTAGGCACACGTGAGCCAATGCACAAATATATTCAGCGGTGTGTACAGATATATCCATACGTATGTACAAGTCATGTGCCAGCAATAATTACTCAGCTTTGGTTCTTTTATATAATAAAACTACCAAAAATAAAATAGTTTGTTTCTAATTTTTTTTAATCATTTCACCCCAAGCAAGGCATTCCACTGCCACTATTGCGCATGGGGTTATATAGGGGAAGGAAAAGAGAAAGAGTGGTTAGATATAGGAAATGTCAGAAGGAGGGTGATAGATGGGTAAGGATACCGAGGCTGAGGGTTGGGTAGATGGGAAGAGTGTTTGAAAGAATGGGAGCGAGTTAGTGTGTTAGGAGGTGTCTATTGACCTTACATTTAAACTCCTGGAGATTGTAGCCGTCGGGGAAGCAGTCATGTGGAAGGGAATTCCACAGTCGGGAAGTACGAGAAAAGAAACTGTTGGAGTAGAAGTTGCGGTTGCATTCTATCGGTTTCACTGTAAAAGGGTGGGATCTAGTTGCTAATCTAGTATCTCGTGCAAATTCGAACCTAGGGGGCACCAGTGATCTAAGTTCATCGGAGCAGAAGGCATGGAAGTATTTATAGAAGAGACACAGGGAAGCCACGTCTCGCCGGTGAGAGAGAGAGACTGCAGGCGGTCTGCTCAGTCGGTATCGATCACATTACAGACCCTCCGCTGTACCTTGTCGAGAAGCCCAAGGAGAATAGCAGGGGCACTCGACCAGATATGGCAACAGTATTCAATGCACGGCCGGATGGTAGATTTATAAATGTGCAGGATCGATTCAAGCGGAAAGCAGCGTATAATCTACGTAAAGACTTTGTGTAAATAGTTGGCAAGAACAGGGATTAGAAGTGATTTGAAGAAAAAAAGACTAACTTTATGTGAAGGGCTTATAGGAAAGAATACATAAGATCCAGGATGTGCGTTGTGGTGCATTGGATATCGGCTCGGAACAAGAAATCGGCGAGCCGAGTTCGAATTCCAGCTGAATTCATTGCATTCACTTATGCGCAAATACCCTTGGGAAAGGTATTAATCCGCCTATTCCTTCCAGTTATGGGTTAAATAGCAGGACAGATTGGGTTCTATAGCCTTGGTCGACAACCAGTCTACCGCAGAAAGCAATGGCAACCTACTGCGGGATAATCTTCTGCCCAGTCAGTTATGTCTCTTTCGAGACATGATCACCCACTTGTTTATCACGTATGGCACTTAACTGACTGACTGAATATAATAGTTGGAAGATTAAGGCTTATATTGGTCATAAAGTGGGGGATCAGTTTATTACTTAATAACTATAGGAAACCTATCCCCCACTAATTACTACATAATAATATAATAGATTTCTTTTCCCTTTACCTATGAGTCAAATAGCAGGACAGATTGGGTTCTATAGCCTTGGTCGGCAACCAGTCTACCGCAGAAAGCAATGGCAACCTACTGCGGGATAATCTTCTGCCCAGTCAGCCATGTCTCTTTCGAGACATGATCACCCAAGCGTGTATCACGTATGGCACTTAACTGACTGACATAAGATCCGTGGTCCCTACAAGATCAAGGCATCCTTCAGGAGTGTTTCCAACACTACACAATCATCTCTTCGAAGTAAGACAACCCGTTGAGAAAAACACGATTAAGGATTGTATGTACGCCATTCTCTGCATATGTGGCAAGAAATATAACGGAGAAAAAACCGCCTTCTTAACATAAGACTACAGAAACACCGTAAGACCGCTACACAAGGGGAAATAGAAAACCAGGCATGGTTGACCATTGATGGAAGGAAGGGTAATCACGATCATTTGTGGAATAAGGTTGAAATATAGACAGAGAACATCACCGAAAAATAAGAAAACTTAAGTAATCAGTGCATATGCTAGGCTACAAAGTCTCCTAAATCGGCCAAGCACAGACATAATATTAATATCGAAACCAGTAATATAGAGAGTTAGATATAAAAAAAAACATTAACAAAAACTTGTAATATGAGCTATTGTAAAAAATGATTACGTTAACATCAGGTTAATAAGTTCTCAAAATTCACTTACCGATTACCCTTACAAACGTTTTCTAAAAATAAGTAAACCATCACGAAAAAAAATAAAAGCCAAACTTGATAAAAATAAAGTTTTATCGTCAAAATATTCATGTCTTTAAGAGAAAAAACTAAAGTGTATCTTGGTTATTTCATTATTTTATTATTTTTTAAGCACCTTGGAAATCTTGCTTAAAAATCTATTTTTTATCAGCGGTACTAAGCTTTTCTGTCTAATTAGTAAATATAGTTTTCATTTTAACATCTGAAAGGCTGAAATTTATACAAAATTTTGAAACTTTTTAGACTTGAACTTTTTAGCTAAATTTTTTAAAAAAAGCAAACAATTTTTCTAAAAATTAATTAATCGTCGAAAAGATTTTCTATAATAGCGTTTCTTTAAGAAGAATTGTTGATTTCAATTCTCTAAAGACTCCTGCTTTTAACTAATAAAAATATAAATACACTGAAGTATTTAATTCATCAAAATTTCATGAGATTAAGTGGTGCTAACAGAGATAAAAGATATGTTTACAAAGATTTTCTAAAAAAAATTAATTTTTGCGAATAAGTTCTGAAAATTTTGATTAAATTCAGACAAGTATTTATTTTTGCAAGTGAGATGATTCATTTACACTAAAAATATATATTCAAAGAAAAAATTAGTATTGACAATAGAGCGTATTTTACGATAAAAACACATTGATTTAGAAACCTTTGCTGTTAATGTAGTAGTCCTTCTCACGATAAATGTTATGTACTTAACTAAATCATGGGCAACAACTGTAGCGATTTATTCACGTGGTAACTTGCTGTGTAAATGAGTTAACTCATCTCTTTGTACCAAAGTTGTTTTATCCTCTTAGAATATGAAACTTTCGCCTTCATTACTCTCAAGCTCGCTGTACATTGCTATCATGTTGCAATCTTATTTGGTCCGAATGGCCACCTCGAGGTGGTGTAATGGGTATCAAGCTTGTCTCGCTAGAATCATTACAATTGAGTAGTGAGATTGATCCTCACTGGGTACCCCATACTTTGGCCGGCTTAGTCGAATAGGCCACCTCCCCGGAGGTCCGGTGGTAGGTGGGTAATGGGATCAAGCTTGTCTCGCTAGAATCATTACAATTGAGTAGTGAGATTGATCCTCACTGGGTACCCCATACTTTCGGCTTAGTCCGAATGGCCACCTCGAGGTGGTGTAATGGGTATCAAGCTTGTCTCGCTAGAATCATTACAATTGAGTAGTGAGATTGATCCTCACTGGGTACCCCATACTTTCGGCTTAGTCCGAATGGCCACCTCGAGGTGGTGTAATGGGTATCAAGCTTGTCTCGCTAGAATCATTACAATTGAGTAGTGAGATTGATCCTCACTGGGTACCCCTATACTTTTCGGCTTAGTCCGAATGGCCACCTCGAGGTGGTGTAATGGGTATCAAGCTTGTCTCGCTAGAATCATTACAATTGAGTAGTGAGATTGATCCTCACTGGGTACCCCATACTTAGTGCGCCTAGAAAACTACCTTATTTGGTCTGTATGCACTAATGTAATATAACAATCTGGCCCCACCCGAGGAAGGCTGATGCAAGCGAGGGTGTTTCCGGTCGTTGAAAGGAACGGATGTCGTTTGACCTTATTTCCGGCAGCAGCGGAAATAACTACAGAGGCAAACAGAACAGGTGTCTCTGAGAATTACGTAGGCGTGCGTGGGCGAGGCAAAACCGGAAGAAAAAGTCCCGGTTCTGGAAGATTATAAAAAGACCTCGGCACACGGATTCGCCAGTAGAGGAGCAACAGAGATCAGCCGGTGAAGAGAGACACAACAGATAAGACTACACTCCCGTCAACCCATTAGAAGCGCGCTCTCTCAATTCTCTGTTCCCTAATTCTACACGGTTCATCGTCATTAATAAAAATATAACTTTATATTTTTATATATATGCGTGTTTGTTGTTTGTCGATATATAACACTAATATCCATTTCTTTTTTTTTTTATTTTCATATTTTTTTTTTGTCCAGTTTGCATTATGAATCTCGCCTCTTGTAGATTAGATTGACAATTCTTTTTATACCACCTTTTGGCATAAGATATCATCAATGAAGGCTCTAATGTCAAACGGATCTTTCGATCTTCCAGCATGAGAAGAAAACCTCAAACACGTCTAAAATTTCATCTAGAGATTAACAATAATCTAGGAAGAAATGTTCCTATATTCTCTTTCAGTTGTAGACATATTTTCAGCCCTTGTTAACAGCTTGTACCGTCCTTTCTGTCCATCTGCTTGATTGCGGATGGTACGTTAGTGTTCATGTGCTTTGCTCCCAATTTTGTTCAACCATTGGCATAATTCATCGTAAAAGAATTCCAGAATGTGGTCGGATACTGCATTTTTAGAATTTTTTTATAATCATATCGCCCGAAGCAAATCATTTTACTGCCACTGTTGTGCAGTGGGTTACATCGGGGGAAAATTATGACAAAGAGTGATAGATTATAGGAAGTGGGTAAGAGAAGGATGAGAATACTAATGAGATTAGAGTGGACGGAGAAAGGAGCATGAGAGAGAGGATGCAGGTTAGTGAGATAGGAGATGACTATTGTCTTTACATTACATTCTTGGATATTGTAGCTGTCAAGGAAGCAAATAAACGGAAAGAAATTCCACAGGCGGGAAATGCAAGAAAAGAAGCTGCTGGGGTAGAATTTGCATTTACATTTTATTGGTTTCACAGTAAAAGGGTGGGGCCTTGTTGCTAATCTTGTTGCTCGAGTAAATTCTTATATATAGGGCACCAGTGAGGGCACCAGTTTATTGGCGCAGAAGCCGTGAAAGTATTTGTAGAAACTCCATTTCTTGAAAAAAAATCATTAAAACTTGTTTCACGGTTGAACTTCTTTGTTAGAGACCTGGATTACTTCCGGCCAGCCTGAACAGGCATCTCAGTCAGTTTAGTGCCATACGTGATACAGCTTGGGCGATCATGTCTCGAAAGAGACATGACTGACTGGGCAGAAGATTATCCCGTAGTAGGTTGCCATTGCTTTCTGCGGTTGACTGGTTGCCGACCAAGGCTATAGAACCCAATCTGTCCTATTATTTAACCCAAACTGGAGGGAAGAGACGGATCAATACCTTTCCCAAGGGTATTTGCGCGTAAGTGAATGCAATGAATTCAACTGGAATTCGAACTCGGTTCCCCGATTTCTCGTTCCGAGCCGATATCCACTGCGCCACAACGCACATATCACCCTCCATTAACGTGAACATGAACCATGTTACTCTGTCCCAAAGTTAGGACTCCTTAGACCATGTATGTGTTTTTGTCTAATAATTTTCTTATTTCAATGCACGTTTTACACTTTTTTTTTTACATATTCTTCTCTGTCTTTGTATTTACCTGGCCACCATGCCTCTAGCCTTAAATTGCTTTGTGTAGACATTATTCCGCAATGATCGTCTTAATATATGCTTTTTATAAATTTTGCTCCTTTGCTTTGCAGACGGAACGACTATGACTCCATTAGAAATTACACCATTTTTAACAGTCAATTTGTGTTTAAACTTTTTAAAACGCATTTCTACCAGTGAGCAATTATTCCACTTGAACAATATACTTAAACAATATAGAATCTTGCTTCATATCCTCAGCTAATTTGTCTATCGACAAAATATCAGTTTCGAACCAGTGTGATATATTCGAATATCATTGTTATTAAGTGAAAACTATATTTACTAATTATATAGGGTGTTCCAATAACTTGGACCGATTTTCAATGTGAATTAGATTTTTCTTTCAGTCTCTTTCACATTTAACAACTTCCGGTTTTGGCAATTTTAGCCAAGGAAAGATTAACAATCGAACAAAGTGTTAAAGGTATTAAAGCCTATTACGAAAATGGACGTTCAAACAAGAGAACTTCCCAGGTCTTATCATCTCTCGAAACAGTGATATTGATTGGCCACCACCATCGTGCGACCTGATGCCTTTAGAATATATATTAGTTTTGTTTAACGGCATATCAACCTCTGTGGGTTATTTAATGCCAGAAAGGTTGGGTTTTAACGCATTTTTTAAATATTCGATTATAGTGAGAAGTTTGATTTAGTCAGATTTTGATGAAAAATTTATTTTTTAATTTTTTAATTTTATTTTAAAAAACTGACGAAGTCTTCTAGATTTGTGTTCAAAAATGTATTGCTGGTGATAATCATTTTTTCTTCAAAAATGTGTTATAGTATTAATTTCTTCCTTTAGAAAAGTATTGTTGTTATTATTTTTCTTACAAAAATGTATATTTTCTCTAAAAGTATTTTTATGTATATATTTCTATAAAAGTCTTTTATAGAGATTTGATCCCAGTCCCGTGTTTAATATTTGCTTATAGCAGGGACCCTAACAGGTGCTATCACTTCGAATCAGGGTAGACCTGGGTACAACAGTAATTAAGAGCAATTAATGCTCTTCACAACCTCCCAATCAGAGGCCTTGCTGCCGGATGCAGTTTACCGTCATACCTAGGACCTTGATGCCATTAGATTTCTCCTTTAGGGTGATCTCAAAAGTAAATTCTCTGCCAACAAGCCAACAACAATTCAACAACTGAAGGGTGAGCTAATAAAGCATACTGGTGATATCGATGAGCAACTATGCAGAGACGTCATCAAAAAATTTGACTATTGAGTAGACGTATGTTGTCGAAGCCTTGGGAGATATTTGGGCGATATTATTTTTCACATATAATTGCCATTAATCAAATAACATGATCCAATAGTAAAAAAAACCCAATACATTTTACCAATAACCCTGTTTTATTTATGGCTAATTGTTGGAGACTCACCCCTTTTTACACACTCTATGGACTCTTCTATGGTATACAAATAATCCTTCCTACACAGAACGAGTTGTTGTTAGAGTTGCTGAGACTCTTCAACTATAACACTGTCAGCTCTCTGCCTTCGGGTAGAGGGCGCTCTCTGCTTCCGAGCAGAGAGCAATAACCCAGTTTTGGTTCCTCCGAAGGGTAGAAGCAAGACTGGGCAAAAAGACATCCCTGTCATAAACTGACCATGTGTCACATGTTTCCCTTACTGGTGTTTGTCAGAACAATTGAACAGCCGCTCGTTGGTCAGCCAGAATATAGACTTATTACCCGGACTTACTTCTTTGTATATATTTGACTTTTACTAACAAGCATTCCTGAATCTGCTAACCGTGTACAGGTTGTACATCTTTGTTCAATATACTTACATTTTTTCTCTCATATTTGTTTTTGTTATTATTATATTGTGTGGTTTTCTAAACAAGAACCCACAACACTAACTTTGATCAGTATTACTGGAGTACTCTTTCTCTCTCTTTATATATATATATATATATATAACCCTATCTATCTATATATATTTGTAAAAGTTTAAAGAAAATCTGTAGAAAATGTCAATTGGCCACCAAGATTGTACGACTTGACGTCATTAGATTTTTTCTTTGGGGTGATCTCAAAAGTAAGATATATGCCAACAAGCCAAAAACAATTCAACAACTGAAGGGTGAGATAATAAGCTATATTGGTGAGATCGATGAGCAACTATGCGTAAACATCATAAAAAATTTTGACCATCGAATGGAGGTGTTCCGCGGAAGCCGTGATCCACATTTGGGCGATATTATTATTCACACATAAATGTTATGACTCAAATAACATGATTTAATAGAAAAATCAATAAAATTTTGCCAATAACACTATTTTATTTACTGTTAAAAAAGCAGTCCAAAATGGTAATTACAGGTTAGAGACTCTAAAACCAAACAGGTACAGAAATTTAAATACCTAGGAAGTGTTCTAACAGAAGACGAATAGTGCGACACTGAGATCCGAAGGCGAATTGGCATGGCGAAATAAGCATTCCAGAAGTTGAGTAAAGTATTAAGAAACAGGAAAATTTCACTAGAAACAAAGAGGGGAGTACTGGATTGCTATGTGTTGTCGGTTCTTCAATATGGCAGTCAATGTTGAACAATATCATCAAAGATGAAGGAAAAACTTGAAGCAGCTGAAATGTGGTTCTACAGAAGCA